>CAJFCV020000001.1:11183698-11539363 GCA_904066235.2 Bursaphelenchus xylophilus | reverse complement strand
CAAGTTTCAGCTTTTTTGGAATCAAACTACGCCGACACTGGGCGAAAAACTCTGATATTATACTAGACACCGGTTTTAAAAAAAGTGAATTAGTGATGAAGGAGTGAATTGACAAGACATACACCATTCGAAAGCTAATCGCCTGAGATTTTAGCATGGCAAGTTTCAGCTTTTTTGGAATCAAACTACGCCGACACTGGGCGAAAAACTCTGATATTATACTAGACACCGGTTTTAAAAAAAGTGAATTAGTGATGAAGGAGTGAATTGACAAGACATACACCATTCGAAAGCTAATCGCCTGAGATTTTAGCATGGCAAGTTTCAGCTTTTTTGGAATCAAACTACGCCGACACTGGGCGAAAAACTCTGATATTATACTAGACACCGGTTTTAAAAAAAGTGAATTAGTGATGAAGGAGTGAATTGACAAGACATACACCATTCGAAAGCTAATCGCCTGAGATTTTAGCATGGCAAGTTTCAGCATTTTTGGAGTCAAACTACGCCCACACTGGGCGAAACACTCTGATATTATACTAGACACCGGTTTTAAAAAAAGTGAATTAGTGATGAAGGAGTGAATTGACAAGACATACACCATTCGAAAGCTAATCGCCTGAGATTTTAGCATGGCAAGTTTCAGCTTTTTTGGAATCAAACTACGCCGACACTGGGCGAAAAACTCTGATATTATACTAGACACCGGTTTTAAAAAAAGTGAATTAGTGATGAAGGAGTGAATTGACAAGACATACACCATTCGAAAGCTAATCGCCTGAGATTTTAGCATGGCAAGTTTCAGCATTTTTGGAATCAAACTACGCCCACACTGGGCGAAACACTCTGATATTATACTAGACACCGGTTTTAAAAAAAGTGAATTAGTGATGAAGGAGTGAATTGACAAGACATACACCATTCGAAAGCTAATCGCCTGAGATTTTAGCATGGCAAGTTTCAGCTTTTTTGGAATCAAACTACGCCGACACTGGGCGAAAAACTCTGATATTATACTAGACACCGGTTTTAAAAAAAGTGAATTAGTGATGAAGGAGTGAATTGACAAGACATACACCATTCGAAAGCTAATCGCCTGAGATTTTAGCATGGCAAGTTTCAGCTTTTTTGGAATCAAACTACGCCGACACTGGGCGAAAAACTCTGATATTATACTAGACACCGGTTTTAAAAAAAGTGAATTAGTGATGAAGGAGTGAATTGACAAGACATACACCATTCGAAAGCTAATCGCCTGAGATTTTAGCATGGCAAGTTTCAGCTTTTTTGGAATCAAACTACGCCGACACTGGGCGAAAAACACTGATATTATACTAGACACCGGTTTTAAAAAAAGTGAATTAGTGATGAAGGAGTGAATTGACAAGACATACACCATTCGAAAGCTAATCGCCTGAGATTTTAGCATGGCAAGTTTCAGCTTTTTTGGAATCAAACTACGCCGACACTGGGCGAAAAACTCTGATATTATACTAGACACCGGTTTTAAAAAAAGTGAATTAGTGATGAAGGAGTGAATTGACAAGACATACACCATTCGAAAGCTAATCGCCTGAGATTTTAGCATGGCAAGTTTCAGCTTTTTTGGAATCAAACTACGCCCACACTGGGCGAAACACTCTGATATTATACTAGACACCGGTTTTGAAAAAAGGTGAATTAGTGATGACGGAGTGAATTGACAAGACATACACTATTCGAAAGCTAATCGCCTGAGATTTTAGCATGCCAAGTTTCAGCTTTTTTGGAATCAAACTACGCCGACACTGGGCGAAAAACTCTGATATTATACTAGACACCGGTTTTAAAAAAAGTGAATTAGTGATGAAGGAGTGAATTGACAAGACATACACCATTCGAAAGCTAATCGCCTGAGATTTTAGCATGGCAAGTTTCAGCTTTTTTGGAATCAAACTACGCCGACACTGGGCGAAAAACTCTGATATTATACTAGACACCGGTTTTAAAAAAAGTGAATTAGTGATGAAGGAGTGAATTGACAAGACATACACCATTCGAAAGCTAATCGCCTGAGATTTTAGCATGGCAAGTTTCAGCATTTTTGGAGTCAAACTACGCCCACACTGGGCGAAACACTCTGATATTATACTAGACACCGGTTTTAAAAAAAGTGAATTAGTGATGAAGGAGTGAATTGACAAGACATACACCATTCGAAAGCTAATCGCCTGAGATTTTAGCATGGCAAGTTTCAGCTTTTTTGGAATCAAACTACGCCGACACTGGGCGAAAAACTCTGATATTATACTAGACACCGGTTTTAAAAAAAGTGAATTAGTGATGAAGGAGTGAATTGACAAGACATACACCATTCGAAAGCTAATCGCCTGAGATTTTAGCATGGCAAGTTTCAGCATTTTTGGAATCAAACTACGCCCACACTGGGCGAAACACTCTGATATTATACTAGACACCGGTTTTAAAAAAAGTGAATTAGTGATGAAGGAGTGAATTGACAAGACATACACCATTCGAAAGCTAATCGCCTGAGATTTTAGCATGGCAAGTTTCAGCTTTTTTGGAATCAAACTACGCCGACACTGGGCGAAAAACTCTGATATTATACTAGACACCGGTTTTAAAAAAAGTGAATTAGTGATGAAGGAGTGAATTGACAAGACATACACCATTCGAAAGCTAATCGCCTGAGATTTTAGCATGGCAAGTTTCAGCTTTTTTGGAATCAAACTACGCCGACACTGGGCGAAAAACTCTGATATTATACTAGACACCGGTTTTAAAAAAAGTGAATTAGTGATGAAGGAGTGAATTGACAAGACATACACCATTCGAAAGCTAATCGCCTGAGATTTTAGCATGGCAAGTTTCAGCTTTTTTGGAATCAAACTACGCCGACACTGGGCGAAAAACTCTGATATTATACTAGACACCGGTTTTAAAAAAAGTGAATTAGTGATGAAGGAGTGAATTGACAAGACATACACCATTCGAAAGCTAATCGCCTGAGATTTTAGCATGGCAAGTTTCAGCTTTTTTGGAATCAAACTACGCCGACACTGGGCGAAAAACTCTGATATTATACTAGACACCGGTTTTAAAAAAAGTGAATTAGTGATGAAGGAGTGAATTGACAAGACATACACCATTCGAAAGCTAATCGCCTGAGATTTTAGCATGGCAAGTTTCAGCTTTTTTGGAATCAAACTACGCCCACACTGGGCGAAACACTCTGATATTATACTAGACACCGGTTTTGAAAAAAGGTGAATTAGTGATGACGGAGTGAATTGACAAGACATACACTATTCGAAAGCTAATCGCCTGAGATTTTAGCATGCCAAGTTTCAGCTTTTTTGGAATCAAACTACGCCGACACTGGGCGAAAAACTCTGATATTATACTAGACACCGGTTTTAAAAAAAGTGAATTAGTGATGAAGGAGTGAATTGACAAGACATACACCATTCGAAAGCTAATCGCCTGAGATTTTAGCATGGCAAGTTTCAGCTTTTTTGGAATCAAACTACGCCGACACTGGGCGAAAAACTCTGATATTATACTAGACACCGGTTTTAAAAAAAGTGAATTAGTGATGAAGGAGTGAATTGACAAGACATACACCATTCGAAAGCTAATCGCCTGAGATTTTAGCATGGCAAGTTTCAGCTTTTTTGGAATCAAACTACGCCGACACTGGGCGAAAAACTCTGATATTATACTAGACACCGGTTTTAAAAAAAGTGAATTAGTGATGAAGGAGTGAATTGACAAGACATACACCATTCGAAAGCTAATCGCCTGAGATTTTAGCATGGCAAGTTTCAGCTTTTTTGGAATCAAACTACGCCGACACTGGGCGAAAAACTCTGATATTATACTAGACACCGGTTTTAAAAAAAGTGAATTAGTGATGAAGGAGTGAATTGACAAGACATACACCATTCGAAAGCTAATCGCCTGAGATTTTAGCATGGCAAGTTTCAGCTTTTTTGGAATCAAACTACGCCCACACTGGGCGAAACACTCTGATATTATACTAGACACCGGTTTTGAAAAAAGGTGAATTAGTGATGACGGAGTGAATTGACAAGACATACACTATTCGAAAGCTAATCGCCTGAGATTTTAGCATGGCAAGTTTCAGCTTTTTTGGAATCAAACTACGCCGACACTGGGCGAAAAACTCTGATATTATACTAGACACCGGTTTTAAAAAAAGTGAATTAGTGATGAAGGAGTGAATTGACAAGACATACACTATTCGAAAGCTAATCGCCTGAGGTTTTAGCATGCCAAGTTTCAGCTTTTTTGGAATCAAACTACGCCGACACTGGGCGAAAAACTCTGATATTATACTAGACACCGGTTTTAAAAAAAGTGAATTAGTGATGAAGGAGTGAATTGACAAGACATACACCATTCGAAAGCTAATCACCTGAGATTTTAGCGTGGCAAGTTTCAGCTTTTTTGGAATCAAACTACGCCGACACTGGGCGAAAAACTCTGATATTATACTAGACACCGGTTTTAAAAAAAGTGAATTAGTGATGAAGGAGTGAATTGACAAGACATACACCATTCGAAAGCTAATCGCCTGAGATTTTAGCATGGCAAGTTTCAGCTTTTTTGGAATCAAACTACGCCGACACTGGGCGAAAAACTCTGATATTATACTAGACACCGGTTTTAAAAAAAGTGAATTAGTGATGAAGGAGTGAATTGACAAGACATACACCATTCGAAAGCTAATCGCCTGAGATTTTAGCATGGCAAGTTTCAGCTTTTTTGGAATCAAACTACGCCGACACTGGGCGAAAAACTCTGATATTATACTAGACACCGGTTTTAAAAAAAGTGAATTAGTGATGAAGGAGTGAATTGACAAGACATACACCATTCGAAAGCTAATCGCCTGAGATTTTAGCATGGCAAGTTTCAGCTTTTTTGGAATCAAACTACGCCGACACTGGGCGAAAAACTCTGATATTATACTAGACACCGGTTTTAAAAAAAGTGAATTAGTGATGAAGGAGTGAATTGACAAGACATACACCATTCGAAAGCTAATCGCCTGAGATTTTAGCATGGCAAGTTTCAGCTTTTTTGGAATCAAACTACGCCGACACTGGGCGAAAAACTCTGATATTATACTAGACACCGGTTTTAAAAAAAAGTGAATTAGTGATGAAGGAGTGAATTGACAAGACATACACCATTCGAAAGCTAATCGCCTGAGATTTTAGCATGGCAAGTTTCAGCATTTTTGGAATCAAACTACGCCCACACTGGGCGAAACACTCTGATATTATACTAGACACCGGTTTTAAAAAAAGTGAATTAGTGATGAAGGAGTGAATTGACAAGACATACACCATTCGAAAGCTAATCGCCTGAGATTTTAGCATGGCAAGTTTCAGCTTTTTTGGAATCAAACTACGCCGACACTGGGCGAAAAACTCTGATATTATACTAGACACCGGTTTTAAAAAAAGTGAATTAGTGATGAAGGAGTGAATTGACAAGACATACACCATTCGAAAGCTAATCGCCTGAGATTTTAGCATGGCAAGTTTCAGCATTTTTGGAATCAAACTACGCCGACACTGGGCGAAACACTCTGATATTATACTAGACACCGGTTTTAAAAAAAGTGAATTAGTGATGAAGGAGTGAATTGACAAGACATACACCATTCGAAAGCTAATCGCCTGAGATTTTAGCATGGCAAGTTTCAGCTTTTTTGGAATCAAACTACGCCGACACTGGGCGAAAAACTCTGATATTATACTAGACACCGGTTTTAAAAAAAGTGAATTAGTGATGAAGGAGTGAATTGACAAGACATACACCATTCGAAAGCTAATCGCCTGAGATTTTAGCATGGCAAGTTTCAGCTTTTTTGGAATCAAACTACGCCGACACTGGGCGAAAAACTCTGATATTATACTAGACACCGGTTTTAAAAAAAGTGAATTAGTGATGAAGGAGTGAATTGACAAGACATACACCATTCGAAAGCTAATCGCCTGAGATTTTAGCATGGCAAGTTTCAGCTTTTTTGGAATCAAACTACGCCGACACTGGGCGAAAAACTCTGATATTATACTAGACACCGGTTTTAAAAAAAGTGAATTAGTGATGAAGGAGTGAATTGACAAGACATACACCATTCGAAAGCTAATCGCCTGAGATTTTAGCATGGCAAGTTTCAGCTTTTTTGGAATCAAACTACGCCGACACTGGGCGAAAAACTCTGATATTATACTAGACACCGGTTTTAAAAAAAGTGAATTAGTGATGAAGGAGTGAATTGACAAGACATACACCATTCGAAAGCTAATCGCCTGAGATTTTAGCATGGCAAGTTTCAGCTTTTTTGGAATCAAACTACGCCCACACTGGGCGAAACACTCTGATATTATACTAGACACCGGTTTTGAAAAAAGGTGAATTAGTGATGACGGAGTGAATTGACAAGACATACACTATTCGAAAGCTAATCGCCTGAGATTTTAGCATGCCAAGTTTCAGCTTTTTTGGAATCAAACTACGCCGACACTGGGCGAAAAACTCTGATATTATACTAGACACCGGTTTTAAAAAAAGTGAATTAGTGATGAAGGAGTGAATTGACAAGACATACACCATTCGAAAGCTAATCGCCTGAGATTTTAGCATGGCAAGTTTCAGCTTTTTTGGAATCAAACTACGCCGACACTGGGCGAAAAACTCTGATATTATACTAGACACCGGTTTTAAAAAAAGTGAATTAGTGATGAAGGAGTGAATTGACAAGACATACACCATTCGAAAGCTAATCGCCTGAGATTTTAGCATGGCAAGTTTCAGCTTTTTTGGAATCAAACTACGCCGACACTGGGCGAAAAACTCTGATATTATACTAGACACCGGTTTTAAAAAAAGTGAATTAGTGATGAAGGAGTGAATTGACAAGACATACACCATTCGAAAGCTAATCGCCTGAGATTTTAGCATGGCAAGTTTCAGCTTTTTTGGAATCAAACTACGCCGACACTGGGCGAAAAACTCTGATATTATACTAGACACCGGTTTTAAAAAAAGTGAATTAGTGATGAAGGAGTGAATTGACAAGACATACACCATTCGAAAGCTAATCGCCTGAGATTTTAGCATGGCAAGTTTCAGCTTTTTTGGAATCAAACTACGCCCACACTGGGCGAAACACTCTGATATTATACTAGACACCGGTTTTGAAAAAAGGTGAATTAGTGATGACGGAGTGAATTGACAAGACATACACTATTCGAAAGCTAATCGCCTGAGATTTTAGCATGCCAAGTTTCAGCTTTTTTGGAATCAAACTACGCCGACACTGGGCGAAAAACTCTGATATTATACTAGACACCGGTTTTAAAAAAAGTGAATTAGTGATGAAGGAGTGAATTGACAAGACATACACTATTCGAAAGCTAATCGCCTGAGATTTTAGCATGGCAAGTTTCAGCTTTTTTGGAATCAAACTACGCCGACACTGGGCGAAAAACTCTGATATTATACTAGACACCGGTTTTAAAAAAAGTGAATTAGTGATGAAGGAGTGAATTGACAAGACATACACTATTCGAAAGCTAATCGCCTGAGATTTTAGCATGGCAAGTTTCAGCATTTTTGGAATCAAACTACGCCCACACTGGGCGAAACACTCTGATATTATACTAGACACCGGTTTTGAAAAAAGGTGAATTGGTGATGACGGAGTGAATTGACAAGACATACACCATTCGAAAGCTAATCGCCTGAGGTTTTAGCATGCCAAGTTTCAGCTTTTTTGGAATCAAACTACGCCGACACTGGGCGAAAAACTCTGATATTATACTAGACACCGGTTTTAAAAAAAGTGAATTAGTGATGAAGGAGTGAATTGACAAGACATACACCATTCGAAAGCTAATCGCCTGAGATTTTAGCATGGCAAGTTTCAGCTTTTTTGGAATCAAACTACGCCGACACTGGGCGAAAAACTCTGATATTATACTAGACACCGGTTTTAAAAAAAGTGAATTAGTGATGAAGGAGTGAATTGACAAGACATACACCATTCGAAAGCTAATCGCCTGAGATTTTAGCATGGCAAGTTTCAGCTTTTTTGGAATCAAACTACGCCGACACTGGGCGAAAAACTCTGATATTATACTAGACACCGGTTTTAAAAAAAGTGAATTAGTGATGAAGGAGTGAATTGACAAGACATACACCATTCGAAAGCTAATCGCCTGAGATTTTAGCATGGCAAGTTTCAGCTTTTTTGGAATCAAACTACGCCGACACTGGGCGAAACACTCTGATATTATACTAGACACCGGTTTTGAAAAAAAGTGAATTAGTGATGAAGGAGTGAATTGACAAGACATACACCATTCGAAAGCTAATCGCCTGAGATTTTAGCATGGCAAGTTTCAGCTTTTTTGGAATCAAACTACGCCGACACTGGGCGAAAAACTCTGATATTATACTAGACACCGGTTTTAAAAAAAGTGAATTAGTGATGAAGGAGTGAATTGACAAGACATACACCATTCGAAAGCTAATCGCCTGAGATTTTAGCATGGCAAGTTTCAGCTTTTTTGGAATCAAACTACGCCGACACTGGGCGAAAAACTCTGATATTATACTAGACACCGGTTTTAAAAAAAGTGAATTAGTGATGAAGGAGTGAATTGACAAGACATACACCATTCGAAAGCTAATCGCCTGAGATTTTAGCATGGCAAGTTTCAGCTTTTTTGGAATCAAACTACGCCGACACTGGGCGAAAAACTCTGATATTATACTAGACACCGGTTTTAAAAAAAGTGAATTAGTGATGAAGGAGTGAATTGACAAGACATACACCATTCGAAAGCTAATCGCCTGAGATTTTAGCATGGCAAGTTTCAGCATTTTTGGAATCAAACTACGCCCACACTGGGCGAAACACTCTGATATTATACTAGACACCGGTTTTGAAAAAAGGTGAATTAGTGATGACGGAGTGAATTGACAAGACATACACCATTCGAAAGCTAATCGCCTGAGATTTTAGCATGGCAAGTTTCAGCTTTTTTGGAATCAAACTACGCCGACACTGGGCGAAAAACTCTGATATTATACTAGACACCGGTTTTAAAAAAAGTGAATTAGTGATGAAGGAGTGAATTGACAAGACATACACCATTCGAAAGCTAATCGCCTGAGATTTTAGCATGGCAAGTTTCAGCTTTTTTGGAATCAAACTACGCCGACACTGGGCGAAAAACTCTGATATTATACTAGACACCGGTTTTAAAAAAAGTGAATTAGTGATGAAGGAGTGAATTGACAAGACATACACCATTCGAAAGCTAATCGCCTGAGATTTTAGCATGGCAAGTTTCAGCTTTTTTGGAATCAAACTACGCCGACACTGGGCGAAAAACTCTGATATTATACTAGACACCGGTTTTAAAAAAAGTGAATTAGTGATGAAGGAGTGAATTGACAAGACATACACCATTCGAAAGCTAATCGCCTGAGATTTTAGCATGGCAAGTTTCAGCTTTTTTGGAATCAAACTACGCCGACACTGGGCGAAAAACTCTGATATTATACTAGACACCGGTTTTAAAAAAAGTGAATTAGTGATGAAGGAGTGAATTGACAAGACATACACCATTCGAAAGCTAATCGCCTGAGATTTTAGCATGGCAAGTTTCAGCATTTTTGGAATCAAACTACGCCCACACTGGGCGAAACACTCTGATATTATACTAGACACCGGTTTTAAAAAAAGTGAATTAGTGATGAAGGAGTGAATTGACAAGACATACACCATTCGAAAGCTAATCGCCTGAGATTTTAGCATGGCAAGTTTCAGCTTTTTTGGAATCAAACTACGCCGACACTGGGCGAAAAACTCTGATATTATACTAGACACCGGTTTTAAAAAAAGTGAATTAGTGATGAAGGAGTGAATTGACAAGACATACACCATTCGAAAGCTAATCGCCTGAGATTTTAGCATGGCAAGTTTCAGCTTTTTTGGAATCAAACTACGCCGACACTGGGCGAAAAACTCTGATATTATACTAGACACCGGTTTTAAAAAAAGTGAATTAGTGATGAAGGAGTGAATTGACAAGACATACACCATTCGAAAGCTAATCGCCTGAGATTTTAGCATGGCAAGTTTCAGCATTTTTGGAATCAAACTACGCCGACACTGGGCGAAACACTCTGATATTATACTAGACACCGGTTTTGAAAAAAGGTGAATTAGTGATGAAGGAGTGAATTGACAAGACATACACCATTCGAAAGCTAATCGCCTGAGATTTTAGCATGGCAAGTTTCAGCTTTTTTGGAATCAAACTACGCCGACACTGGGCGAAAAACTCTGATATTATACTAGACACCGGTTTTAAAAAAAGTGAATTAGTGATGAAGGAGTGAATTGACAAGACATACACCATTCGAAAGCTAATCGCCTGAGATTTTAGCATGGCAAGTTTCAGCTTTTTTGGAATCAAACTACGCCGACACTGGGCGAAAAACTCTGATATTATACTAGACACCGGTTTTAAAAAAAGTGAATTAGTGATGAAGGAGTGAATTGACAAGACATACACCATTCGAAAGCTAATCGCCTGAGATTTTAGCATGGCAAGTTTCAGCTTTTTTGGAATCAAACTACGCCGACACTGGGCGAAAAACTCTGATATTATACTAGACACCGGTTTTAAAAAAAGTGAATTAGTGATGAAGGAGTGAATTGACAAGACATACACCATTCGAAAGCTAATCGCCTGAGATTTTAGCATGGCAAGTTTCAGCTTTTTTGGAATCAAACTACGCCGACACTGGGCGAAAAACTCTGATATTATACTAGACACCGGTTTTAAAAAAAGTGAATTAGTGATGAAGGAGTGAATTGACAAGACATACACTATTCGAAAGCTAATCGCCTGAGATTTTAGCATGGCAAGTTTCAGCATTTTTGGAATCAAACTACGCCCACACTGGGCGAAACACTCTGATATTATACTAGACACCGGTTTTGAAAAAAGGTGAATTGGTGATGACGGAGTGAATTGACAAGACATACACCATTCGAAAGCTAATCGCCTGAGGTTTTAGCATGCCAAGTTTCAGCTTTTTTGGAATCAAACTACGCCGACACTGGGCGAAAAACTCTGATATTATACTAGACACCGGTTTTAAAAAAAGTGAATTAGTGATGAAGGAGTGAATTGACAAGACATACACCATTCGAAAGCTAATCGCCTGAGATTTTAGCATGGCAAGTTTCAGCTTTTTTGGAATCAAACTACGCCGACACTGGGCGAAAAACTCTGATATTATACTAGACACCGGTTTTAAAAAAAGTGAATTAGTGATGAAGGAGTGAATTGACAAGACATACACCATTCGAAAGCTAATCGCCTGAGATTTTAGCATGGCAAGTTTCAGCTTTTTTGGAATCAAACTACGCCGACACTGGGCGAAAAACTCTGATATTATACTAGACACCGGTTTTAAAAAAAGTGAATTAGTGATGAAGGAGTGAATTGACAAGACATACACCATTCGAAAGCTAATCGCCTGAGATTTTAGCATGGCAAGTTTCAGCATTTTTGGAATCAAACTACGCCCACACTGGGCGAAACACTCTGATATTATACTAGACACCGGTTTTGAAAAAAGGTGAATTAGTGATGAAGGAGTGAATTGACAAGACATACACCATTCGAAAGCTAATCGCCTGAGATTTTAGCATGGCAAGTTTCAGCTTTTTTGGAATCAAACTACGCCGACACTGGGCGAAAAACTCTGATATTATACTAGACACCGGTTTTAAAAAAAGTGAATTAGTGATGAAGGAGTGAATTGACAAGACATACACCATTCGAAAGCTAATCGCCTGAGATTTTAGCATGGCAAGTTTCAGCTTTTTTGGAATCAAACTACGCCGACACTGGGCGAAAAACTCTGATATTATACTAGACACCGGTTTTAAAAAAAGTGAATTAGTGATGAAGGAGTGAATTGACAAGACATACACCATTCGAAAGCTAATCGCCTGAGATTTTAGCATGGCAAGTTTCAGCTTTTTTGGAATCAAACTACGCCGACACTGGGCGAAAAACTCTGATATTATACTAGACACCGGTTTTAAAAAAAGTGAATTAGTGATGAAGGAGTGAATTGACAAGACATACACCATTCGAAAGCTAATCGCCTGAGATTTTAGCATGGCAAGTTTCAGCTTTTTTGGAATCAAACTACGCCGACACTGGGCGAAAAACTCTGATATTATACTAGACACCGGTTTTAAAAAAAGTGAATTAGTGATGAAGGAGTGAATTGACAAGACATACACTATTCGAAAGCTAATCGCCTGAGATTTTAGCATGGCAAGTTTCAGCATTTTTGGAATCAAACTACGCCCACACTGGGCGAAACACTCTGATATTATACTAGACACCGGTTTTGAAAAAAGGTGAATTAGTGATGACGGAGTGAATTGACAAGACATACACCATTCGAAAGCTAATCGCCTGAGATTTTAGCATGCCAAGTTTCAGCTTTTTTGGAATCAAACTACGCCGACACTGGGCGAAAAACTCTGATATTATACTAGACACCGGTTTTAAAAAAAGTGAATTAGTGATGAAGGAGTGAATTGACAAGACATACACCATTCGAAAGCTAATCGCCTGAGATTTTAGCATGGCAAGTTTCAGCTTTTTTGGAATCAAACTACGCCGACACTGGGCGAAAAACTCTGATATTATACTAGACACCGGTTTTAAAAAAAGTGAATTAGTGATGAAGGAGTGAATTGACAAGACATACACCATTCGAAAGCTAATCGCCTGAGATTTTAGCATGGCAAGTTTCAGCTTTTTTGGAATCAAACTACGCCGACACTGGGCGAAAAACTCTGATATTATACTAGACACCGGTTTTAAAAAAAAGTGAATTAGTGATGAAGGAGTGAATTGACAAGACATACACCATTCGAAAGCTAATCGCCTGAGATTTTAGCATGGCAAGTTTCAGCATTTTTGGAATCAAACTACGCCCACACTGGGCGAAACACTCTGATATTATACTAGACACCGGTTTTGAAAAAAGGTGAATTAGTGATGACGGAGTGAATTGACAAGACATACACCATTCGAAAGCTAATCGCCTGAGGTTTTAGCATGCCAAGTTTCAGCTTTTTTGGAATCAAACTACGCCGACACTGGGCGAAAAACTCTGATATTATACTAGACACCGGTTTTAAAAAAAGTGAATTAGTGATGAAGGAGTGAATTGACAAGACATACACCATTCGAAAGCTAATCGCCTGAGATTTTAGCATGGCAAGTTTCAGCATTTTTGGAATCAAACTACGCCCACACTGGGCGAAACACTCTGATATTATACTAGACACCGGTTTTAAAAAAAGGTGAATTAGTGATGACGGAGTGAATTGACAAGACATACACCATTCGAAAGCTAATCGCCTGAGATTTTAGCATGGCAAGTTTCAGCTTTTTTGGAATCAAACTACGCCGACACTGGGCGAAAAACTCTGATATTATACTAGACACCGGTTTTAAAAAAAGTGAATTAGTGATGAAGGAGTGAATTGACAAGACATACACCATTCGAAAGCTAATCGCCTGAGATTTTAGCATGGCAAGTTTCAGCTTTTTTGGAATCAAACTACGCCGACACTGGGCGAAAAACTCTGATATTATACTAGACACCGGTTTTAAAAAAAGTGAATTAGTGATGAAGGAGTGAATTGACAAGACATACACCATTCGAAAGCTAATCGCCTGAGATTTTAGCATGGCAAGTTTCAGCTTTTTTGGAATCAAACTACGCCGACACTGGGCGAAAAACTCTGATATTATACTAGACACCGGTTTTAAAAAAAGTGAATTAGTGATGAAGGAGTGAATTGACAAGACATACACCATTCGAAAGCTAATCGCCTGAGATTTTAGCATGGCAAGTTTCAGCTTTTTTGGAATCAAACTACGCCGACACTGGGCGAAAAACTCTGATATTATACTAGACACCGGTTTTAAAAAAAGTGAATTAGTGATGAAGGAGTGAATTGACAAGACATACACCATTCGAAAGCTAATCGCCTGAGATTTTAGCATGGCAAGTTTCAGCATTTTTGGAATCAAACTACGCCCACACTGGGCGAAACACTCTGATATTATACTAGACACCGGTTTTAAAAAAAGTGAATTAGTGATGAAGGAGTGAATTGACAAGACATACACCATTCGAAAGCTAATCGCCTGAGATTTTAGCATGGCAAGTTTCAGCTTTTTTGGAATCAAACTACGCCGACACTGGGCGAAAAACTCTGATATTATACTAGACACCGGTTTTAAAAAAAGTGAATTAGTGATGAAGGAGTGAATTGACAAGACATACACCATTCGAAAGCTAATCGCCTGAGATTTTAGCATGGCAAGTTTCAGCTTTTTTGGAATCAAACTACGCCGACACTGGGCGAAAAACTCTGATATTATACTAGACACCGGTTTTAAAAAAAGTGAATTAGTGATGAAGGAGTGAATTGACAAGACATACACCATTCGAAAGCTAATCGCCTGAGATTTTAGCATGGCAAGTTTCAGCATTTTTGGAATCAAACTACGCCCACACTGGGCGAAACACTCTGATATTATACTAGACACCGGTTTTGAAAAAAGGTGAATTAGTGATGACGGAGTGAATTGACAAGACATACACCATTCGAAAGCTAATCGCCTGAGATTTTAGCATGGCAAGTTTCAGCTTTTTTGGAATCAAACTACGCCGACACTGGGCGAAAAACTCTGATATTATACTAGACACCGGTTTTAAAAAAAGTGAATTAGTGATGAAGGAGTGAATTGACAAGACATACACCATTCGAAAGCTAATCGCCTGAGATTTTAGCATGGCAAGTTTCAGCTTTTTTGGAATCAAACTACGCCGACACTGGGCGAAAAACTCTGATATTATACTAGACACCGGTTTTAAAAAAAGTGAATTAGTGATGAAGGAGTGAATTGACAAGACATACACCATTCGAAAGCTAATCGCCTGAGATTTTAGCATGGCAAGTTTCAGCTTTTTTGGAATCAAACTACGCCGACACTGGGCGAAAAACTCTGATATTATACTAGACACCGGTTTTAAAAAAAGTGAATTAGTGATGAAGGAGTGAATTGACAAGACATACACCATTCGAAAGCTAATCGCCTGAGATTTTAGCATGGCAAGTTTCAGCTTTTTTGGAATCAAACTACGCCGACACTGGGCGAAAAACTCTGATATTATACTAGACACCGGTTTTAAAAAAAGTGAATTAGTGATGAAGGAGTGAATTGACAAGACATACACCATTCGAAAGCTAATCGCCTGAGATTTTAGCATGGCAAGTTTCAGCATTTTTGGAATCAAACTACGCCCACACTGGGCGAAACACTCTGATATTATACTAGACACCGGTTTTAAAAAAAGTGAATTAGTGATGAAGGAGTGAATTGACAAGACATACACCATTCGAAAGCTAATCGCCTGAGATTTTAGCATGGCAAGTTTCAGCTTTTTTGGAATCAAACTACGCCGACACTGGGCGAAAAACTCTGATATTATACTAGACACCGGTTTTAAAAAAAGTGAATTAGTGATGAAGGAGTGAATTGACAAGACATACACCATTCGAAAGCTAATCGCCTGAGATTTTAGCATGGCAAGTTTCAGCTTTTTTGGAATCAAACTACGCCGACACTGGGCGAAAAACTCTGATATTATACTAGACACCGGTTTTAAAAAAAGTGAATTAGTGATGAAGGAGTGAATTGACAAGACATACACCATTCGAAAGCTAATCGCCTGAGATTTTAGCATGGCAAGTTTCAGCTTTTTTGGAATCAAACTACGCCGACACTGGGCGAAAAACTCTGATATTATACTAGACACCGGTTTTAAAAAAAGTGAATTAGTGATGAAGGAGTGAATTGACAAGACATACACCATTCGAAAGCTAATCGCCTGAGATTTTAGCATGGCAAGTTTCAGCATTTTTGGAATCAAACTACGCCCACACTGGGCGAAACACTCTGATATTATACTAGACACCGGTTTTAAAAAAAGTGAATTAGTGATGAAGGAGTGAATTGACAAGACATACACCATTCGAAAGCTAATCGCCTGAGATTTTAGCATGGCAAGTTTCAGCATTTTTGGAATCAAACTACGCCCACACTGGGCGAAACACTCTGATATTATACTAGACACCGGTTTTGAAAAAAGGTGAATTGGTGATGACGGAGTGAATTGACAAGACATACACCATTCGAAAGCTAATCGCCTGAGGTTTTAGCATGCCAAGTTTCAGCTTTTTTGGAATCAAACTACGCCCACGCTGGGCGAAACACTCTGATATTATACTAGACACCGGTTTTAAAAAAAGTGAATTAGTGATGAAGGAGTGAATTGACAAGACATACACCATTCGAAAGCTAATCGCCTGAGATTTTAGCATGGCAAGTTTCAGCTTTTTTGGAATCAAACTACGCCGACACTGGGCGAAAAACTCTGATATTATACTAGACACCGGTTTTAAAAAAAGTGAATTAGTGATGAAGGAGTGAATTGACAAGACATACACCATTCGAAAGCTAATCGCCTGAGATTTTAGCATGGCAAGTTTCAGCTTTTTTGGAATCAAACTACGCCGACACTGGGCGAAAAACTCTGATATTATACTAAACACCGGTTTTAAAAAAAGTGAATTAGTGATGAAGGAGTGAATTGACAAGACATACACCATTCGAAAGCTAATCGCCTGAGATTTTAGCGTGGCAAGTTTCAGCTTTTTTGGAATCAAACTACGCCGACACTGGGCGAAAAACTCTGATATTATACTAGACACCGGTTTTAAAAAAAGTGAATTAGTGATGAAGGAGTGAATTGACAAGACATACACCATTCGAAAGCTAATCGCCTGAGATTTTAGCATGGCAAGTTTCAGCATTTTTGGAATCAAACTACGCCCACACTGGGCGAAACACTCTGATATTATACTAGACACCGGTTTTAAAAAAAGTGAATTAGTGATGAAGGAGTGAATTGACAAGACATACACCATTCGAAAGCTAATCGCCTGAGATTTTAGCATGGCAAGTTTCAGCTTTTTTGGAATCAAACTACGCCGACACTGGGCGAAAAACTCTGATATTATACTAGACACCGGTTTTAAAAAAAGTGAATTAGTGATGAAGGAGTGAATTGACAAGACATACACCATTCGAAAGCTAATCGCCTGAGATTTTAGCATGGCAAGTTTCAGCATTTTTGGAATCAAACTACGCCCACACTGGGCGAAACACTCTGATATTATACTAGACACCGGTTTTAAAAAAAGTGAATTAGTGATGAAGGAGTGAATTGACAAGACATACACCATTCGAAAGCAAATCGCCTGAGATTTTAGCATGGCAAGTTTCAGCTTTTTTGGAATCAAACTACGCCGACACTGGGCGAAACACTCTGATATTATACTAGACACCGGTTTTAAAAAAAGTGAATTAGTGATGAAGGAGTGAATTGACAAGACATACACCATTCGAAAGCTAATCGCCTGAGATTTTAGCATGGCAAGTTTCAGCATTTTTGGAATCAAACTACGCCCACACTGGGCGAAACACTCTGATATTATACTAGACACCGGTTTTAAAAAAAGTGAATTAGTGATGAAGGAGTGAATTGACAAGACATACACCATTCGAAAGCTAATCGCCTGAGATTTTAGCATGGCAAGTTTCAGCTTTTTTGGAATCAAACTACGCCGACACTGGGCGAAAAACTCTGATATTATACTAGACACCGGTTTTAAAAAAAGTGAATTAGTGATGAAGGAGTGAATTGACAAGACATACACCATTCGAAAGCTAATCGCCTGAGATTTTAGCATGGCAAGTTTCAGCTTTTTTGGAATCAAACTACGCCGACACTGGGCGAAAAACTCTGATATTATACTAGACACCGGTTTTAAAAAAAGTGAATTAGTGATGAAGGAGTGAATTGACAAGACATACACCATTCGAAAGCTAATCGCCTGAGATTTTAGCATGGCAAGTTTCAGCTTTTTTGGAATCAAACTACGCCGACACTGGGCGAAAAACTCTGATATTATACTAGACACCGGTTTTAAAAAAAGTGAATTAGTGATGAAGGAGTGAATTGACAAGACATACACCATTCGAAAGCTAATCGCCTGAGATTTTAGCATGGCAAGTTTCAGCATTTTTGGAATCAAACTACGCCCACACTGGGCGAAACACTCTGATATTATACTAGACACCGGTTTTAAAAAAAGTGAATTAGTGATGAAGGAGTGAATTGACAAGACATACACCATTCGAAAGCTAATCGCCTGAGATTTTAGCATGGCAAGTTTCAGCTTTTTTGGAATCAAACTACGCCGACACTGGGCGAAAAACTCTGATATTATACTAGACACCGGTTTTAAAAAAAGTGAATTAGTGATGAAGGAGTGAATTGACAAGACATACACCATTCGAAAGCTAATCGCCTGAGATTTTAGCATGGCAAGTTTCAGCTTTTTTGGAATCAAACTACGCCGACACTGGGCGAAAAACTCTGATATTATACTAGACACCGGTTTTAAAAAAAGTGAATTAGTGATGAAGGAGTGAATTGACAAGACATACACCATTCGAAAGCTAATCGCCTGAGATTTTAGCATGGCAAGTTTCAGCTTTTTTGGAATCAAACTACGCCGACACTGGGCGAAACACTCTGATATTATACTAGACACCGGTTTTAAAAAAAGTGAATTAGTGATGAAGGAGTGAATTGACAAGACATACACCATTCGAAAGCTAATCGCCTGAGATTTTAGCATGGCAAGTTTCAGCATTTTTGGAATCAAACTACGCCCACACTGGGCGAAACACTCTGATATTATACTAGACACCGGTTTTAAAAAAAGTGAATTAGTGATGAAGGAGTGAATTGACAAGACATACACCATTCGAAAGCTAATCGCCTGAGATTTTAGCATGGCAAGTTTCAGCTTTTTTGGAATCAAACTACGCCGACACTGGGCGAAAAACTCTGATATTATACTAGACACCGGTTTTAAAAAAAGTGAATTAGTGATGAAGGAGTGAATTGACAAGACATACACCATTCGAAAGCTTATCGCCTGAGATTTTAGCATGGCAAGTTTCAGCTTTTTTGGAATCAAACTACGCCGACACTGGGCGAAAAACTCTGATATTATACTAGACACCGGTTTTAAAAAAAAGTGAATTAGTGATGAAGGAGTGAATTGACAAGACATACACCATTCGAAAGCTAATCGCCTGAGATTTTAGCATGGCAAGTTTCAGCATTTTTGGAATCAAACTACGCCCACACTGGGCGAAACACTCTGATATTATACTAGACACCGGTTTTAAAAAAAAGTGAATTAGTGATGAAGGAGTGAATTGACAAGACATACACCATTCGAAAGCTAATCGCCTGAGATTTTAGCATGGCAAGTTTCAGCTTTTTTGGAATCAAACTACGCCGACACTGGGCGAAAAACTCTGATATTATACTAGACACCGGTTTTAAAAAAAAGTGAATTAGTGATGAAGGAGTGAATTGACAAGACATACACCATTCGAAAGCTAATCGCCTGAGATTTTAGCATGGCAAGTTTCAGCTTTTTTGGAATCAAACTACGCCGACACTGGGCGAAAAACTCTGATATTATACTAGACACCGGTTTTAAAAAAAAGTGAATTAGTGATGAAGGAGTGAATTGACAAGACATACACCATTCGAAAGCTAATCGCCTGGGATTTTAGCATGGCAAGTTTCAGCTTTTTTGGAATCAAACTACGCCGACACTGGGCGAAACACTCTGATATTATACTAGACACCGGTTTTAAAAAAAGTGAATTAGTGATGAAGGAGTGAATTGACAAGACATACACCATTCGAAAGCTAATCGCCTGAGATTTTAGCATGGCAAGTTTCAGCATTTTTGGAATCAAACTACGCCCACACTGGGCGAAACACTCTGATATTATACTAGACACCGGTTTTAAAAAAAGTGAATTAGTGATGAAGGAGTGAATTGACAAGACATACACCATTCGAAAGCTAATCGCCTGAGATTTTAGCATGGCAAGTTTCAGCTTTTTTGGAATCAAACTACGCCGACACTGGGCGAAAAACTCTGATATTATACTAGACACCGGTTTTAAAAAAAAGTGAATTAGTGATGAAGGAGTGAATTGACAAGACATACACCATTCGAAAGCTTATCGCCTGAGATTTTAGCATGGCAAGTTTCAGCTTTTTTGGAATCAAACTACGCCGACACTGGGCGAAAAACTCTGATATTATACTAGACACCGGTTTTAAAAAAAGTGAATTAGTGATGAAGGAGTGAATTGACAAGACATACACCATTCGAAAGCTAATCGCCTGAGATTTTAGCATGGCAAGTTTCAGCATTTTTGGAATCAAACTACGCCCACACTGGGCGAAACACTCTGATATTATACTAGACACCGGTTTTAAAAAAAGTGAATTAGTGATGAAGGAGTGAATTGACAAGACATACACCATTCGAAAGCTAATCGCCTGAGATTTTAGCATGGCAAGTTTCAGCTTTTTTGGAATCAAACTACGCCGACACTGGGCGAAAAACTCTGATATTATACTAGACACCGGTTTTAAAAAAAGTGAATTAGTGATGAAGGAGTGAATTGACAAGACATACACCATTCGAAAGCTTATCGCCTGAGATTTTAGCATGGCAAGTTTCAGCTTTTTTGGAATCAAACTACGCCGACACTGGGCGAAAAACTCTGATATTATACTAGACACCGGTTTTAAAAAAAGTGAATTAGTGATGAAGGAGTGAATTGACAAGACATACACCATTCGAAAGCTAATCGCCTGAGATTTTAGCATGGCAAGTTTCAGCTTTTTTGGAATCAAACTACGCCGACACTGGGCGAAACACTCTGATATTATACTAGACACCGGTTTTAAAAAAAGTGAATTAGTGATGAAGGAGTGAATTGACAAGACATACACCATTCGAAAGCTAATCGCCTGAGATTTTAGCATGGCAAGTTTCAGCATTTTTGGAATCAAACTACGCCCACACTGGGCGAAACACTCTGATATTATACAAGACACCGGTTTTAAAAAAAGGTGAATTAGTGATGAAGGAGTGAATTGACAAGACATACACCATTCGAAGGATAATCGCCTGAGATTCTAGCATGGCAAGTTTCAGCTTTTTTGGAATCAAACTACGCCCACACTGGGCGAAAAACTCTGATATTATACTAGACACCGGTTTTGAAAAAAAGTGAATTAGTGATGAAGGAGTGAATTGACAAGACATACACCATTCGAAAGCTTATCGCCTGAGATTTTAGCATGGCAAGTTTCAGCTTTTTTGGAATCAAACTACGCCGACACTGGGCGAAAAACTCTGATATTATACTAGACACCGGTTTTAAAAAAAGTGAATTAGTGATGAAGGAGTGAATTGACAAGACATACACCATTCGAAAGCTAATCGCCTGAGATTTTAGCATGGCAAGTTTCAGCATTTTTGGAATCAAACTACGCCCACACTGGGCGAAACACTCTGATATTATACTAGACACCGGTTTTAAAAAAAGTGAATTAGTGATGAAGGAGTGAATTGACAAGACATACACCATTCGAAAGCTAATCGCCTGAGATTTTAGCATGGCAAGTTTCAGCTTTTTTGGAATCAAACTACGCCGACACTGGGCGAAAAACTCTGATATTATACTAGACACCGGTTTTAAAAAAAGGTGAATTAGTGATGAAGGAGTGAATTGACAAGACATACACCATTCGAAAGCTTATCGCCTGAGATTTTAGCATGGCAAGTTTCAGCTTTTTTGGAATCAAACTACGCCGACACTGGGCGAAAAACTCTGATATTATACTAGACACCGGTTTTAAAAAAAGTGAATTAGTGATGAAGGAGTGAATTGACAAGACATACACCATTCGAAAGCTAATCGCCTGAGATTTTAGCATGGCAAGTTTCAGCTTTTTTGGAATCAAACTACGCCGACACTGGGCGAAACACTCTGATATTATACTAGACACCGGTTTTAAAAAAAAGTGAATTAGTGATGAAGGAGTGAATTGACAAGACATACACCATTCGAAAGCTAATCGCCTGAGATTTTAGCATGGCAAGTTTCAGCATTTTTGGAATCAAACTACGCCCACACTGGGCGAAACACTCTGATATTATACTAGACACCGGTTTTAAAAAAAGGTGAATTAGTGATGAAGGAGTGAATTGACAAGACATACACCATTCGAAAGCTAATCGCCTGAGATTTTAGCATGGCAAGTTTCAGCTTTTTTGGAATCAAACTACGCCGACACTGGGCGAAAAACTCTGATATTATACTAGACACCGGTTTTAAAAAAAGTGAATTAGTGATGAAGGAGTGAATTGACAAGACATACACCATTCGAAAGCTTATCGCCTGAGATTTTAGCATGGCAAGTTTCAGCTTTTTTGGAATCAAACTACGCCGACACTGGGCGAAAAACTCTGATATTATACTAGACACCGGTTTTAAAAAAAGTGAATTAGTGATGAAGGAGTGAATTGACAAGACATACACCATTCGAAAGCTAATCGCCTGAGATTTTAGCATGGCAAGTTTCAGCATTTTTGGAATCAAACTACGCCCACACTGGGCGAAACACTCTGATATTATACTAGACACCGGTTTTAAAAAAAACTGAATTAGTGATGAAGGAGTGAATTGACAAGACATACACCATTCGAAAGCTAATCGCCTGAGATTTTAGCATGGCAAGTTTCAGCTTTTTTGGAATCAAACTACGCCGACACTGGGCGAAAAACTCTGATATTATACTAGACACCGGTTTTAAAAAAAAGTGAATTAGTGATGAAGGAGTGAATTGACAAGACATACACCATTCGAAAGCTTATCGCCTGAGATTTTAGCATGGCAAGTTTCAGCTTTTTTGGAATCAAACTACGCCGACACTGGGCGAAAAACTCTGATATTATACTAGACACCGGTTTTAAAAAAAAGTGAATTAGTGATGAAGGAGTGAATTGACAAGACATACACCATTCGAAAGCTAATCGCCTGAGATTTTAGCATGGCAAGTTTCAGCATTTTTGGAATCAAACTACGCCCACACTGGGCGAAACACTCTGATATTATACTAGACACCGGTTTTAAAAAAAAGTGAATTAGTGATGAAGGAGTGAATTGACAAGACATACACCATTCGAAAGCTAATCGCCTGAGATTTTAGCATGGCAAGTTTCAGCATTTTTGGAATCAAACTACGCCCACACTGGGCGAAACACTCTGATATTATACTAGACACCGGTTTTGAAAAAAGGTGAATTGGTGATGACGGAGTGAATTGACAAGACATACACCATTCGAAAGCTAATCGCCTGAGGTTTTAGCATGCCAAGTTTCAGCTTTTTTGGAATCAAACTACGCCCACACTGGGCGAAACACTCTGATATTATACTAGACACCGGTTTAAAAAAAAGTGAATTAGTGATGAAGGAGTGAATTGACAAGACATACACCATTCGAAAGCTAATCGCCTGAGATTTTAGCATGGCAAGTTTCAGCATTTTTTGGAATCAAACTACGCCCACACTGGGCGAAACACTCTGATATTATACTAGACACCGGTTTTAAAAAAAGTGAATTAGTGATGAAGGAGTGAATTGACAAGACATACACCATTCGAAAGCTAATCGCCTGAGATTTTAGCATGGCAAGTTTCAGCATTTTTGGAATCAAACTACGCCCACACTGGGCGAAACACTCTGATATTATACTAGACACCGGTTTTGAAAAAAGGTGAATTGGTGATGACGGAGTGAATTGACAAGACATACACCATTCGAAAGCTAATCGCCTGAGATTCTAGCATGGCAAGTTTCAGCTTTTTTGGAATCAAACTACGCCGACACTGGGCGAAAAACTCTGATATTATACTAGACACCGGTTTTAAAAAAAGTGAATTAGTGATGAAGGAGTGAATTGACAAGACATACACCATTCGAAAGCTTATCGCCTGAGATTTTAGCATGGCAAGTTTCAGCTTTTTTGGAATCAAACTACGCCGACACTGGGCGAAAAACTCTGATATTATACTAGACACCGGTTTTAAAAAAAGTGAATTAGTGATGAAGGAGTGAATTGACAAGACATACACCATTCGAAAGCTAATCGCCTGAGATTTTAGCATGGCAAGTTTCAGCTTTTTTGGAATCAAACTACGCCGACACTGGGCGAAAAACTCTGATATTATACTAGACACCGGTTTTAAAAAAAAGTGAATTAGTGATGAAGGAGTGAATTGACAAGACATACACCATTCGAAAGCTAATCGCCTGAGATTTTAGCATGGCAAGTTTCAGCTTTTTTGGAATCAAACTACGCCGACACTGGGCGAAAAACTCTGATATTATACTAGACACCGGTTTTAAAAAAAAGTGAATTAGTGATGAAGGAGTGAATTGACAAGACATACACCATTCGAAAGCTAATCGCCTGAGGTTTTAGCATGCCAAGTTTCAGCTTTTTTGGAATCAAACTACGCCCACACTGGGCGAAACACTCTGATATTATACTAGACACCGGTTTTAAAAAAAAGTGAATTAGTGATGAAGGAGTGAATTGACAAGACATACACCATTCGAAAGCTAATCGCCTGAGATTTTAGCATGGCAAGTTTCAGCATTTTTGGAATCAAACTACGCCCACACTGGGCGAAACACTCTGATATTATACTAGACACCGGTTTTAAAAAAAAGTGAATTAGTGATGAAGGAGTGAATTGACAAGACATACACCATTCGAAAGCTAATCGCCTGAGATTTTAGCATGGCAAGTTTCAGCATTTTTGGAATCAAACTACGCCCACACTGGGCGAAACACTCTGATATTATACTAGACACCGGTTTTGAAAAAAGGTGAATTGGTGATGACGGAGTGAATTGACAAGACATACACCATTCGAAAGCTAATCGCCTGAGATTTTAGCATGGCAAGTTTCAGCTTTTTTGGAATCAAACTACGCCGACACTGGGCGAAAAACTCTGATATTATACTAGACACCGGTTTTAAAAAAAAGTGAATTAGTGATGAAGGAGTGAATTGACAAGACATACACCATTCGAAAGCTTATCGCCTGAGATTTTAGCATGGCAAGTTTCAGCTTTTTTGGAATCAAACTACGCCGACACTGGGCGAAAAACTCTGATATTATACTAGACACCGGTTTTAAAAAAAGTGAATTAGTGATGAAGGAGTGAATTGACAAGACATACACCATTCGAAAGCTAATCGCCTGAGATTTTAGCATGGCAAGTTTCAGCTTTTTTGGAATCAAACTACGCCGACACTGGGCGAAAAACTCTGATATTATACTAGACACCGGTTTTAAAAAAAAGTGAATTAGTGATGAAGGAGTGAATTGACAAGACATACACCATTCGAAAGCTAATCGCCTGAGATTTTAGCATGGCAAGTTTCAGCTTTTTTGGAATCAAACTACGCCGACACTGGGCGAAACACTCTGATATTATACTAGACACCGGTTTTAAAAAAAGTGAATTAGTGATGAAGGAGTGAATTGACAAGACATACACCATTCGAAAGCTAATCGCCTGGGATTTTAGCATGGCAAGTTTCAGCATTTTTGGAATCAAACTACGCCCACACTGGGCGAAACACTCTGATATTATACTAGACACCGGTTTTAAAAAAAGTGAATTAGTGATGAAGGAGTGAATTGACAAGACATACACCATTCGAAAGCTAATCGCCTGAGATTTTAGCATGGCAAGTTTCAGCTTTTTTGGAATCAAACTACGCCGACACTGGGCGAAAAACTCTGATATTATACTAGACACCGGTTTTAAAAAAAGTGAATTAGTGATGAAGGAGTGAATTGACAAGACATACACCATTCGAAAGCTAATCGCCTGAGATTTTAGCATGGCAAGTTTCAGCTTTTTTGGAATCAAACTACGCCGACACTGGGCGAAAAACTCTGATATTATACTAGACACCGGTTTTGAAAAAAAGTGAATTAGTGATGAAGGAGTGAATTGACAAGACATACACCATTCGAAAGCTAATCGCCTGAGATTTTAGCATGGCAAGTTTCAGCATTTTTGGAATCAAACTACGCCCACACTGGGCGAAACACTCTGATATTATACTAGACACCGGTTTTAAAAAAAGCTGAATTAGTGATGAAGGAGTGAATTGACAAGACATACACCATTCGAAAGCTAATCGCCTGAGATTTTAGCATGGCAAGTTTCAGCTTTTTTGGAATCAAACTACGCCGACACTGGGCGAAAAACTCTGATATTATACTAGACACCGGTTTTAAAAAAAGTGAATTAGTGATGAAGGAGTGAATTGACAAGACATACACCATTCGAAAGCTAATCGCCTGAGATTTTAGCATGGCAAGTTTCAGCTTTTTTGGAATCAAACTACGCCGACACTGGGCGAAAAACTCTGATATTATACTAGACACCGGTTTTAAAAAAAGTGAATTAGTGATGAAGGAGTGAATTGACAAGACATACACCATTCGAAAGCTAATCGCCTGAGATTTTAGCATGGCAAGTTTCAGCATTTTTGGAATCAAACTACGCCCACACTGGGCGAAACACTCTGATATTATACTAGACACCGGTTTTAAAAAAAGTGAATTAGTGATGAAGGAGTGAATTGACAAGACATACACCATTCGAAAGCTAATCGCCTGAGATTTTAGCATGGCAAGTTTCAGCATTTTTGGAATCAAACTACGCCCACACTGGGCGAAACACTCTGATATTATACTAGACACCGGTTTTGAAAAAAGGTGAATTGGTGATGACGGAGTGAATTGACAAGACATACACCATTCGAAAGCTAATCGCCTGAGGTTTTAGCATGCCAAGTTTCAGCTTTTTTGGAATCAAACTACGCCGACACTGGGCGAAACACTCTGATATTATACTAGACACCGGTTTTAAAAAAAGTGAATTAGTGATGAAGGAGTGAATTGACAAGACATACACCATTCGAAAGCTAATCGCCTGAGATTTTAGCATGGCAAGTTTCAGCTTTTTTGGAATCAAACTACGCCGACACTGGGCGAAAAACTCTGATATTATACTAGACACCGGTTTTAAAAAAAGTGAATTAGTGATGAAGGAGTGAATTGACAAGACATACACCATTCGAAAGCTAATCGCCTGAGATTTTAGCATGGCAAGTTTCAGCTTTTTTGGAATCAAACTACGCCGACACTGGGCGAAAAACTCTGATATTATACTAGACACCGGTTTTGAAAAAAAGTGAATTAGTGATGAAGGAGTGAATTGACAAGACATACACCATTCGAAAGCTAATCGCCTGAGATTTTAGCATGGCAAGTTTCAGCATTTTTGGAATCAAACTACGCCCACACTGGGCGAAACACTCTGATATTATACTAGACACCGGTTTTAAAAAAAGTGAATTAGTGATGAAGGAGTGAATTGACAAGACATACACCATTCGAAAGCTAATCGCCTGAGATTTTAGCATGGCAAGTTTCAGCTTTTTTGGAATCAAACTACGCCGACACTGGGCGAAAAACTCTGATATTATACTAGACACCGGTTTTAAAAAAAGTGAATTAGTGATGAAGGAGTGAATTGACAAGACATACACCATTCGAAAGCTAATCGCCTGAGATTTTAGCATGGCAAGTTTCAGCTTTTTTGGAATCAAACTACGCCGACACTGGGCGAAAAACTCTGATATTATACTAGACACCGGTTTTAAAAAAAGTGAATTAGTGATGAAGGAGTGAATTGACAAGACATACACCATTCGAAAGCTAATCGCCTGAGATTTTAGCATGGCAAGTTTCAGCATTTTTGGAATCAAACTACGCCCACACTGGGCGAAACACTCTGATATTATACTAGACACCGGTTTTAAAAAAAGTGAATTAGTGATGAAGGAGTGAATTGACAAGACATACACCATTCGAAAGCTAATCGCCTGAGATTTTAGCATGGCAAGTTTCAGCATTTTTGGAATCAAACTACGCCCACACTGGGCGAAACACTCTGATATTATACTAGACACCGGTTTTGAAAAAAGGTGAATTGGTGATGACGGAGTGAATTGACAAGACATACACCATTCGAAAGCTAATCGCCTGAGGTTTTAGCATGCCAAGTTTCAGCTTTTTTGGAATCAAACTACGCCGACACTGGGCGAAAAACTCTGATATTATACTAGACACCGGTTTTAAAAAAAGTGAATTAGTGATGAAGGAGTGAATTGACAAGACATACACCATTCGAAAGCTAATCGCCTGAGATTTTAGCATGGCAAGTTTCAGCATTTTTGGAATCAAACTACGCCCACACTGGGCGAAACACTCTGATATTATACTAGACACCGGTTTTAAAAAAAGTGAATTAGTGATGAAGGAGTGAATTGACAAGACATACACCATTCGAAAGCTAATCGCCTGAGATTTTAGCATGGCAAGTTTCAGCATTTTTGGAATCAAACTACGCCCACACTGGGCGAAACACTCTGATATTATACTAGACACCGGTTTTGAAAAAAGGTGAATTGGTGATGACGGAGTGAATTGACAAGACATACACCATTCGAAAGCTAATCGCCTGAGGTTTTAGCATGCCAAGTTTCAGCTTTTTTGGAATCAAACTACGCCGACACTGGGCGAAACACTCTGATATTATACTAGACACCGGTTTTAAAAAAAGTGAATTAGTGATGAAGGAGTGAATTGACAAGACATACACCATTCGAAAGCTAATCGCCTGAGATTTTAGCATGGCAAGTTTCAGCTTTTTTGGAATCAAACTACGCCGACACTGGGCGAAACACTCTGATATTATACTAGACACCGGTTTTAAAAAAAGTGAATTAGTGATGAAGGAGTGAATTGACAAGACATACACCATTCGAAAGCTAATCGCCTGAGATTTTAGCATGGCAAGTTTCAGCATTTTTGGAATCAAACTACGCCCACACTGGGCGAAACACTCTGATATTATACTAGACACCGGTTTTAAAAAAAGTGAATTAGTGATGAAGGAGTGAATTGACAAGACATACACCATTCGAAAGCTAATCGCCTGAGATTTTAGCATGGCAAGTTTCAGCTTTTTTGGAATCAAACTACGCCGACACTGGGCGAAACACTCTGATATTATACTAGACACCGGTTTTAAAAAAAGGTGAATTAGTGATGAAGGAGTGAATTGACAAGACATACACCATTCGAAAGCTAATCGCCTGAGATTTTAGCATGGCAAGTTTCAGCATTTTTGGAATCAAACTACGCCGACACTGGGCGAAACACTCTGATATTATACTAGACACCGGTTTTAAAAAAAGTGAATTAGTGATGAAGGAGTGAATTGACAAGACATACACCATTCGAAAGCTAATCGCCTGAGATTTTAGCATGGCAAGTTTCAGCTTTTTTGGAATCAAACTACGCCGACACTGGGCGAAAAACTCTGATATTATACTAGACACCGGTTTTAAAAAAAGTGAATTAGTGATGAAGGAGTGAATTGACAAGACATACACCATTCGAAAGCTAATCGCCTGAGATTTTAGCATGGCAAGTTTCAGCTTTTTTGGAATCAAACTACGCCGACACTGGGCGAAAAACTCTGATATTATACTAGACACCGGTTTTAAAAAAAGTGAATTAGTGATGAAGGAGTGAATTGACAAGACATACACCATTCGAAAGCTAATCGCCTGAGATTTTAGCATGGCAAGTTTCAGCATTTTTGGAATCAAACTACGCCCACACTGGGCGAAACACTCTGATATTATACTAGACACCGGTTTTAAAAAAAAGTGAATTAGTGATGAAGGAGTGAATTGACAAGACATACACCATTCGAAAGCTAATCGCCTGAGATTTTAGCATGGCAAGTTTCAGCATTTTTGGAATCAAACTACGCCCACACTGGGCGAAACACTCTGATATTATACTAGACACCGGTTTTGAAAAAAGGTGAATTGGTGATGACGGAGTGAATTGACAAGACATACACCATTCGAAAGCTAATCGCCTGAGGTTTTAGCATGCCAAGTTTCAGCTTTTTTGGAATCAAACTACGCCGACACTGGGCGAAACACTCTGATATTATACTAGACACCGGTTTTAAAAAAAGTGAATTAGTGATGAAGGAGTGAATTGACAAGACATACACCATTCGAAAGCTAATCGCCTGAGATTTTAGCATGGCAAGTTTCAGCTTTTTTGGAATCAAACTACGCCGACACTGGGCGAAAAACTCTGATATTATACTAGACACCGGTTTTAAAAAAAGTGAATTAGTGATGAAGGAGTGAATTGACAAGACATACACCATTCGAAAGCTAATCGCCTGAGATTTTAGCATGGCAAGTTTCAGCTTTTTTGGAATCAAACTACGCCGACACTGGGCGAAAAACTCTGATATTATACTAGACACCGGTTTTGAAAAAAAGTGAATTAGTGATGAAGGAGTGAATTGACAAGACATACACCATTCGAAAGCTAATCGCCTGAGATTTTAGCATGGCAAGTTTCAGCATTTTTGGAATCAAACTACGCCCACACTGGGCGAAACACTCTGATATTATACTAGACACCGGTTTTAAAAAAAGGTGAATTAGTGATGAAGGAGTGAATTGACAAGACATACACCATTCGAAAGCTAATCGCCTGAGATTTTAGCATGGCAAGTTTCAGCTTTTTTGGAATCAAACTACGCCGACACTGGGCGAAAAACTCTGATATTATACTAGACACCGGTTTTAAAAAAAGTGAATTAGTGATGAAGGAGTGAATTGACAAGACATACACCATTCGAAAGCTAATCGCCTGAGATTTTAGCATGGCAAGTTTCAGCTTTTTTGGAATCAAACTACGCCGACACTGGGCGAAAAACTCTGATATTATACTAGACACCGGTTTTAAAAAAAGTGAATTAGTGATGAAGGAGTGAATTGACAAGACATACACCATTCGAAAGCTAATCGCCTGAGATTTTAGCATGGCAAGTTTCAGCATTTTTGGAATCAAACTACGCCCACACTGGGCGAAACACTCTGATATTATACTAGACACCGGTTTTAAAAAAAGTGAATTAGTGATGAAGGAGTGAATTGACAAGACATACACCATTCGAAAGCTAATCGCCTGAGATTTTAGCATGGCAAGTTTCAGCATTTTTGGAATCAAACTACGCCCACACTGGGCGAAACACTCTGATATTATACTAGACACCGGTTTTGAAAAAAGGTGAATTGGTGATGACGGAGTGAATTGACAAGACATACACCATTCGAAAGCTAATCGCCTGAGGTTTTAGCATGCCAAGTTTCAGCTTTTTTGGAATCAAACTACGCCCACACTGGGCGAAACACTCTGATATTATACTAGACACCGGTTTTAAAAAAAGTGAATTAGTGATGAAGGAGTGAATTGACAAGACATACACCATTCGAAAGCTAATCGCCTGAGATTTTAGCATGGCAAGTTTCAGCATTTTTGGAATCAAACTACGCCGACACTGGGCGAAACACTCTGATATTATACTAGACACCGGTTTTAAAAAAAGTGAATTAGTGATGAAGGAGTGAATTGACAAGACATACACCATTCGAAAGCTAATCGCCTGAGATTTTAGCATGGCAAGTTTCAGCATTTTTGGAATCAAACTACGCCCACACTGGGCGAAACACTCTGATATTATACTAGACACCGGTTTTAAAAAAAGTGAATTAGTGATGAAGGAGTGAATTGACAAGACATACACCATTCGAAAGCTAATCGCCTGAGATTTTAGCATGGCAAGTTTCAGCATTTTTTGGAATCAAACTACGCCCACACTGGGCGAAACACTCTGATATTATACTAGACACCGGTTTTAAAAAAAGGTGAATTAGTGATGAAGGAGTGAATTGACAAGACATACACCATTCGAAAGCTAATCGCCTGAGATTTTAGCATGGCAAGTTTCAGCTTTTTTGGAATCAAACTACGCCGACACTGGGCGAAAAACTCTGATATTATACTAGACACCGGTTTTAAAAAAAGTGAATTAGTGATGAAGGAGTGAATTGACAAGACATACACCATTCGAAAGCTAATCGCCTGAGATTTTAGCATGGCAAGTTTCAGCATTTTTGGAATCAAACTACGCCCACACTGGGCGAAACACTCTGATATTATACTAGACACCGGTTTTGAAAAAAGGTGAATTGGTGATGACGGAGTGAATTGACAAGACATACACCATTCGAAAGCTAATCGCCTGAGGTTTTAGCATGCCAAGTTTCAGCTTTTTTGGAATCAAACTACGCCGACACTGGGCGAAACACTCTGATATTATACTAGACACCGGTTTTAAAAAAAGTGAATTAGTGATGAAGGAGTGAATTGACAAGACATACACCATTCGAAAGCTAATCGCCTGAGATTTTAGCATGGCAAGTTTCAGCATTTTTGGAATCAAACTACGCCCACACTGGGCGAAACACTCTGATATTATACTAGACACCGGTTTTAAAAAAAAGTGAATTAGTGATGAAGGAGTGAATTGACAAGACATACACCATTCGAAAGCTAATCGCCTGAGATTTTAGCATGGCAAGTTTCAGCATTTTTGGAATCAAACTACGCCCACACTGGGCGAAACACTCTGATATTATACTAGACACCGGTTTTGAAAAAAGGTGAATTGGTGATGACGGAGTGAATTGACAAGACATACACCATTCGAAAGCTAATCGCCTGAGGTTTTAGCATGCCAAGTTTCAGCTTTTTTGGAATCAAACTACGCCGACACTGGGCGAAAAACTCTGATATTATACTAGACACCGGTTTTAAAAAAAGTGAATTAGTGATGAAGGAGTGAATTGACAAGACATACACCATTCGAAAGCTAATCGCCTGAGATTTTAGCATGGCAAGTTTCAGCTTTTTTGGAATCAAACTACGCCGACACTGGGCGAAAAACTCTGATATTATACTAGACACCGGTTTTAAAAAAAGTGAATTAGTGATGAAGGAGTGAATTGACAAGACATACACCATTCGAAAGCTAATCGCCTGAGATTTTAGCATGGCAAGTTTCAGCTTTTTTGGAATCAAACTACGCCGACACTGGGCGAAAAACTCTGATATTATACTAGACACCGGTTTTAAAAAAAGTGAATTAGTGATGAAGGAGTGAATTGACAAGACATACACCATTCGAAAGCTAATCGCCTGAGATTTTAGCATGGCAAGTTTCAGCTTTTTTGGAATCAAACTACGCCGACACTGGGCGAAAAACTCTGATATTATACTAGACACCGGTTTTAAAAAAAGTGAATTAGTGATGAAGGAGTGAATTGACAAGACATACACCATTCGAAAGCTAATCGCCTGAGATTTTAGCATGGCAAGTTTCAGCTTTTTTGGAATCAAACTACGCCGACACTGGGCGAAAAACTCTGATATTATACTAGACACCGGTTTTAAAAAAAGTGAATTAGTGATGAAGGAGTGAATTGACAAGACATACACCATTCGAAAGCTAATCGCCTGAGATTTTAGCATGGCAAGTTTCAGCATTTTTTGGAATCAAACTACGCCCACACTGGGCGAAACACTCTGATATTATACTAGACACCGGTTTTAAAAAAAGTGAATTAGTGATGAAGGAGTGAATTGACAAGACATACACCATTCGAAAGCTAATCGCCTGAGATTTTAGCATGGCAAGTTTCAGCATTTTTGGAATCAAACTACGCCCACACTGGGCGAAACACTCTGATATTATACTAGACACCGGTTTTGAAAAAAGGTGAATTAGTGATGAAGGAGTGAATTGACAAGACATACACCATTCGAAAGCTAATCGCCTGAGATTTTAGCATGGCAAGTTTCAGCTTTTTTGGAATCAAACTACGCCGACACTGGGCGAAAAACTCTGATATTATACTAGACACCGGTTTTAAAAAAAGTGAATTAGTGATGAAGGAGTGAATTGACAAGACATACACCATTCGAAAGCTAATCGCCTGAGATTTTAGCATGGCAAGTTTCAGCATTTTTGGAATCAAACTACGCCCACACTGGGCGAAAAACTCTGATATTATACTAGACACCGGTTTTAAAAAAAGTGAATTAGTGATGAAGGAGTGAATTGACAAGACATACACCATTCGAAAGCTAATCGCCTGAGATTTTAGCATGGCAAGTTTCAGCATTTTTGGAATCAAACTACGCCCACACTGGGCGAAACACTCTGATATTATACTAGACACCGGTTTTAAAAAAAGTGAATTAGTGATGAAGGAGTGAATTGACAAGACATACACCATTCGAAAGCTAATCGCCTGAGGTTTTAGCATGCCAAGTTTCAGCTTTTTTGGAATCAAACTACGCCGACACTGGGCGAAAAACTCTGATATTATACTAGACACCGGTTTTAAAAAAAGTGAATTAGTGATGAAGGAGTGAATTGACAAGACATACACCATTCGAAAGCTAATCGCCTGAGATTTTAGCATGGCAAGTTTCAGCTTTTTTGGAATCAAACTACGCCGACACTGGGCGAAAAACTCTGATATTATACTAGACACCGGTTTTAAAAAAAGTGAATTAGTGATGAAGGAGTGAATTGACAAGACATACACCATTCGAAAGCTAATCGCCTGAGATTTTAGCATGGCAAGTTTCAGCTTTTTTGGAATCAAACTACGCCGACACTGGGCGAAAAACTCTGATATTATACTAGACACCGGTTTTAAAAAAAGTGAATTAGTGATGAAGGAGTGAATTGACAAGACATACACCATTCGAAAGCTAATCGCCTGAGATTTTAGCATGGCAAGTTTCAGCTTTTTTGGAATCAAACTACGCCGACACTGGGCGAAAAACTCTGATATTATACTAGACACCGGTTTTAAAAAAAGTGAATTAGTGATGAAGGAGTGAATTGACAAGACATACACCATTCGAAAGCTAATCGCCTGAGATTTTAGCATGGCAAGTTTCAGCATTTTTGGAATCAAACTACGCCCACACTGGGCGAAACACTCTGATATTATACTAGACACCGGTTTTGAAAAAAGGTGAATTGGTGATGAAGGAGTGAATTGACAAGACATACACCATTCGAAAGCTAATCGCCTGAGATTTTAGCATGGCAAGTTTCAGCTTTTTTGGAATCAAACTACGCCGACACTGGGCGAAAAACTCTGATATTATACTAGACACCGGTTTTAAAAAAAAGTGAATTAGTGATGAAGGAGTGAATTGACAAGACATACACCATTCGAAAGCTAATCGCCTGAGATTTTAGCATGGCAAGTTTCAGCATTTTTGGAATCAAACTACGCCCACACTGGGCGAAAAACTCTGATATTATACTAGACACCGGTTTTAAAAAAAGTGAATTAGTGATGAAGGAGTGAATTGACAAGACATACACCATTCGAAAGCTAATCGCCTGAGATTTTAGCATGGCAAGTTTCAGCATTTTTGGAATCAAACTACGCCCACACTGGGCGAAACACTCTGATATTATACTAGACACCGGTTTTGAAAAAAGGTGAATTGGTGATGACGGAGTGAATTGACAAGACATACACCATTCGAAAGCTAATCGCCTGAGGTTTTAGCATGCCAAGTTTCAGCTTTTTTGGAATCAAACTACGCCGACACTGGGCGAAAAACTCTGATATTATACTAGACACCGGTTTTAAAAAAAAGTGAATTAGTGATGAAGGAGTGAATTGACAAGACATACACCATTCGAAAGCTAATCGCCTGAGATTTTAGCATGGCAAGTTTCAGCTTTTTTGGAATCAAACTACGCCGACACTGGGCGAAAAACTCTGATATTATACTAGACACCGGTTTTAAAAAAAGTGAATTAGTGATGAAGGAGTGAATTGACAAGACATACACCATTCGAAAGCTAATCGCCTGAGATTTTAGCATGGCAAGTTTCAGCTTTTTTGGAATCAAACTACGCCGACACTGGGCGAAAAACTCTGATATTATACTAGACACCGGTTTTAAAAAAAGTGAATTAGTGATGAAGGAGTGAATTGACAAGACATACACCATTCGAAAGCTAATCGCCTGAGATTTTAGCATGGCAAGTTTCAGCTTTTTTGGAATCAAACTACGCCGACACTGGGCGAAAAACTCTGATATTATACTAGACACCGGTTTTAAAAAAAGTGAATTAGTGATGAAGGAGTGAATTGACAAGACATACACCATTCGAAAGGTAATCGCCTGAGATTTTAGCATGCCAAGTTTCAGCTTTTTTGGAATCAAACTACGCCGACACTGGGCGAAAAACTCTGATATTATACTAGACACCGGTTTTAAAAAAAGTGAATTAGTGATGAAGGAGTGAATTGACAAGACATACACTATTCGAAAGCTAATCGCCTGAGATTTCAGCATGGCAAGTTTCAGCTTTTTTGGAATCAAACTACGCCGACACTGGGCGAAAAACTCTGATATTATACTAGACACCGGTTTTAAAAAAAGTGAATTAGTGATGAAGGAGTGAATTGACAAGACATACACCATTCGAAAGCTAATCGCCTGAGATTTTAGCATGGCAAGTTTCAGCTTTTTTGGAATCAAACTACGCCGACACTGGGCGAAAAACTCTGATATTATACTAGACACCGGTTTTAAAAAAAGTGAATTAGTGATGAAGGAGTGAATTGACAAGACATACACCATTCGAAAGCTAATCGCCTGAGATTTTAGCATGCCAAGTTTCAGCTTTTTTGGAATCAAACTACGCCGACACTGGGCGAAAAACTCTGATATTATACTAGACACCGGTTTTAAAAAAAGTGAATTAGTGATGAAGGAGTGAATTGACAAGACATACACTATTCGAAAGCTAATCGCCTGAGATTTTAGCATGGCAAGTTTCAGCTTTTTTGGAATCAAACTACGCCGACACTGGGCGAAAAACTCTGATATTATACTAGACACCGGTTTTGAAAAAAGGTGAATTAGTGATGACAGAGTGAATTGACAAGACATACACCATTCGAAAGGTAACCTCATAAGATTTTAGCATGGCAAGTCTCAGCTTTTTTTGGAATCAAACTACGCCCACACTGGGCGAAACACTCTGATATTATACTAGACACCGGTTTTGAAAAAAGGTGAATTAGTGATGACAGGAGTGAATTGACAAGACATACACCATTCGAAAGGTAACCTCCTAAGATTTTAGCATGGCAAGTTTCAGCTTTTCTGGAATCAAACTACGCCCACACTGGGCGAAAAACTCTGATATTATACTAGACACCGGTTTTGAAAAAAGGTGAATTAGTGATGACGGAGTGAATTGACAAGACATACACCATTCGAAAGGTAACCTGCCTAAGATTTTAGCATGGCAGGTTTCAGCTTTTTTGGAATCAAACTACGCCCACACTGGGCGAAAAACTCTGATATTATACTAGACACCGGTTTTGAAAAAAGGTGAATTAGTGATGACGGAGTGAATTGACAAGACATACACCATTCGAAAGGTAACCTCCTAAGATTTTAGCGTGGCAAGTTTCAGCTTTTCTGGAATCAAACTACGCCCACACTGGGCGAAAAACTCTGATATTATACTAGACACCGGTTTTGAAAAAAGGTGAATTAGTGATGAAGGAGTGAATTGACAAGACATACACCATTCGAAAGCTAATCGCCTGAGATTTTAGCATGGCAAGTTTCAGCTTTTTTGGAATCAAACTACGCCGACACTGGGCGAAAAACTCTGATATTATACTAGACACCGGTTTTAAAAAAAGTGAATTAGTGATGAAGGAGTGAATTGACAAGACATACACCATTCGAAAGCTAATCGCCTGAGATTTTAGCATGGCAAGTTTCAGCTTTTTTGGAATCAAACTACGCCGACACTGGGCGAAAAACTCTGATATTATACTAGACACCGGTTTTAAAAAAAGCGAATTAGTGATGAAGGAGTGAATTGACAAGACATACACCATTCGAAAGCTAATCGCCTGAGATTTTAGCATGGCAAGTTTCAGCTTTTTTGGAATCAAACTACGCCGACACTGGGCGAAAAACTCTGATATTATACTAGACACCGGTTTTAAAAAAAAGTGAATTAGTGATGAAGGAGTGAATTGACAAGACATACACCATTCGAAAGGTAATCGCCTGAGATTTTAGCATGCCAAGTTTCAGCTTTTTTGGAATCAAACTACGCCGACACTGGGCGAAAAACTCTGATATTATACTAGACACCGGTTTTAAAAAAAGTGAATTAGTGATGAAGGAGTGAATTGACAAGACATACACTATTCGAAAGCTAATCGCCTGAGATTTTAGCATGGCAAGTTTCAGCTTTTTTGGAATCAAACTACGCCGACACTGGGCGAAAAACTCTGATATTATACTAGACACCGGTTTTAAAAAAAGTGAATTAGTGATGAAGGAGTGAATTGACAAGACATACACCATTCGAAAGCTAATCGCCTGAGATTTTAGCATGGCAAGTTTCAGCATTTTTGGAATCAAACTACGCCGACACTGGGCGAAAAACTCTGATATTATACTAGACACCGGTTTTAAAAAAAGGTGAATTAGTGATGAAGGAGTGAATTGACAAGACATACACCATTCGAAAGCTAATCGCCTGAGATTTTAGCATGCCAAGTTTCAGCTTTTTTGGAATCAAACTACGCCGACACTGGGCGAAAAACTCTGATATTATACTAGACACCGGTTTTAAAAAAAGTGAATTAGTGATGAAGGAGTGAATTGACAAGACATACACCATTCGAAAGCTAATCGCCTGAGATTTTAGCATGGCAAGTTTCAGCTTTTTTGGAATCAAACTACGCCGACACTGGGCGAAAAACTCTGATATTATACTAGACACCGGTTTTGAAAAAAGGTGAATTAGTGATGACGGAGTGAATTGACAAGACATACACCATTCGAAAGCTAATCGCCTGAGATTTTAGCATGGCAAGTTTCAGCTTTTTTGGAATCAAACTACGCCGACACTGGGCGAAACACTCTGATATTATACTAGACACCGGTTTTGAAAAAAGGTGAATTAGTGATGACAGGAGTGAATTGACAAGACATACACCATTCGAAAGCTAATCGCCTGAGATTTTAGCATGGCAAGTTTCAGCTTTTTTGGAATCAAACTACGCCGACACTGGGCGAAAAACTCTGATATTATACTAGACACCGGTTTTGAAAAAAAGTGAATTAGTGATGAAGGAGTGAATTGACAAGACATACACCATTCGAAAGCTAATCTGCCTGAGATTTTAGCATGGCAAGTTTCAGCTTTTTTGGAATCAAACTACGCCCACACTGGGCGAAAAACTCTGATATTATACTAGACACCGGTTTTGAAAAAAGGTGAATTAGTGATGACGGAGTGAATTGACAAGACATACACCATTCGAAAGCTAATCGCCTGAGATTTTAGCATGGCAAGTTTCAGCTTTTTTGGAATCAAACTACGCCGACACTGGGCGAAAAACTCTGATATTATACTAGACACCGGTTTTGAAAAAAAGTGAATTAGTGATGAAGGAGTGAATTGACAAGACATACACCATTCGAAAGCTAATCGCCTGAGATTCTAGCATGGCAAGTTTCAGCTTTTTTGGAATCAAACTACGCCCACACTGGGCGAAAAACTCTGATATTATACTAGACACCGGTTTTGAAAAAAGGTGAATTAGTGATGAAGGAGTGAATTGACAAGACATACACCATTCGAAAGCTAATCGCCTGAGATTTTAGCATGGCAAGTTTCAGCTTTTTTGGAATCAAACTACGCCGACACTGGGCGAAACACTCTGATATTATACTAGACACCGGTTTTAAAAAAAGTGAATTAGTGATGAAGGAGTGAATTGACAAGACATACACCATTCGAAAGCTAATCGCCTGAGATTTTAGCATGGCAAGTTTCAGCTTTTTTGGAATCAAACTACGTCCGACACTGGGCGAAACACTCTGATATTATACTAGACACCGGTTTTAAAAAAAAGTGAATTAGTGATGAAGGAGTGAATTGACAAGACATACACCATTCGAAAGCTAATCGCCTGAGATTTTAGCATGGCAAGTTTCAGCTTTTTTGGAATCAAACTACGCCCACACTGGGCGAAACACTCTGATATTATACTAGACACCGGTTTTGAAAAAAAGTGAATTAGTGATGAAGGAGTGAATTGACAAGACATACACCATTCGAAAGCTAATCGCCTGAGATTTTAGCATGGCAAGTTTCAGCTTTTTTGGAATCAAACTACGCCGACACTGGGCGAAAAACTCTGATATTATACTAGACACCGGTTTTAAAAAAAGTGAATTAGTGATGAAGGAGTGAATTGACAAGACATACACCATTCGAAAGCTAATCGCCTGAGATTTTAGCATGGCAAGTTTCAGCTTTTTTGGAATCAAACTACGCCGACACTGGGCGAAAAACTCTGATATTATACTAGACACCGGTTTTAAAAAAAGTGAATTAGTGATGAAGGAGTGAATTGACAAGACATACACCATTCGAAAGCTAATCGCCTGAGATTTTAGCATGGCAAGTTTCAGCATTTTTGGAATCAAACTACGCCCACACTGGGCGAAACACTCTGATATTATACTAGACACCGGTTTTGAAAAAAGGTGAATTGGTGATGAAGGAGTGAATTGACAAGACATACACCATTCGAAAGCTAATCGCCTGAGATTTTAGCATGGCAAGTTTCAGCTTTTTTGGAATCAAACTACGCCGACACTGGGCGAAAAACTCTGATATTATACTAGACACCGGTTTTAAAAAAAGTGAATTAGTGATGAAGGAGTGAATTGACAAGACATACACCATTCGAAAGCTAATCGCCTGAGATTTTAGCATGGCAAGTTTCAGCTTTTTTGGAATCAAACTACGCCGACACTGGGCGAAAAACTCTGATATTATACTAGACACCGGTTTTAAAAAAAGTGAATTAGTGATGAAGGAGTGAATTGACAAGACATACACCATTCGAAAGCTAATCGCCTGAGATTTTAGCATGGCAAGTTTCAGCTTTTTTGGAATCAAACTACGCCGACACTGGGCGAAACACTCTGATATTATACTAGACACCGGTTTTGAAAAAAGGTGAATTAGTGATGACGGAGTGAATTGACAAGACATACACCATTCGAAAGCTAATCGCCTGAGATTTTAGCATGGCAAGTTTCAGCTTTTTTGGAATCAAACTACGCCGACACTGGGCGAAAAACTCTGATATTATACTAGACACCGGTTTTAAAAAAAGTGAATTAGTGATGAAGGAGTGAATTGACAAGACATACACCATTCGAAAGCTAATCGCCTGAGATTTTAGCATGGCAAGTTTCAGCTTTTTTGGAATCAAACTACGCCGACACTGGGCGAAAAACTCTGATATTATACTAGACACCGGTTTTAAAAAAAGTGAATTAGTGATGAAGGAGTGAATTGACAAGACATACACCATTCGAAAGCTAATCGCCTGAGATTTTAGCATGGCAAGTTTCAGCTTTTTTGGAATCAAACTACGCCGACACTGGGCGAAAAACTCTGATATTATACTAGACACCGGTTTTAAAAAAAGTGAATTAGTGATGAAGGAGTGAATTGACAAGACATACACCATTCGAAAGCTAATCGCCTGAGATTTTAGCATGGCAAGTTTCAGCTTTTTTGGAATCAAACTACGCCGACACTGGGCGAAAAACTCTGATATTATACTAGACACCGGTTTTAAAAAAAGTGAATTAGTGATGAAGGAGTGAATTGACAAGACATACACCATTCGAAAGCTAATCGCCTGAGATTTTAGCATGCCAAGTTTCAGCTTTTTTGGAATCAAACTACGCCGACACTGGGCGAAAAACTCTGATATTATACTAGACACCGGTTTTAAAAAAAGTGAATTAGTGATGAAGGAGTGAATTGACAAGACATACACCATTCGAAAGCTAATCGCCTGAGATTTCAGCATGGCAAGTTTCAGCTTTTTTGGAATCAAACTACGCCGACACTGGGCGAAAAACTCTGATATTATACTAGACACCGGTTTTAAAAAAAGTGAATTAGTGATGAAGGAGTGAATTGACAAGACATACACCATTCGAAAGCTAATCGCCTGAGATTTTAGCATGGCAAGTTTCAGCTTTTTTGGAATCAAACTACGCCGACACTGGGCGAAAAACTCTGATATTATACTAGACACCGGTTTTAAAAAAAAGTGAATTAGTGATGAAGGAGTGAATTGACAAGACATACACCATTCGAAAGCTAATCGCCTGAGATTTTAGCATGCCAAGTTTCAGCTTTTTTGGAATCAAACTACGCCGACACTGGGCGAAAAACTCTGATATTATACTAGACACCGGTTTTAAAAAAAGTGAATTAGTGATGAAGGAGTGAATTGACAAGACATACACTATTCGAAAGCTAATCGCCTGAGATTTTAGCATGGCAAGTTTCAGCTTTTTTGGAATCAAACTACGCCGACACTGGGCGAAAAACTCTGATATTATACTAGACACCGGTTTTGAAAAAAGGTGAATTAGTGATGACAGAGTGAATTGACAAGACATACACCATTCGAAAGGTAACCTCATAAGATTTTAGCATGGCAAGTCTCAGCTTTTTTTGGAATCAAACTACGCCCACACTGGGCGAAACACTCTGATATTATACTAGACACCGGTTTTGAAAAAAGGTGAATTAGTGATGACAGAGTGAATTGACAAGGCATACACCATTCGAAAGGTAACCTCCTAAGATTTTAGCATGGCAAGTTTCAGCTTTTCTGGAATCAAACTACGCCCACACTGGGCGAAAAACTCTGATATTATACTAGACACCGGTTTTGAAAAAAGGTGAATTAGTGATGACGGAGTGAATTGACAAGACATACACCATTCGAAAGGTAACCTCCTAAGATTTTAGCATGGCAGGTTTCAGCTTTTTTGGAATCAAACTACGCCCACACTGGGCGAAAAACTCTGATATTATACTAGACACCGGTTTTGAAAAAAGGTGAATTAGTGATGACGGAGTGAATTGACAAGACATACACCATTCGAAAGGTAACCTCCTAAGATTTTAGCGTGGCAAGTTTCAGCTTTTCTGGAATCAAACTACGCCCACACTGGGCGAAAAACTCTGATATTATACTAGACACCGGTTTTGAAAAAAGGTGAATTAGTGATGACGGAGTGAATTGACAAGACATACACCATTCGAAAGGTAACCTCCTAAGATTTTAGCATGGCAGGTTTCAGCTTTTTTGGAATCAAACTACGCCCACACTGGGCGAAAAACTCTGATATTATACTAGACACCGGTTTTGAAAAAAGGTGAATTAGTGATGACGGAGTGAATTGACAAGACATACACCATTCGAAAGGTAACCTCATAAGATTTTAGCATGGCAAGTCTCAGCTTTTTTTGGAATCAAACTACGCCCACACTGGGCGAAACACTCTGATATTATACTAGAGACCGGTTTTAAAAAAAAGTCAATTAGTGATGTCGGAGTGAATTGACAGGACATACACCATTCGAAAGCTAATCGCATGAGACTTTAGCACGGCAAGTTTCAGCTTTTTTCGAACCAAATTAGGTCCGCCCGAGGCCAAACATTCTGATATTATACTAGACACCGGTTTTGAAAAAAAAGTGAATTAGTGATGTCGCAGTGAATTGACAGGACATACACCATTCGAAAGGTAATCGCATGAGACTTTAGCACGGCAAGTTTCAGCTTTTTTCGAACCAAATTACGCCCGCCCGAGGCCAAACACTCTGATATTATACTAGAGACCGGTTTGAAAAAAAGTGAATTAGTGATGTCGGAGTGAATTGACAAGACATACACCATTCGAACGCTAATCGCATGAGATTTTAGCACGGCAAGTTTCAGCTTTTTTGGAATCAAATTACGCCCACCCCAGGCCAAACACTCTGATATTATACCAGGCACCAGTTTTAAAAAAGAGTGAATTAATGATGCCGGAGTGATTTGCCAAAACATATACCATTCGAAAGGTAACCGTATAAGATTTTAGCATGGCAAGTTTCAGCTTTTTTGGAATCAGATTACGCCCACACTGGTCGAAACACTCTGATATTACCAGGCACCAGTTTAAAAAAAAGTGAATTAGTGATGTCGGAGTAAATCCTCACCAATCACATGTACAACTTCAATGTGGGCGTTTTGCTTGAATTGTTCGACAGGATCTTCCAAAAGAACCGAAATGTAAGTTTTTTTATTTTTCTCGGACACGTTTCGTCGTATAACTGCGCGTGCAGGCTACAGGGTTTTCGGTTCCCGCCGTTTGGGGTGGGAGACTTTTCGGTCCCCGGCTTTTCGGCTGGCGCCTTTTCGGTCCCTGGGCTTTTCGGGTGGGGACTTTTCGGGCGATGAGTAAAAAATTGTAAAATACGATACTACTGATCACGCAATATTGTAAATAATTTTAAAAAACGTTTTAATCCGTTTTTGGGGGTTTCGAGTTAGAATCACCCACCCTGCGACATTTCAATACAAAACTTCAAAATAACATTAGATAGAAGAAGTGATAAAAGTATAACATTATCAAATCGCCCATGAAGAACTCGAATTTCTATATGAAATTAGCATAAAATCCTACATTAAATCGGAAAATTCATTAATTTTCCTTGGTGGAATCGTTCAGAACATTCGCTAGTAATCTTATCATTTTCGAATTGTGTTATTATTGTTATTTTCCGTTTTTTCTTTTGTAATTCGTTAATTAATAATTATTAATAATTAATTTTTCAAATACTTTCTGGCAAAAATAAACTTCATTTTCGGGTTCTTCTCGGTCGATTATCTAAAAGAATCTGTTTTTTAGCCGAACACCCCAAAAACGGAATAAAAAGTTTTTTTTTTAAATTATTTACAATATCACGTCATCAGTAGTATCTTATATTACAGTATTTTACTAATCACCCGAAAAGTCCCCACCCGAAAAGCCCAGGGACCGAAAAGGCGCCAGCCGAAAAGCCGGGGACCGAAAAGTCTCCCACCCCAAACGGCGGGACCGAAAAGGCGGGGACCGAAAGAGGGGGGACCGAAAAGTCCCGGCCCCGGGTTTTTTATGTTCCCAAATCTGTAAAACAAATCTAGATCGTGGAGGATAAATTACATCCGGATGTAATTAGCACGATGTCTCAGTGAATATCAAATTGTGAGCTTTTAAATTTCAGGAGTCGAGTGATGTCCTAGCCAAGCTCGATATTATCTATCAAGAATTGGTCAAAAGCACCTTTTACTATGTCTCCCGAGCTCTGTACAAACAGGATCGTCTGACATTTGCTCTACGGTTCGTGAAGGCTGAACTGTTCGATGATAAGGTAAGGGTTTCAAACTGTGATTTCTGTTTTTAGATGTTGTATTAGGTACCAGCGAAGAATTAGTTTAAAACTGCCGTCTTTGATAATTGTATTACCTAAATTCATGCTTATGATTTCCTCTTGCAGGAGTGGAACTTTTTCTGCGGCAACCTGGTGGATGAAGCGGTCTTGGACTCTGCATCTGCACCTTCTTGGCTGTCCGAAGAGGTTCAACTACAAGTCGCGAGATTACGAGTGTGTCTTTCTCTCTTTATTCACAATTAGGTTTGCAAGATCGGTCTTCATGGACAGACTATGCATAACAATAGTAGCCAGCTTCCGGGGCATATTTATCAGAAACTCAAATTTCCAGAAGGTTCTTCTGATCTCAACCGGAGAATGCAAGCACCGCAATGACGTCACTTGTTACGCGTAGTCTTCAAGTGCCATCGATTAATCCGCCATCCATTGAGCTCATAGTTGCCACCTAATCGGCCGATATTGCTGATCCTCGGTCTATTGAATAACGTCCATTTTCTACCCGATTTCTTACTCATGATTCACTCAGTAAGTTTTATTTTTAGATGTTATTTCTTTCAAGGTTTAAGCCACTAAAAGCACGTCTAATTTCGACTGCCTTTGAAGCAAAATTTATATTGTACTTGATATTAACGTCAAAAATTTTGATCTCAGGAGTCGCACACCAGATCTCCAAGTCCGTCCTTCCGTCTATGGCTGAGTGCAGAGCCAGACAACCAATTCCCAGCGGTTCCATTGCAAGACGCACTCAAGATTGCGTACGAGACGCCTCCGGGAATCAAACACAATATTAGCGGGACTTTGAAACAATGGATTGACGTGGAAGCAAATAGTGGGAAATCGGAGTTGGAACTAAAGACTCAATTCTTGTTGGCGTGGTTCCACGCTATCATCCAAGAAAGGAGGACGTGTATTCCACAGGTAAAGTTATGTTATCCATGATAAGATTTCCTTGAAATTTAGGGATGGCTAAAGTTTTACGAGTTCAATTCGAACGACTTGAGAGTTGCCAGACAGGTCCTTGATGTGATGGGTTCAAAGAATGGTGAGTTCTTTGCGTACTTTTTAGTTTTTTGTTGTTTAGGTTATAATTGGGAAGCGATTCGCGGATTTATAGAAGATGCGATATATGGGGGAAGAATCGAGAATCAACTCGACATTGGAGTACTGTCAGCTTACTTGGACAAGTTTTTGAGCCAAAAAATGGTGATGAGTAGAGATGGGGAACTGGATTCAAATCTTAGAATGCCCGAGGCTAAATCAATGAACGAGTGGCTGGATTTCGTCAAGAATATGGTGAGGAATGCCATACGAGTTTAGTAATATTGATACCATCCGTATGTAGCTGCATATTACGGTGTTGTGCGTTAGGGAAAGATTTGATCCATCTAGGGAAAGTCTTGACTCAGGTCTGGAAAACGATGTAATTGGTATCAGAAATGTCTCGAGGATGAATTACAACCTTTTTCAGATACCAGAAGAGGACAAGCCATCGCTGTTTGGCCTTCCCGAGAACCTTGGAGCGACTTATGAACTGGAACAAAGTCGGCAAACAATAAATTCCCTCAGGTCAATGCAGAAATATAGCCGATCATCGACACTTGAGGCCTTCAGTCAGTGGGCAAAGAAACTTCAACCAGTTCTGGCATTTTGGAAGCGGCTTCATCAACAGAATGACCTTCTTCAGGCAGAATTGAAGGATTCCGACTCGACTGACCCAATTATTGATATGCTAAACACCGAGATGCACTTTGGAATTGGAGTAAATAGTTACAGGCTGTTAGAATTCATGTATCAAATTTATATTGTTTTAGGTAAAAAAGATCCATTCGAAACTCTGATATTATACTAGACACCGGTTTTAAAAAAAGTGAATTAGTGATGAAGGAGTGAATTGACAAGACATACACTATTCGAAAGCTAATCGCCTGAGATTTTAGCATGGCAAGTTTCAGCTTTTTTGGAATCAAACTACGCCGACACTGGGCGAAAAACTCTGATATTATACTAGACACCGGTTTTAAAAAAAAGTGAATTAGTGATGAAGGAGTGAATTGACAAGACATACACTATTCGAAAGCTAATCGCCTGAGATTTTAGCATGGCAAGTTTCAGCATTTTTGGAATCAAACTACGCCCACACTGGGCGAAACACTCTGATATTATACTAGACACCGGTTTTGAAAAAAGGTGAATTGGTGATGACGGAGTGAATTGACAAGACATACACCATTCGAAAGCTAATCGCCTGAGGTTTTAGCATGCCAAGTTTCAGCTTTTTTGGAATCAAACTACGCCGACACTGGGCGAAAAACTCTGATATTATACTAGACACCGGTTTTAAAAAAAAGTGAATTAGTGATGAAGGAGTGAATTGACAAGACATACACCATTCGAAAGCTAATCGCCTGAGATTTTAGCATGGCAAGTTTCAGCTTTTTTGGAATCAAACTACGCCGACACTGGGCGAAACACTCTGATATTATACTAGACACCGGTTTTGAAAAAAGGTGAATTAGTGATGACGGAGTGAATTGACAAGACATACACTATTCGAAAGCTAATCGCCTGAGATTTTAGCATGCCAAGTTTCAGCTTTTTTGGAATCAAACTACGCCGACACTGGGCGAAAAACTCTGATATTATACTAGACACCGGTTTTAAAAAAAGTGAATTAGTGATGAAGGAGTGAATTGACAAGACATACACTATTCGAAAGCTAATCGCCTGAGATTTTAGCATGGCAAGTTTCAGCTTTTTTGGAATCAAACTACGCCGACACTGGGCGAAAAACTCTGATATTATACTAGACACCGGTTTTAAAAAAAGTGAATTAGTGATGAAGGAGTGAATTGACAAGACATACACTATTCGAAAGCTAATCGCCTGAGATTTTAGCATGGCAAGTTTCAGCATTTTTGGAATCAAACTACGCCCACACTGGGCGAAACACTCTGATATTATACTAGACACCGGTTTTGAAAAAAGGTGAATTGGTGATGACGGAGTGAATTGACAAGACATACACCATTCGAAAGCTAATCGCCTGAGGTTTTAGCATGCCAAGTTTCAGCTTTTTTGGAATCAAACTACGCCGACACTGGGCGAAAAACTCTGATATTATACTAGACACCGGTTTTAAAAAAAGTGAATTAGTGATGAAGGAGTGAATTGACAAGACATACACCATTCGAAAGCTAATCGCCTGAGATTTTAGCATGGCAAGTTTCAGCTTTTTTGGAATCAAACTACGCCGACACTGGGCGAAAAACTCTGATATTATACTAGACACCGGTTTTAAAAAAAGTGAATTAGTGATGAAGGAGTGAATTGACAAGACATACACCATTCGAAAGCTAATCGCCTGAGATTTTAGCATGGCAAGTTTCAGCTTTTTTGGAATCAAACTACGCCGACACTGGGCGAAAAACTCTGATATTATACTAGACACCGGTTTTAAAAAAAGTGAATTAGTGATGAAGGAGTGAATTGACAAGACATACACCATTCGAAAGCTAATCGCCTGAGATTTTAGCATGGCAAGTTTCAGCATTTTTGGAATCAAACTACGCCCACACTGGGCGAAACACTCTGATATTATACTAGACACCGGTTTTAAAAAAAAGTGAATTAGTGATGAAGGAGTGAATTGACAAGACATACACCATTCGAAAGCTAATCGCCTGAGATTTTAGCATGGCAAGTTTCAGCATTTTTGGAATCAAACTACGCCCACACTGGGCGAAACACTCTGATATTATACTAGACACCGGTTTTGAAAAAAGGTGAATTAGTGATGACGGAGTGAATTGACAAGACATACACTATTCGAAAGCTAATCGCCTGAGATTTTAGCATGCCAAGTTTCAGCTTTTTTGGAATCAAACTACGCCGACACTGGGCGAAAAACTCTGATATTATACTAGACACCGGTTTTAAAAAAAGTGAATTAGTGATGAAGGAGTGAATTGACAAGACATACACTATTCGAAAGCTAATCGCCTGAGATTTTAGCATGGCAAGTTTCAGCTTTTTTGGAATCAAACTACGCCGACACTGGGCGAAAAACTCTGATATTATACTAGACACGGGTTTTAAAAAAAAGTGAATTAGTGATGAAGGAGTGAATTGACAAGACATACACTATTCGAAAGCTAATCGCCTGAGATTTTAGCATGGCAAGTTTCAGCATTTTTGGAATCAAACTACGCCCACACTGGGCGAAACACTCTGATATTATACTAGACACCGGTTTTGAAAAAAGGTGAATTGGTGATGACGGAGTGAATTGACAAGACATACACCATTCGAAAGCTAATCGCCTGAGGTTTTAGCATGCCAAGTTTCAGCTTTTTTGGAATCAAACTACGCCGACACTGGGCGAAAAACTCTGATATTATACTAGACACCGGTTTTAAAAAAAGTGAATTAGTGATGAAGGAGTGAATTGACAAGACATACACCATTCGAAAGCTAATCGCCTGAGATTTTAGCATGGCAAGTTTCAGCTTTTTTGGAATCAAACTACGCCGACACTGGGCGAAAAACTCTGATATTATACTAGACACCGGTTTTAAAAAAAGTGAATTAGTGATGAAGGAGTGAATTGACAAGACATACACCATTCGAAAGCTAATCGCCTGAGATTTTAGCATGGCAAGTTTCAGCTTTTTTGGAATCAAACTACGCCGACACTGGGCGAAAAACTCTGATATTATACTAGACACCGGTTTTAAAAAAAAGTGAATTAGTGATGAAGGAGTGAATTGACAAGACATACACCATTCGAAAGCTAATCGCCTGAGATTTTAGCATGGCAAGTTTCAGCTTTTTTGGAATCAAACTACGCCGACACTGGGCGAAAAACTCTGATATTATACTAGACACCGGTTTTAAAAAAAGTGAATTAGTGATGAAGGAGTGAATTGACAAGACATACACCATTCGAAAGGTAATCGCCTGAGATTTTAGCATGCCAAGTTTCAGCTTTTTTGGAATCAAACTACGCCGACACTGGGCGAAAAACTCTGATATTATACTAGACACCGGTTTTAAAAAAAGTGAATTAGTGATGAAGGAGTGAATTGACAAGACATACACTATTCGAAAGCTAATCGCCTGAGATTTCAGCATGGCAAGTTTCAGCTTTTTTGGAATCAAACTACGCCGACACTGGGCGAAAAACTCTGATATTATACTAGACACCGGTTTTAAAAAAAGTGAATTAGTGATGAAGGAGTGAATTGACAAGACATACACCATTCGAAAGCTAATCGCCTGAGATTTTAGCATGGCAAGTTTCAGCTTTTTTGGAATCAAACTACGCCGACACTGGGCGAAAAACTCTGATATTATACTAGACACCGGTTTTAAAAAAAGTGAATTAGTGATGAAGGAGTGAATTGACAAGACATACACCATTCGAAAGCTAATCGCCTGAGATTTTAGCATGCCAAGTTTCAGCTTTTTTGGAATCAAACTACGCCCACACTGGGCGAAACACTCTGATATTATACTAGACACCGGTTTTGAAAAAAGGTGAATTAGTGATGACAGAGTGAATTGACAAGACATACACCATTCGAAAGGTAACCTCCTAAGATTTTAGCATGGCAAGTTTCAGCTTTTCTGGAATCAAACTACGCCCACACTGGGCGAAACACTCTGATATTATACTAGACACCGGTTTTGAAAAAAGGTGAATTAGTGATGACAGAGTGAATTGACAAGACATACACCATTCGAAAGGTAACCTCCTAAGATTTTAGCATGGCAAGTTTCAGCTTTTCTGGAATCAAACTACGCCCACACTGGGCGAAAAACTCTGATATTATACTAGACACCGGTTTTGAAAAAAGGTGAATTAGTGATGACGGAGTGAATTGACAAGACATACACCATTCGAAAGGTAACCTCCTAAGATTTTAGCATGGCAAGTTTCAGCTTTTCTGGAATCAAACTACGCCCACACTGGGCGAAAAACTCTGATATTATACTAGACACCGGTTTTGAAAAAAGGTGAATTAGTGATGACGGAGTGAATTGACAAGACATACACCATTCGAAAGGTAACCTCCTAAGATTTTAGCATGGCAGGTTTCAGCTTTTTTGGAATCAAACTACGCCCACACTGGGCGAAAAACTCTGATATTATACTAGACACCGGTTTTGAAAAAAGGTGAATTAGTGATGACGGAGTGAATTGACAAGACATACACCATTCGAAAGGTAACCTCCTAAGATTTTAGCGTGGCAAGTTTCAGCTTTTCTGGAATCAAACTACGCCCACACTGGGCGAAAAACTCTGATATTATACTAGACACCGGTTTTGAAAAAAGGTGAATTAGTGATGACGGAGTGAATTGACAAGACATACACCATTCGAAAGGTAACCTCCTAAGATTTTAGCATGGCAGGTTTCAGCTTTTTTGGAATCAAACTACGCCCACACTGGGCGAAAAACTCTGATATTATACTAGACACCGGTTTTGAAAAAAGGTGAATTAGTGATGACGGAGTGAATTGACAAGACATACACCATTCGAAAGGTAACCTCATAAGATTTTAGCATGGCAAGTCTCAGCTTTTTTTGGAATCAAACTACGCCCACACTGGGCGAAACACTCTGATATTATACTAGAGACCGGTTTTAAAAAAAAGTCAATTAGTGATGTCGGAGTGAATTGACAGGACATACACCATTCGAAAGCTAATCGCATGAGACTTTAGCACGGCAAGTTTCAGCTTTTTTCGAACCAAATTAGGTCCGCCCGAGGCCAAACATTCTGATATTATACTAGACACCGGTTTTGAAAAAAAAGTGAATTAGTGATGTCGCAGTGAATTGACAGGACATACACCATTCGAAAGGTAATCGCATGAGACTTTAGCACGGCAAGTTTCAGCTTTTTTCGAACCAAATTACGCCCGCCCGAGGCCAAACACTCTGATATTATACTAGAGACCGGTTTGAAAAAAAGTGAATTAGTGATGTCGGAGTGAATTGACAAGACATACACCATTCGAACGCTAATCGCATGAGATTTTAGCACGGCAAGTTTCAGCTTTTTTGGAATCAAATTACGCCCACCCCAGGCCAAACACTCTGATATTATACCAGGCACCAGTTTTAAAAAAAAAGTGAATTAATGATGCCGGAGTGATTTGCCAAAACATATACCATTCGAAAGGTAACCGTATAAGATTTTAGCATGGCAAGTTTCAGCTTTTTTGGAATCAGATTACGCCCACACTGGTCGAAACACTCTGATATTACCAGGCACCAGTTTAAAAAAAAGTGAATTAGTGATGTCGGAGTAAATCCTCACCAATCACATGTACAACTTCAATGTGGGCGTTTTGCTTGAATTGTTCGACAGGATCTTCCAAAAGAACCGAAATGTAAGTTTTTTTATTTTTCTCGGACACGTTTCGTCGTATAACTGCGCGTGCAGGCTACAGGGTTTTCGGTTCCCGCCGTTTGGGGTGGGAGACTTTTCGGTCCCCGGCTTTTCGGCTGGCGCCTTTTCGGTCCCTGGGCTTTTCGGGTGGGGACTTTTCGGGCGATGAGTAAAAAATTGTAAAATACGATACTACTGATCACGCAATATTGTAAATAATTTTAAAAAACGTTTTAATCCGTTTTTGGGGGTTTCGAGTTAGAATCACCCACCCTGCGACATTTCAATACAAAACTTCAAAATAACATTAGATAGAAGAAGTGATAAAAGTATAACATTATCAAATCGCCCATGAAGAACTCGAATTTCTATATGAAATTAGCATAAAATCCTACATTAAATCGGAAAATTCATTAATTTTCCTTGGTGGAATCGTTCAGAACATTCGCTAGTAATCTTATCATTTTCGAATTGTGTTATTATTGTTATTTTCCGTTTTTTCTTTTGTAATTCGTTAATTAATAATTATTAATAATTAATTTTTCAAATACTTTCTGGCAAAAATAAACTTCATTTTCGGATTCTTCTCGGTCGATTATCTAAAAGAATCTGTTTTTTAGCCGAACACCCCAAAAACGGAATAAAAAGTTTTTTTTTTAAATTATTTACAATATCACGTCATCAGTAGTATCTTATATTACAGTATTTTACTAATCACCCGAAAAGTCCCCACCCGAAAAGCCCAGGGACCGAAAAGGCGCCAGCCGAAAAGCCGGGGACCGAAAAGTCTCCCACCCCAAACGGCGGGACCGAAAAGGCGGGGACCGAAAGAGGGGGGACCGAAAAGTCCCGGCCCCGGGTTTTTTATGTTCCCAAATCTGTAAAACAAATCTAGATCGTGGAGGATAAATTACATCCGGATGTAATTAGCACGATGTCTCAGTGAATATCAAATTGTGAGCTTTTAAATTTCAGGAGTCGAGTGATGTCCTAGCCAAGCTCGATATTATCTATCAAGAATTGGTCAAAAGCACCTTTTACTATGTCTCCCGAGCTCTGTACAAACAGGATCGTCTGACATTTGCTCTACGGTTCGTGAAGGCTGAACTGTTCGATGATAAGGTAAGGGTTTCAAACTGTGATTTCTGTTTTTAGATGTTGTATTAGGTACCAGCGAAGAATTAGTTTAAAACTGCCGTCTTTGATAATTGTATTACCTAAATTCATGCTTATGATTTCCTCTTGCAGGAGTGGAACTTTTTCTGCGGCAACCTGGTGGATGAAGCGGTCTTGGACTCTGCATCTGCACCTTCTTGGCTGTCCGAAGAGGTTCAACTACAAGTCGCGAGATTACGAGTGTGTCTTTCTCTCTTTATTCACAATTAGGTTTGCAAGATCGGTCTTCATGGACAGACTATGCATAACAATAGTAGCCAGCTTCCGGGGCATATTTATCAGAAACTCAAATTTCCAGAAGGTTCTTCTGATCTCAACCGGAGAATGCAAGCACCGCAATGACGTCACTTGTTACGCGTAGTCTTCAAGTGCCATCGATTAATCCGCCATCCATTGAGCTCATAGTTGCCACCTAATCGGCCGATATTGCTGATCCTCGGTCTATTGAATAACGTCCATTTTCTACCCGATTTCTTACTCATGATTCACTCAGTAAGTTTTATTTTTAGATGTTATTTCTTTCAAGGTTTAAGCCACTAAAAGCACGTCTAATTTCGACTGCCTTTGAAGCAAAATTTATATTGTACTTGATATTAACGTCAAAAATTTTGATCTCAGGAGTCGCACACCAGATCTCCAAGTCCGTCCTTCCGTCTATGGCTGAGTGCAGAGCCAGACAACCAATTCCCAGCGGTTCCATTGCAAGACGCACTCAAGATTGCGTACGAGACGCCTCCGGGAATCAAACACAATATTAGCGGGACTTTGAAACAATGGATTGACGTGGAAGCAAATAGTGGGAAATCGGAGTTGGAACTAAAGACTCAATTCTTGTTGGCGTGGTTCCACGCTATCATCCAAGAAAGGAGGACGTGTATTCCACAGGTAAAGTTATGTTATCCATGATAAGATTTCCTTGAAATTTAGGGATGGCTAAAGTTTTACGAGTTCAATTCGAACGACTTGAGAGTTGCCAGACAGGTCCTTGATGTGATGGGTTCAAAGAATGGTGAGTTCTTTGCGTACTTTTTAGTTTTTTGTTGTTTAGGTTATAATTGGGAAGCGATTCGCGGATTTATAGAAGATGCGATATATGGGGGAAGAATCGAGAATCAACTCGACATTGGAGTACTGTCAGCTTACTTGGACAAGTTTTTGAGCCAAAAAATGGTGATGAGTAGAGATGGGGAACTGGATTCAAATCTTAGAATGCCCGAGGCTAAATCAATGAACGAGTGGCTGGATTTCGTCAAGAATATGGTGAGGAATGCCATACGAGTTTAGTAATATTGATACCATCCGTATGTAGCTGCATATTACGGTGTTGTGCGTTAGGGAAAGATTTGATCCATCTAGGGAAAGTCTTGACTCAGGTCTGGAAAACGATGTAATTGGTATCAGAAATGTCTCGAGGATGAATTACAACCTTTTTCAGATACCAGAAGAGGACAAGCCATCGCTGTTTGGCCTTCCCGAGAACCTTGGAGCGACTTATGAACTGGAACAAAGTCGGCAAACAATAAATTCCCTCAGGTCAATGCAGAAATATAGCCGATCATCGACACTTGAGGCCTTCAGTCAGTGGGCAAAGAAACTTCAACCAGTTCTGGCATTTTGGAAGCGGCTTCATCAACAGAATGACCTTCTTCAGGCAGAATTGAAGGATTCCGACTCGACTGACCCAATTATTGATATGCTAAACACCGAGATGCACTTTGGAATTGGAGTAAATAGTTACAGGCTGTTAGAATTCATGTATCAAATTTATATTGTTTTAGGTAAAAAAGATCCATTCGAAACTCTGATATTATACTAGACACCGGTTTTAAAAAAAGTGAATTAGTGATGAAGGAGTGAATTGACAAGACATACACTATTCGAAAGCTAATCGCCTGAGATTTTAGCATGGCAAGTTTCAGCTTTTTTGGAATCAAACTACGCCGACACTGGGCGAAAAACTCTGATATTATACTAGACACCGGTTTTAAAAAAAGTGAATTAGTGATGAAGGAGTGAATTGACAAGACATACACTATTCGAAAGCTAATCGCCTGAGATTTTAGCATGGCAAGTTTCAGCATTTTTGGAATCAAACTACGCCCACACTGGGCGAAACACTCTGATATTATACTAGACACCGGTTTTGAAAAAAGGTGAATTGGTGATGACGGAGTGAATTGACAAGACATACACCATTCGAAAGCTAATCGCCTGAGGTTTTAGCATGCCAAGTTTCAGCTTTTTTGGAATCAAACTACGCCGACACTGGGCGAAAAACTCTGATATTATACTAGACACCGGTTTTAAAAAAAGTGAATTAGTGATGAAGGAGTGAATTGACAAGACATACACCATTCGAAAGCTAATCGCCTGAGATTTTAGCATGGCAAGTTTCAGCTTTTTTGGAATCAAACTACGCCGACACTGGGCGAAACACTCTGATATTATACTAGACACCGGTTTTGAAAAAAGGTGAATTAGTGATGACGGAGTGAATTGACAAGACATACACTATTCGAAAGCTAATCGCCTGAGATTTTAGCATGCCAAGTTTCAGCTTTTTTGGAATCAAACTACGCCGACACTGGGCGAAAAACTCTGATATTATACTAGACACCGGTTTTAAAAAAAGTGAATTAGTGATGAAGGAGTGAATTGACAAGACATACACTATTCGAAAGCTAATCGCCTGAGATTTTAGCATGGCAAGTTTCAGCTTTTTTGGAATCAAACTACGCCGACACTGGGCGAAAAACTCTGATATTATACTAGACACCGGTTTTAAAAAAAGTGAATTAGTGATGAAGGAGTGAATTGACAAGACATACACTATTCGAAAGCTAATCGCCTGAGATTTTAGCATGGCAAGTTTCAGCATTTTTGGAATCAAACTACGCCCACACTGGGCGAAACACTCTGATATTATACTAGACACCGGTTTTGAAAAAAGGTGAATTGGTGATGACGGAGTGAATTGACAAGACATACACCATTCGAAAGCTAATCGCCTGAGGTTTTAGCATGCCAAGTTTCAGCTTTTTTGGAATCAAACTACGCCGACACTGGGCGAAAAACTCTGATATTATACTAGACACCGGTTTTAAAAAAAGTGAATTAGTGATGAAGGAGTGAATTGACAAGACATACACCATTCGAAAGCTAATCGCCTGAGATTTTAGCATGGCAAGTTTCAGCTTTTTTGGAATCAAACTACGCCGACACTGGGCGAAAAACTCTGATATTATACTAGACACCGGTTTTAAAAAAAGTGAATTAGTGATGAAGGAGTGAATTGACAAGACATACACCATTCGAAAGCTAATCGCCTGAGATTTTAGCATGGCAAGTTTCAGCTTTTTTGGAATCAAACTACGCCGACACTGGGCGAAAAACTCTGATATTATACTAGACACCGGTTTTAAAAAAAGTGAATTAGTGATGAAGGAGTGAATTGACAAGACATACACCATTCGAAAGCTAATCGCCTGAGATTTTAGCATGGCAAGTTTCAGCATTTTTGGAATCAAACTACGCCCACACTGGGCGAAACACTCTGATATTATACTAGACACCGGTTTTAAAAAAAAGTGAATTAGTGATGAAGGAGTGAATTGACAAGACATACACCATTCGAAAGCTAATCGCCTGAGATTTTAGCATGGCAAGTTTCAGCATTTTTGGAATCAAACTACGCCCACACTGGGCGAAACACTCTGATATTATACTAGACACCGGTTTTGAAAAAAGGTGAATTAGTGATGACGGAGTGAATTGACAAGACATACACTATTCGAAAGCTAATCGCCTGAGATTTTAGCATGCCAAGTTTCAGCTTTTTTGGAATCAAACTACGCCGACACTGGGCGAAAAACTCTGATATTATACTAGACACCGGTTTTAAAAAAAGTGAATTAGTGATGAAGGAGTGAATTGACAAGACATACACTATTCGAAAGCTAATCGCCTGAGATTTTAGCATGGCAAGTTTCAGCTTTTTTGGAATCAAACTACGCCGACACTGGGCGAAAAACTCTGATATTATACTAGACACCGGTTTTAAAAAAAAGTGAATTAGTGATGAAGGAGTGAATTGACAAGACATACACTATTCGAAAGCTAATCGCCTGAGATTTTAGCATGGCAAGTTTCAGCATTTTTGGAATCAAACTACGCCCACACTGGGCGAAACACTCTGATATTATACTAGACACCGGTTTTGAAAAAAGGTGAATTGGTGATGACGGAGTGAATTGACAAGACATACACCATTCGAAAGCTAATCGCCTGAGGTTTTAGCATGCCAAGTTTCAGCTTTTTTGGAATCAAACTACGCCGACACTGGGCGAAAAACTCTGATATTATACTAGACACCGGTTTTAAAAAAAGTGAATTAGTGATGAAGGAGTGAATTGACAAGACATACACCATTCGAAAGCTAATCGCCTGAGATTTTAGCATGGCAAGTTTCAGCTTTTTTGGAATCAAACTACGCCGACACTGGGCGAAAAACTCTGATATTATACTAGACACCGGTTTTAAAAAAAGTGAATTAGTGATGAAGGAGTGAATTGACAAGACATACACCATTCGAAAGCTAATCGCCTGAGATTTTAGCATGGCAAGTTTCAGCTTTTTTGGAATCAAACTACGCCGACACTGGGCGAAAAACTCTGATATTATACTAGACACCGGTTTTAAAAAAAAGTGAATTAGTGATGAAGGAGTGAATTGACAAGACATACACCATTCGAAAGCTAATCGCCTGAGATTTTAGCATGGCAAGTTTCAGCTTTTTTGGAATCAAACTACGCCGACACTGGGCGAAAAACTCTGATATTATACTAGACACCGGTTTTAAAAAAAGTGAATTAGTGATGAAGGAGTGAATTGACAAGACATACACCATTCGAAAGCTAATCGCCTGAGATTTCAGCATGGCAAGTTTCAGCTTTTTTGGAATCAAACTACGCCGACACTGGGCGAAAAACTCTGATATTATACTAGACACCGGTTTTAAAAAAAGTGAATTAGTGATGAAGGAGTGAATTGACAAGACATACACCATTCGAAAGCTAATCGCCTGAGATTTTAGCATGGCAAGTTTCAGCTTTTTTGGAATCAAACTACGCCGACACTGGGCGAAAAACTCTGATATTATACTAGACACCGGTTTTAAAAAAAGTGAATTAGTGATGAAGGAGTGAATTGACAAGACATACACCATTCGAAAGCTAATCGCCTGAGATTTTAGCATGCCAAGTTTCAGCTTTTTTGGAATCAAACTACGCCGACACTGGGCGAAAAACTCTGATATTATACTAGACACCGGTTTTAAAAAAAGTGAATTAGTGATGAAGGAGTGAATTGACAAGACATACACTATTCGAAAGCTAATCGCCTGAGATTTTAGCATGGCAAGTTTCAGCTTTTTTGGAATCAAACTACGCCGACACTGGGCGAAAAACTCTGATATTATACTAGACACCGGTTTTGAAAAAAGGTGAATTAGTGATGACAGAGTGAATTGACAAGACATACACCATTCGAAAGGTAACCTCATAAGATTTTAGCATGGCAAGTCTCAGCTTTTTTTGGAATCAAACTACGCCCACACTGGGCGAAACACTCTGATATTATACTAGACACCGGTTTTGAAAAAAGGTGAATTAGTGATGACAGAGTGAATTGACAAGGCATACACCATTCGAAAGGTAACCTCCTAAGATTTTAGCATGGCAAGTTTCAGCTTTTCTGGAATCAAACTACGCCCACACTGGGCGAAAAACTCTGATATTATACTAGACACCGGTTTTGAAAAAAGGTGAATTAGTGATGACGGAGTGAATTGACAAGACATACACCATTCGAAAGGTAACCTCCTAAGATTTTAGCATGGCAGGTTTCAGCTTTTTTGGAATCAAACTACGCCCACACTGGGCGAAAAACTCTGATATTATACTAGACACCGGTTTTGAAAAAAGGTGAATTAGTGATGACGGAGTGAATTGACAAGACATACACCATTCGAAAGGTAACCTCCTAAGATTTTAGCGTGGCAAGTTTCAGCTTTTCTGGAATCAAACTACGCCCACACTGGGCGAAAAACTCTGATATTATACTAGACACCGGTTTTGAAAAAAGGTGAATTAGTGATGACGGAGTGAATTGACAAGACATACACCATTCGAAAGGTAACCTCCTAAGATTTTAGCATGGCAGGTTTCAGCTTTTTTGGAATCAAACTACGCCCACACTGGGCGAAAAACTCTGATATTATACTAGACACCGGTTTTGAAAAAAGGTGAATTAGTGATGACGGAGTGAATTGACAAGACATACACCATTCGAAAGGTAACCTCATAAGATTTTAGCATGGCAAGTCTCAGCTTTTTTGGAATCAAACTACGCCCACACTGGGCGAAACACTCTGATATTATACTAGAGACCGGTTTTAAAAAAAAGTCAATTAGTGATGTCGGAGTGAATTGACAGGACATACACCATTCGAAAGCTAATCGCATGAGACTTTAGCACGGCAAGTTTCAGCTTTTTTCGAACCAAATTAGGTCCGCCCGAGGCCAAACATTCTGATATTATACTAGACACCGGTTTTGAAAAAAGTGAATTAGTGATGTCGCAGTGAATTGACAGGACATACACCATTCGAAAGGTAATCGCATGAGACTTTAGCACGGCAAGTTTCAGCTTTTTTCGAACCAAATTACGCCCGCCCGAGGCCAAACACTCTGATATTATACTAGAGACCGGTTTGAAAAAAGTGAATTAGTGATGTCGGAGTGAATTGACAAGACATACACCATTCGAACGCTAATCGCATGAGATTTTAGCACGGCAAGTTTCAGCTTTTTTGGAATCAAATTACGCCCACCCCAGGCCAAACACTCTGATATTATACCAGGCACCAGTTTTAAAAAAAGAGTGAATTAATGATGCCGGAGTGATTTGCCAAAACATATACCATTCGAAAGGTAACCGTATAAGATTTTAGCATGGCAAGTTTCAGCTTTTTTGGAATCAGATTACGCCCACACTGGTCGAAACACTCTGATATTACCAGGCACCAGTTTAAAAAAAAGTGAATTAGTGATGTCGGAGTAAATCCTCACCAATCACATGTACAACTTCAATGTGGGCGTTTTGCTTGAATTGTTCGACAGGATCTTCCAAAAGAACCGAAATGTAAGTTTTTTTATTTTTCTCGGACACGTTTCGTCGTATAACTGCGCGTGCAGGCTACAGGGTTTTCGGTTCCCGCCGTTTGGGGTGGGAGACTTTTCGGTCCCCGGCTTTTCGGCTGGCGCCTTTTCGGTCCCTGGGCTTTTCGGGTGGGGACTTTTCGGGCGATGAGTAAAAAATTGTAAAATACGATACTACTGATCACGCAATATTGTAAATAATTTTAAAAAACGTTTTAATCCGTTTTTGGGGGTTTCGAGTTAGAATCACCCACCCTGCGACATTTCAATACAAAACTTCAAAATAACATTAGATAGAAGAAGTGATAAAAGTATAACATTATCAAATCGCCCATGAAGAACTCGAATTTCTATATGAAATTAGCATAAAATCCTACATTAAATCGGAAAATTCATTAATTTTCCTTGGTGGAATCGTTCAGAACATTCGCTAGTAATCTTATCATTTTCGAATTGTGTTATTATTGTTATTTTCCGTTTTTTCTTTTGTAATTCGTTAATTAATAATTATTAATAATTAATTTTTCAAATACTTTCTGGCAAAAATAAACTTCATTTTCGGATTCTTCTCGGTCGATTATCTAAAAGAATCTGTTTTTTAGCCGAACACCCCAAAAACGGAATAAAAAGTTTTTTTTTTAAATTATTTACAATATCACGTCATCAGTAGTATCTTATATTACAGTATTTTACTAATCACCCGAAAAGTCCCCACCCGAAAAGCCCAGGGACCGAAAAGGCGCCAGCCGAAAAGCCGGGGACCGAAAAGTCTCCCACCCCAAACGGCGGGACCGAAAAGGCGGGGACCGAAAGAGGGGGGACCGAAAAGTCCCGGCCCCGGGTTTTTTATGTTCCCAAATCTGTAAAACAAATCTAGATCGTGGAGGATAAATTACATCCGGATGTAATTAGCACGATGTCTCAGTGAATATCAAATTGTGAGCTTTTAAATTTCAGGAGTCGAGTGATGTCCTAGCCAAGCTCGATATTATCTATCAAGAATTGGTCAAAAGCACCTTTTACTATGTCTCCCGAGCTCTGTACAAACAGGATCGTCTGACATTTGCTCTACGGTTCGTGAAGGCTGAACTGTTCGATGATAAGGTAAGGGTTTCAAACTGTGATTTCTGTTTTTAGATGTTGTATTAGGTACCAGCGAAGAATTAGTTTAAAACTGCCGTCTTTGATAATTGTATTACCTAAATTCATGCTTATGATTTCCTCTTGCAGGAGTGGAACTTTTTCTGCGGCAACCTGGTGGATGAAGCGGTCTTGGACTCTGCATCTGCACCTTCTTGGCTGTCCGAAGAGGTTCAACTACAAGTCGCGAGATTACGAGTGTGTCTTTCTCTCTTTATTCACAATTAGGTTTGCAAGATCGGTCTTCATGGACAGACTATGCATAACAATAGTAGCCAGCTTCCGGGGCATATTTATCAGAAACTCAAATTTCCAGAAGGTTCTTCTGATCTCAACCGGAGAATGCAAGCACCGCAATGACGTCACTTGTTACGCGTAGTCTTCAAGTGCCATCGATTAATCCGCCATCCATTGAGCTCATAGTTGCCACCTAATCGGCCGATATTGCTGATCCTCGGTCTATTGAATAACGTCCATTTTCTACCCGATTTCTTACTCATGATTCACTCAGTAAGTTTTATTTTTAGATGTTATTTCTTTCAAGGTTTAAGCCACTAAAAGCACGTCTAATTTCGACTGCCTTTGAAGCAAAATTTATATTGTACTTGATATTAACGTCAAAAATTTTGATCTCAGGAGTCGCACACCAGATCTCCAAGTCCGTCCTTCCGTCTATGGCTGAGTGCAGAGCCAGACAACCAATTCCCAGCGGTTCCATTGCAAGACGCACTCAAGATTGCGTACGAGACGCCTCCGGGAATCAAACACAATATTAGCGGGACTTTGAAACAATGGATTGACGTGGAAGCAAATAGTGGGAAATCGGAGTTGGAACTAAAGACTCAATTCTTGTTGGCGTGGTTCCACGCTATCATCCAAGAAAGGAGGACGTGTATTCCACAGGTAAAGTTATGTTATCCATGATAAGATTTCCTTGAAATTTAGGGATGGCTAAAGTTTTACGAGTTCAATTCGAACGACTTGAGAGTTGCCAGACAGGTCCTTGATGTGATGGGTTCAAAGAATGGTGAGTTCTTTGCGTACTTTTTAGTTTTTTGTTGTTTAGGTTATAATTGGGAAGCGATTCGCGGATTTATAGAAGATGCGATATATGGGGGAAGAATCGAGAATCAACTCGACATTGGAGTACTGTCAGCTTACTTGGACAAGTTTTTGAGCCAAAAAATGGTGATGAGTAGAGATGGGGAACTGGATTCAAATCTTAGAATGCCCGAGGCTAAATCAATGAACGAGTGGCTGGATTTCGTCAAGAATATGGTGAGGAATGCCATACGAGTTTAGTAATATTGATACCATCCGTATGTAGCTGCATATTACGGTGTTGTGCGTTAGGGAAAGATTTGATCCATCTAGGGAAAGTCTTGACTCAGGTCTGGAAAACGATGTAATTGGTATCAGAAATGTCTCGAGGATGAATTACAACCTTTTTCAGATACCAGAAGAGGACAAGCCATCGCTGTTTGGCCTTCCCGAGAACCTTGGAGCGACTTATGAACTGGAACAAAGTCGGCAAACAATAAATTCCCTCAGGTCAATGCAGAAATATAGCCGATCATCGACACTTGAGGCCTTCAGTCAGTGGGCAAAGAAACTTCAACCAGTTCTGGCATTTTGGAAGCGGCTTCATCAACAGAATGACCTTCTTCAGGCAGAATTGAAGGATTCCGACTCGACTGACCCAATTATTGATATGCTAAACACCGAGATGCACTTTGGAATTGGAGTAAATAGTTACAGGCTGTTAGAATTCATGTATCAAATTTATATTGTTTTAGGTAAAAAAGATCCATTCGACCTTGACCAACATCCGAAAAGGCCTTGCGGGCAAGCTTGCCCCCACTGCCAAGACAGTTCAAGCCGCGAAGACACTGTTGGACCAACAAACCCCGGTGGATTGGGATCTAATCTGGCCGGGACCCGAGGATTGTTACCAGTACATGGAGAAGGTGTGCGATAAGGCCAGAAAGGTCAAGAAGTTGAGCACCTCAATAAGTGGACAGGATCTTGTCAACGAACCCATAGATTTGGACCACCTTTTCCGGCCGACAGCCTTACTAAATGCCCTTAGGCAATATAATGCAAGGTGGGTGGAAAATCGAGGAAATTATGGGGATTACGGCAGTTTTTGGAGTGGAAAGTGTTGTAAATTTGATGAAGAGAGTTTTTTAGTTGAGCTAGAGCGGTTACGGTAGTTTTACAATAACAAAAAAAAATTTTTTTTTTGTTGATTTAGTCTACTACAATAAAACTTTTTTTCAGACACCTAAATGTTGGCGTGGACAGACTCCAATTCGTCGCTAGCTTGTCCAAAATACAGTCCAGAGCCCCCTCGATGCAGACTGGCCAACTAAAAATTCAGGGCGCCGTTCTGGGAGGAGGCCATTTAATGGCTGTGGGCCAGAATTCTGCAGCGATTTCTTCGGCTCCGGTCATACATGTGGCGTGGATTGGAATGGTAGGATCAGTTTTGGGGTGTGGGGGATGTTTTCGACAAAATTGGATGATTTTTTTATTTTTTAGGATGAACCCGAGCCATACCGTCAAGAAGAAAGCGCCGAAATCCCATTGTTTGTGGCCTCAAACCGAACGGCGATTGCGTTATTTACCCGGATTTGTATTCAAGTATCATACGTCATATTTTGTAGTTTTATTTTTTATGATTATATTGTTGTGTGATTGCATGATCTCATTGAATAAATAGAAGGTAATTTGTAGCTTTATGTTAGATTTTTTCTTCAAGACCGAGTAGATTGAGCTTGGAGGCAGCTGGGAATGGTCCTCATCAAACAGGATCTGAATTTTCTGCTTGGATTTCTTCAAATTTTTGGCGAGATGGTCCATCTGGAAGTAAAACTTTATAAAAGTCATCATGTGCAATATCCAAAAAAATTTAAATTTTAGACAAAAAACTAACTAGACTACAAGATCGAGTCCCAAGCGGCCATTAGACACAGAGGCTTTTTGACGTTTGTTTGAGAAATCCACTGGCCGATAACTCATTCCAGTTTAAAGTTTCTTCTCCATATATGGCTGGAAACAGTGAGAGTAAAATTACATCAATTTGAAAAAAGATTTTTGCCATTTCCCGATATTACACATGACAGAAAAGGAACATCTGGTTGAAACAACTTACAATACTCCTTATTTGGGCTGATCCCATCCTCAGAAAATCCGTCAAAGGGTCGAGTACGATCTCGGACCAAGAGAATTCCAGATATACTTGTAGAAGATACCAGTTTTGATAACAACTCTCTAAAAGAAGAATAATATAAAAAACACTTTACCAAAATTTAGCGCAAAGCTCAGCGGCCAAGCCCTTACCTTGTCAAATCATCCACAGCGACCAGTGCTATCAGCTCATTGAATCCCCATTTCAAACCTTTAACGGCCGTCTCAATCTCTGCGGATTCCTTGATCTCAATCAAAATACCAACATTTCCTTCTCTCCCAGCTAAATTCATTCAGAAGCTGATAAAACGTTGAATCACTAAGCACAGAGGGTTGCCGTGGGCACAAAACGATCTAAAAGTCCGTAAACATTAAAGAATGCATCAAAATCAAAAGTAATCAACCAGAATTCATCAAAAACGCACCAAAAAAGTGGCATGCATCGCAAACATTCTGTCCATGGTCGTCCAGACACCCACAAAATTCAATGAAGTCCTCCGAAAAATCATAACGCGTTGCAACGTTTCAAGAATTTTGCCAACAAAAAAAATTGAATAAAATTGGAAGAGAAAAATCAAATTCAGCCACGAATTCTCACAAAAAAAAACAAAATTTGCATATTCGAAATTCACCAAATTTTCGTTTTCATTTTTCTCATTTACCGGTTAAGTTCCGAAAGGAATCTGGTTTCGCTCACGCTAGATCACCATCATTATGGCCAGCACAAGCACCACCTCATCCCGCCATTCCGGCGATGAATCCGCCGTTCAGGCGATGGCCCCAACTCCAAACACCGCTGCCGTCCCGGTGTTTGGGGTTGGGGAACGGTCGACGTGTAAGTCCAGGGGATTTTGGGGTTTTTCGGGGTTTTGTTGATTATAAGCGGAGATTTTAAAGTTGGGAACTTCTCAACAAAATAACAGGAAATCCGTCTTCATAGGTGAATTGAAATTTCCAATCATCTGGCAATTCCTTTTGACATCTTTCGTCTTCTTTATGACACCATTTTTAGCACAAAAATCCTAAAATAATGATATTGTAGTACATGATGACAATGGATTTTTTTGGGTATTTTGATGACGAAGTTCCCACTTTGAGACCCGCAACGTGGTTTTAAGTTGATTTGAGATGATTTACTTTGAGCTTAGAGGCACTACTATGCAAAAATATTTAAACTTTCTTCGTTCGTCTACCTGATATCAAGCACAACATAATTTTGAAGACAAATACTCACAAAAGAGCTCAAAACAGTTGGTTATGAACGCTGTTTGTCTCAATTTATTTGATTTGAAACTCAAAACTTCTTTATATTGGATTTCACCAGTAAAATAATGAAATTTGATATGAATTTAAAAAAAAAAAAATCGGATCCATTTTTGGCTGGTGGGTTTCTACCGTAAATCCCGCCAAAAAGGATACTAACTAGGCCTAATGGCCCCGAAAATACACCAAAAGGCCTGATAATATTCCAGGCGAATACCACACTAAAAAGCTTTCTAAAGAAAGTAATTTCATGGCTGGTGAGGATTACTGTAAAGCCCGCCGGAAATCGCCATTGTGAAATTATTGTGAAATACAGCCGAAATTGGCCTTGATACATTTGTTGCAACGCGATGGATCGACTCAATTCGAACGCTGGAAGCTTGGTAAGTCTGATTTCTTGAGTTTAACAGTTTTTAGGACCTACAACGTCGTATGAAGAAGATCGTACACACAAAAATTGAGGGGTGAAGGTGAAATTTTGGGCATTTTTAGCCATTTTTTGCCGTATTTTAGACGAAATTCAGAAAATGTTCGAGCAAAAAACAATAGGGCATTTCGAACATTTTAAAAAACCAAGTTTATTCAACATTTCGATTTATTTTTAGATAGTCTTTTTGAATAAAAGAAAATTCTTGAGCTTTTTTACACCCCCTCAGGCAATAAAATCAGATTTAACAGTATTTACCAGCTGGCATAAATCTAAAAAAAAACACAAGTATTCGTAGGGTTTGTGGTTATACTTTTGTTTTGCCCCGATTGACTTGATTTTTGGCATGGTGGTTCTTTTAGATGCTCTCTTTGAGTATTTGAAAAAAAATTTCGAAATTTTCAATTTTGAGTGACCTATGACGTCATGAAATGTCGAAACTTTGAGCTACCATATCTCGCTTCGTTTTATAGGTATCGACTTGATTTTTGGTTTCGTCGCGTATGGTACATAATGGGACAATCACTGTCGAGATTTTTTCGAAATTTCAAATTTTACGAAAAAAATCTCAAAAAATGACCTTTTTTCGTAAACGTTCGACGCGTCCAGCTTTATTGAAATGCAAGCTTCTACAGGTCCATATCGGGAAAGCAAATTCATAACTAAGAGATATCTCGATGTATGTGTAGATACGGCCATGTACAAAGTTACACTTCCAGAAAACCCCGTCATGATGACGGATTTTCTGGATTTTTTCAATTCCATTAAATTCTACGTACCAAACTTCGTATTTGGTCGTGCCTTTCTTTTTTGTAGTGAACTTCGTATTTTAGCCATGGCTTACTGTAGAAAATACGATTTGCACAGTGCAAAGTTCGACAAAATGGTTCTCGGCTCCCAGGTCGAAATTCAAAAAAATCACTCGCAAATCTTATTTTTTTTGCCCGAAGATTGCCCTCAATTGTTTTTGGACCTGTAGTCATCGTCATCTCTCAGAACCAGTTTCGCCAAAAAAAAGTCGATTTTTCAAATTTTTCAAATTTTCAGTTTTTCAAATTTTTACCCCGGACGGTCAACAACAATGTCAAAAGTGCCCAACTATAGATTGTAGAGCTCGAAGAGCTCCAATTTACCCGCTTACACCACGTTCGTATCTCTCGAATTACGGCCCCCAGAGCGGCCGGAAATTTCGGCCGAAAAATGGGCACCTTTTTCAAAAAGATCCCCTCAGGGCAACAAGCGATGTTTGAAAACTTGACTTCCTGGATGTGATAGTAGACAAACCAAACTACCATCATGCCAAGTTTCAGGTCGCTGCGTTCCGTATTCGCTGTGCACTGGGTCATCAAAAAAATTTCGAAATTTTGGCCGAATTTGGGCCCTCAGGGCTTCAGATGGAATTTTTTTGAATTTTTATTTGTTCTGCCGGGTTCAGTAGGTTAAACTGCTATAGAAACGACAATCGAATTCTAAAATACGACCAAGCTGCGAGAGGAATATTAGAATTACAAAATTTTTGGATTTTGCTTACTTTGGCGAAAGTTACATTATCTGAAAAACAAGGTCGAAATCGAAAAATCCCGCTCTCAGGTGCACTTCGTATTTAGACTTCGGAGAAGTATGCAAAACCTCAGTTGTAACATCCAACTTTTTGGTAAGATATTTGGAACGAAAAAAAAATTTCAAAATTAACATAATCACAGAATCGACCAAAACTCAAAAATTTCCAACCAAAATTCGTCTAAAAGTTACATATTCGGAATCTCCATGTCATTTTGGATATAGTCGTATCTTTTTTCCCGGTACTTTTAGTGCAACAAGTGCCAGTTTTGAAAGAACGCCCACTTCCATGACCGAAAACACAAGAAAAGAGCGCGGCGAAGAGAGAGAGCGGGCAGAGAACCGTTTCCTTCTTCGTTTGGCGGGAGAAAAAAGAGAGTGAGAAAGGGGTGGAGGGTGATTAGACAAAGGTTTTCTCTTTCGATTTCGGTCAGAGATAAGACGGAGAGAGTGCTGAGTGTGAGGAGGGTGGTACGGAAACTGTCATCGTGACGCGTAATGACGGGAATTTCTGGATTTTTTTTGAGAATTTTTGTAAAATTATTTTTTGGTCCTGGATTCTCGGGATTTGGCCGTTTTAGGGCCAAATTTGACGGGGATTTCGGGAAAAATATTGGATTTGGATAATTTTGAGTGCTGAGTCTATCTTTTCGAGGTTTTAGTTGATTTTTCCTTATTGTATGAGCTTCTGATCAAGTTTTGGTGGAAGGAAGATTGTTTTAGGTAAAAAAATGTAGTCTCGCGGCGGCCGTAGGCCGTCGCCTCATGCCGGCTCTTTAACCCGGCTAAGCGATCTGGGACTGACTTGGCGATTAGGGTAAGCTTAGCGATCTGAACTTTTTGACCTAAGACAAGGTCGGCTTAGCGTTTTGAACGCCGAAAGTTGCTACTAGGCTCAGTCTAACGCGTAGCGTTTTTCTGCCGCGGCCGGAGGCCGTCGGCAAAGCTTTGGCGAGCGTTTCTTCCGCAAAAGCGAATTTTCATCACAATTTATCTTCAAAAATGGCTCAAATCGTGCGCAAAGCAGCGAAACCGGGCGCAGGGTTGCCCGAGAGACGTGAGCAGCCGCAGGCTGCGAAGTCTCGAGCCCTAGTCCTGACCCTAATTTTAATATAAATTTGAGTCCAAAACGTAAAATTTTTTCCTGAATTTTGCCCTACACCAAATTATGAACAAGACCCCAGTCCCAAATCTTCGAACATCTTACCGAAGCCTCCAAAACAACGTCAAGAAGGTCCTTGTCATCAATGAGGTGTCAAATCGGATATTATCCATGAAGATCAACTTGCTACCGACGGAATCAACTCCGATTCATCCAAACAGATTCTCATCACTTCAGTGGCTCAGCAACAAGTCGAAGATGGATCAGTTCTGACAACTTGGGCAGTTCCAGCACTGTATCTACGACGGCCCCGCCTAAAATAGAATCTTCTTATTATAAATGCCGTTTTCATACTGTATTGGTCATAAATTATTATTATACATAGTAATTTGGAATATTCTTGGAGCCAAAAATCGCCAAAACAAACACTAAACTATTCACTTTCATGGCCAAAAATGGTCTTACATTTATGTTTTACTTCAATTGCCATCCACTTCCATCTCTAATCCTTGGACCAGGTAAAGATTTTTTTGACTTCTTCCAGCCGTTTCAGTTGTTCCAGTAATTCCAAGATCAACATCTCGATGGGTCATGTCCTCCCATCCACGGTCCCGTTGGAGCCCTGAAACATCAACCATTACAAATGGATATCCATATCTTTTTAAAATTGTAATTGTATTGGTTATTTGCATAAATACTTACATTACTTTATATTCTCCGTGTCAACTTTTCTGACTTATAACCGGGGTTTCCTGTAAAGCACCACATGACGACACGACGAAGCACCTGGACCTTCTCATTTGGACCAATTCAAGTAATGGCCTGACTGTTGAAGATCGTCATCTGCTGGACCATTTCTCCGATGATTATTAACGGTTAGAGTCGCATTAGACAAATTCCAAGGGGTGGGGAGCTCGTCTCGTCCATGGATGGACGTTATTGAAGTTGTTCTTGGCCTTTGTCCTCGTTCTTCTTGTCCGAATCTTGTTGAATGACTTCTCGAGGTGTTCTGTGCTGTTCTCCAGGTGGACGTGATTTCTCGTCGTTATGGCTCGTCGAATTTACGGTTTCGTGCCGCGTGGACTTTTTCAGAGACTTTACACATCGGCTAAAAAACCGTGTTCATCATCTTCGCTCAGTCTTAACATCAAAAAAACCCAGCAACCCGACTTACCGACTTGACCAACATCAAAATTCACCATCATGACATTGGACTCTACTCTTTGGAGTTATCACCTTCACAAGACTTCAAAGTGTTCGCAAAAAAAGGTGAAGGATCATCGATCACCCAAACATTCCATTCCATCAGCAATCCACCATCAAATTTGTTTTTACGGCAGGACTCCAATTGAAGTAACGAGCCTCAGCAATGATTTCCTTGGCCTGAAGATTATTCATGACATCAACACCGTCTTGGACATTATCGAACAGTCAGTGGATATCTGGAATGAAGCATTAAAAAGACGAATACAAGGAAAAAACCGAAATTACAGAAATTTTTAGACGTTTTCGCCCATTTGACCCCTGGACTCACCTTATTTTAGCTCAATTCGAACATCCAAACGCCAAGCTGACCATTTTCTCTTCATGAATCCAATCCATTACCCGTTTCCATGATCTTCACGTCGACATCACCACAAGTCATACAAAGGTTGTCCATCCGCACCTAATCTTCTTCCATCGAGGAGCAACCATCATTTTGCTTCGGATCACTGCCATTAATTTCGTCTTATCTCAATTTCTGGGGTCCTTTTGAAGGTTCTCCTTGTTCCACGTTGTCGTTTGATCCGATCTTCGGGTCATTCAGTGTTCTGCAGCTTTCGAGCTGCTTTGCTGTCGATTTCCTGATCACCACTTTAAAATACGCCTTCCGGTCGCCATCAACATAAAAATCAGCTTGTTTTTCTTGTAGTTAGTACGGTTTTCGTCGCTGCACTTCAATCTGGATGGAATTTCAACATCATTGGACTGTTTTCTGGACAAATGGACAATTCTTCACAGGACTTTGAGTGAATTATGGAATTTTCGGCCACCGTGGCCTTCAGAATCAAAATTATGGATCTCCAGCATCAGGATCTGCACCTAAAAGCAAAAAATTAAATAGGGAAAATAGACAGAATAGGCTATGTTAGGGCCCTTAGCGATGTAGTTACCAGTTTTAACCATATTTTTTAAAAATTTTCGTCTAATTTTGGTGATTTCAGTGTCTCCAAACAACGTCGGCCAGGCCTCCGGCCACCGCTCGAGCCCAGCATCCGAGCGCCAAGCCCATTCCGCGCAGGCTGAACAACTGCCGGCGGTAATGGCCCCTCCTCTGGTTGGCCAGCACCCAACCGGCGTCCCAGAGGAGGGTAAAGAGGGGTCAAGCAGTACCACTGGCCCCTCGGGCTTCGGCCCAGAACCTGCCCCAACCGACCAGGCCGACCACCTGCCGGCGGTTGAGGGCTCGGAACGATCATTGGACATGGACTTCTCGAGCTTCTCGAACTGCAGCTCCAGTACGAGTGAAGAGCACTCCACGCTGCACGACGTCCCCTCGATAAGGTCACTTGAAGTCTTCGATGAGGGAGCAGCCTGCGATGAGACGTTAGCGGATCAAAACGACCGCCTCCGATTTCAAAGAGACTTCTGGAAGACCCAATGCCGCACACTTTGGGAACGACAAGAGACGTTCGAGAAGAAGGTCAAGTTCTACCAAGAAGCCCTGGTAGAGGCGGAAGTTGAGGCCAAGAAGGCCAAAGAAGCAGCCTCCGTCGCCACAAAAAAGGCCGAAGAAGAAAGGGCACTGAAGGAAGCGGCAGAAAAGGAAGTCGCCGAACTGCAAGCCCGCCATCGGCAACACCTTCGGACAGCAGTCGCCGACGGCCGGCCACCAAGGGCCGAAAGATCGAGATCCAGAAGCCCGCTGATGACGCTGAGGACAGCGTGGTCAATAACGCCGACAACAGCAGAGATCCTAAGGATCGAAGTCACCCAGCCCCCAGCGACCCAACACCCGCCGCCACCCGCAGATCAGGGATATGAGGTCCAAGAACAAAACCACGAGGCTCCTGGGCCTTTGCGAAGAATGGCGAAGTGCAAAAGGCGATGTTGTTACCAGCCCTCAGCCGACCCTCAACGGCCTCGGCCCCCGCGAAGGTCGAGGGAACTTCAAGGACTTGGTCCAGTGCTTCAAGAAGAGGATAATTGCCCAGACGAACACACGCCACGAAGACGCCCACGAAGAGAAAGAAACCCTCCTTCACGGCTCATCGTGGACATGTCAAGCCGATCGTATCGGACTTCACAAGAGCCCAGGCTGCCTCGTAAGTCAATTTTTTCGATATCTTTACCATTTTTACCCAAAAGCCCTTCAAAAATTATCAATTTCGCATTTTTTCAAACGCTATATTTACTATCCCAATTTTAATCAATAACATCAAGATTTTTTTCAGATCGAAGAATAGTAAATCCATACTAAGTGGTCAAAAACTCAACACGGCGCAATCGCACAGTCACTCATGCCTAATCACGTAAGCTTTTCACAGCGTCCCTCCAATAATCCTAATTTTTTAGCAATTTGTCCAATTCAACCTCGAGAAGCAACAACGAGATCACGGGTCGATAAAAATGCTTGCCCCAAACCTTTGTTCGACCGACTGGAACGCGAAAAAAGTAAGTTCGCCAAAACTATTTTTGCGAGCTGCGCCCGAGAAAAGAACGATTGCTTTTTTACGCTGTTGGATTTTGGTGGCTTTTGGACGAAAATGGTAGATATAATATGATTATATTTTCAGATGGAGACCGGTCTAAAGGGAAGATAAGCACCCTAGCCCCCCGAATGAGCCCGGGGGGCCTTTGGAAGAAATACAGGGTGCCATCTTCCCCTTGTTTTGGTCAATTTTCGGCTGAAATCCGGTAAGTTTTCGTGTTGAATTTATATTTTTCATTTTATTTTTTGCAGATCTCGTTCAAACGAGATTGAACTGGGAAGGAGAGAGCACCCTCGCCCCCTGACTGAGCCCGGGGGGGCTTCTGGATCATAAAAGGGTGCTCTCACCCGTTTCCATCAAAGTGGAAGATGTTCCACTTTGATGGATGGTCAAAACCGGAGCACCCCGGCCCCCCACCTCATCCGGGGGGCCTTCTGGAAAACAACGGGTGCTCGGCAAGACCAAACGAGGTAAGATTTTGTTGTTTTTTGAACTGTTTGACCTTGAGTTAGTATAAAGTAATATAGTCTACTATCTTCAGACGAAGGCCGGTCCAGACCAGCGTGGATCCGGCACCCTCGCCCCTTGAATCAGCCCGGGGGGCCTCTGGAATCAAAAAAGGGTGCCTTGGTCCACTTGTCATGGTCGATTTTGTGGATTTTGGACTAAAATGAGGTAAGTTATCATGCTGAATTTATAATTTTGCCTTTAATTTTTTTCAGAAATCCCTAAAAAGGAACACTGAGGGAACGGTGGAGCACCCTAGCCTTGAATGAACCCAGAGATCCTCTCTTCAAGGCCCGCCACCGAAGCCTTGAAGAATGAAAGAAAAAAAATGTAAAAAAGTAAAAAAAAAATTAAAAAGGCCAAAAAAAGCCAAAAAAAAAAACAAAAGCCAAAAAAACGAAAGGCCAAAAAAAGAAAAGGAAAGAAAAAGAGCCAAAAAATTTCAAAGGCCAAAAAAGAAAAGGCAAAAAAGAGCCAAAAAATAATAATAAAGGCCAAAAAAAGATAAAAAAAAGAGCCAAAAAAATAATAACAAAGGCCAAAAAATAAAAAAATACATTTTTTGAAAAAAAAGAGAAAAGCCAAACAAAGGCAAAAAAGTAAAAAAATTAAAAAAAAAAAAAAAAAAATAAAAAAAGAAATTGTAACTGAAATTCAAGTAAAAATTGTTTAGTACCCGGCGAAGTCAGCGAACACAATCAATTGTTCCCAGCGGATGTCTACGATGAGACTATTGCCCCGGCCTGCCTCTACGCCCGAACACTCAAGTTCTTCAGCTGTTCAAAGCCCTCGGAACTCATCCTAAGGTAAATTTTGCCATGGATAACATAAAATTTCTGACAGGAAAGTACTTCTATGGCGTATGGAGTTACAGGTCGAGTCATATGTCAAAAAAATCGCAAAATCTTTCTGATTCAGATGTAAAAGTTAGCTGCCTAATTTTGCTTTGTAAGGGTGAAGGAATCCTTAGACGCTTTCACGCAACACCACGCAAATGCCTTTTTGACAACGTTTTTACCAAATCAAAAGCTTTGTTTTGAGCTAAACTGAACCTTGGCATCTTGACAAACCTTAAAATATCAGATTTGATTAATACGACACCTTTATTAGTAGTTCCAATATAAAAAAAGGGCATTTGTGTGGTGCTGCGAGAAAAGTTCTGAGGATTTTTTCACCCTGACAATCCAAAGTCAGGCAGCTAACTTTTACATATTCTGAATCAGAAAAATTTTACGATCTTTTTGATCTATGACTCGACCTGTAACTCCACACCCCGTAGAAGTACTTTCCTCGTCAGAAATTTCAAAACTTTTCTCCTAATTACGGAGAATTTTCTTGGATGGGGAAAGAGTTGACTCATCTTGGTCAAGTCTTCCTCTCTAGACGAAAAATGCAATCTTGCATAGATTTGGTTTGTTGCAGGAGGAGCGGGCTGTAACAAAATGTTGGGAGCTTTTCTGAATCAGTATTATAGTGTTCGGTTAATATTATTGATCTCTTGCCACGTATAATATAATTTATCTTTGATCCTTTCAGAATATTACCCAATCTTCGCCGTGGAGACTCGCGAGTACCTTGAAAACCTCCAGATTGATCTTCATCACTTCCTCGAAGAGTTCGTTGACTTTGCATGTTACAACAAGGTGATTTGAAGGGAAAAATGGAAGCAGTAAGTTCCATCAGCCAATGTTTTCTTTTTTGCTTGGAGTACAGGCGAAGTACTCCAAGTGCGACGCTCAGATTTTCTTAAAATTTTGCACACACGTCGGGTATGGACTAAATATCAATTCCTGAAAGTTTTAGCTCGCGCTTTGCTGGCGCCGCCGAGATATCGAACGATTTTTGCCGCCGAGAGAGCACGCTAAACGTGGAGAGCGGTCAGAGAGAAAAGCGCTTTTTGGCCATAACTTTGGCAGTTTCGCGCGGAAAAATTTGATTTTTTGTAGAAACATTATCCTTTACAGTTGAAATAGGCATGAAACTTTTCGTGCCGAAATTCGGCAAAAAGTCCTAAATTTTCGCCGACTTTCGATCTAAAAATCTCGGTTGTTTGTGCTAAGCGCGAGCTAGGATTGTCGCAAATTATTCTAAATTTGTGCTAAGTTTCATCAAAATCTGAGCGTCGCGCTTGGAGTACTTCCCCTGTTAGTTTCGGGATGTTAGAGTAGCTGAGCCGGCTTTCGAATAATTATTCGGGACAGGTTTCATCGTTTATAATGAGCTTTTACCGTTTTGTTTGGTCTTTGCGCCTTTTAATTGCCAAAAATACTATGTCCTTACTATAGATGCGCCATTTTTGATACACATTTCATACACAGTTACACAAACATATGTAATACATGTAATTCATGACTATAGGGCTCTAGTTTTGGGCAGAGAATTTTATGGAGCTATAGACAGTAAACGCTTTTGGACACGTTGGCCCTTGTTGAGGGGTTTAGAGATATTTTTATAGGGCTGATGTTTTACGTTGTTTTCAGTAATTTTTTTTTAAACTTTTCAGAGAACCTCTCTCTACAAGGTCCGCCACCGAAGGAATAAAAGAAAAAATGTAAAAAAAAGAAAAAATATATGAAAAAGGCCAAAAAAGTAAAAAAAAGAAAAGCCAAAAAAAATTTAAAGGCCAAAAGAAAAGAAAAAGAAAAAAAGAGCCAAAAAAACTAAAAGAAGAGCCAAAAAAACAAAGGCCAAAAAAAAAAAAAAAAAATACTAAAGGCCAAATGAAAAGAAAAGGCAAAAAAAAGCAAAAAAAAAATATTTTTCGAAAAAAGAGAAAAGCCAAAAAAGGCAGTAAAGTTAAAAAAAAAAAAATTTGTATCTGGAATTCAGCGAACCCAAGGGAGTTGTTCCCAGCGGATGTCTACGACGAGATTATTGCCCCGGCCTGCCTCTACGCCCGAAAACACAAGTCTTTAGCTGGCCAAAGCCCTCGGAACTCATCCTAAGGTAAATTTTGCCATGGATAATATAAAATTTTTGAAAATTTTTAAAACTTTTCTCGTAATTACACCTGTAGTCATTCCACAGATTATTTGAAAGACTTACTGATCGCTTTATTTCAGACCCAAGGATGACAGATGACACCGATCCATCAGTAGTTCGTCTGGTCTACAGTGGTGTTACAGTTTTTGCCCATCGCGGAGTCCTCCATTGATCTTCGCCCACGCCAATGAATTGGTCTATGGAAGCAGTAAGTTGTGGAGATTGAGGACGGAAAGGTCCGCTAAAAAAAGGAAAGAGGAGGGCGGGGAGAGGGGGGAGGTTTTTGATGACGCTGATTTCGAAAATCGTATCCATTTTTTCTGAATTTTACAATTTTGCTTAAGCCGTAGTGTCTAATGTTTGATTGTGAAGACTAAAAAAGCGTCGGAAGTTTTCTCACAAGATCATAGAAGTTTTTACCAAATAAAACATTTATTTTGAAGGATTGAAAAAGATATAGGCAAAAAATCAGAAGAAATGGATACGATTTTTGAAATCAGCACTATCGAAAACCTCCTCTTTCTTTTTTTTAGCGGACATTTCTGCCCTTCGTGAGTTGTGGCTGATGTTTATTGTATTACTTGCAGAGATCTTCAAGCCCCAAGCTACGGAAAAAAAACTAAAAAAAAGATTAAGAAGAAGAAAAAAAAGAAAAAAATTGGTAAAAAAAGAAAGAATAAAAGAAAAAAGGAAGGAAAAAAAGAAAGAAAAAAGGAAGAAAAAAATAAAAGAAAAAATTGGTAAGAAAAAAAGAAAGAAAAAAAGAAGAAGCCTCATCGCTTCCACTCCCACCACTTCCATTACTCGCCTTCTTCTACCACTCCCACCACCCTCCTTTCCTTTTCCCTTTCCCCTCCCACTCCCTCCCCTTCACCCAATCATCAAAGCCTGCTTTGGTGATTAAAGTAAGTTGTTTTTTTCCCAATTGTAGGCCTTTATTTCTTGTTATAAGTCCAGATACTGCTCGTTCTACTTTTAATCTTATTTATTTTCATGGAAATCATCGAGAATCCGTTTCTTGGAGCCCTGGAGAAGTTGGAGAAATCAATGGTGCCCTGGAGGTCCCCACCGCGGAAAGATCAGAAAGGTATGTCAATTGGGACTGATAAAATAGGGGATCGAGATCTAGAAGGGATGCTGCGAGCATTTTAAGTGAATAAGAGTTTAGTTTTGTAAAAGAAGCCCGTCATCACGGTATATTTTTTGAAATGTTACGGTAGAGATAAGGGTTTTTTAAACTCTGATTTTTACTGTGGTGTGAAAGGTTTACACTCAGGTTTAGAAGCGTAAAAATATAGCTAGGTGCTATTTTTGTTTTTGATTATTAGATACATATGAAGTTTGAGGGAATTAAAAGACGTGAGGTGCCGTAAAAAGCATTTTGTACGAAGTAATGACCAGTTCTTGTCATTAATAATGTGGTCATAACGGTACTGGGATATTTTTATATTGCTGATGAGATGATTAACTTACCTGTTTAATTTTTCGCTTTTAAATACATTTTTCTTTCAGAAGTACGTCCAGTATGACCTTATGGTTGAAGAGCAAGCTAGAGTGAAACTGGAAAACAAGTTACTTTCCGAGCCCTGGAAACGGTCGATTCCTTGAAGATGCACAGTGCAATTGTTTGGAGGTAGGCGAAACTTTGTTAACAGAAGGAGGTTTGGTTGATCGAGGGCTAGAAATCCGTTTGAATTTGGATTCGAATGATGTATTTGCTACATTCGTCGCCGCGGGGATATAGGGCTCGGGGTCTTTACTTTTCATCGGCTCTGCGAATTTGTTTTGAAAAAAGGCGTTCAGTATGCCCTGCTGAACGTCTTTTCGCAAATCGGTTCAGCAGTTTCTTCTGTGAGATATTTCGTGAACGGGAAATGGCAAAAGCCGTTCATTTTGTGAATTTTCGTCCTGTTTTTTTTGTAGATTTCGAAACCGTCTGAACTAGTTCAGAGCAGAGATTGCCACGGCTCCGGAGCCGGAAATGTTGGGTGCGGCTCCGGCTCCCGAGCCCAAAGTCGGAGCCAGGCTTCTCAGCGGTCAGAAAAGTAAAAATTTCGTGATCTTGTTAAACCAAATTGCTCAAAAAACACTGCGGAGAATGCGTTGCGTATGACTTGGCTGCAAAAACCTTGGCTGTATTACCTCTGGCACTAGCAACGTTTATTTTTGGGAAAATATTTTTTTAAAATTCTTTGCACGGGAGCCGAGTTTCGGAGCCGCAAACCTTTTTAAGCTTTTCGTGGGAGCCGGGAGCCGAAATTTTGACCGTGGCAATCTCTGATTCAGAGTCGGTTGAACTAGTGCAAAAAACCGAGGTCTTTGACCACGTGAACCTGTTCATTTTTCTTTGAAAATTTCATAACCGGTGAGTTGGTTCAATGTTTTGTGAACCAATTCAAACATTGAACCCCCTTTCCAGTCGGCTCTGAACGGGTTGGACACCAGTTCAAACCGTGAACGGTTTATTGCAAAAATCGTTCACGATTTGAACTGATTTTGCAAGAATTTCTCGCGTTTAAACACATTTTTCTTTCAGAATGACCTTTGGGCATGCTTATGGTCGACGGGGAAGCTAGAGTGATCGGAATCGAAGAACAAGATAGCCCAAGAACAAGACAGCGAAGAACCGAGCCCTGGATTCCATGGTAACATCCGCTTCATTGAGGATGCGCTGTAGTTTTGAGGTAAGCGGATCTATGTTGGTAAAGAGGGACTTTGGTTGATTTAGGGCTTGAAATCCGTTTGAATGAGGATTTGGGCTATTCCGATCAGAGATCAGGTCATTTAGTATTGAATTATGGCGTCATGGAAATTTTTTTTGACCTTTTTGTATGATTCATGACATCAGGTATCTGCTGGGTTGACGTTTCCGTGTCTGATGTAAAATAAAGGAGATAAAGTAAATCTAAATACGTTAAAAGAGGTATTGAACTAATTTTGGTTGATCTTAGGCGTTGTGATGACGGTTTTTTCGAGATTTCTGTATTGCTCATGAGATTATGGACCTTATTTTTGAGTTGTTGGCCTTTTAATCCCTTTTTTCTTTCAGGTTCCTTCAATTACCACTAGATTCGACCAGTCCAGGCCACTTCCCAGCCAATAAGAAGGATCTACAAATCTAATTTTATCTGTTGTTGTTGTTTTTTATTTGTTTTGTTTGCTTTGAAAGGGGAAGGGGAAATGGGAGAAAGGGGTTGTGTGAAGAAGGTAGGTGGTAAGAGTTGGTCCGAATGATTCAATAGGCCAATTTGTGTCGAATTTTTGTTCGGGTAGGTGTTTAGGGGTTTTCGAGCGGTTCTGTATGCAAATTTATGCTGAATTTTTTTATTCGGGCCCCGTACAGAGGATACATACATCTTTATATTGATGGTTTAGTCCGAAAGTGAGGGTACCCTGAATATCTTTAGGTTTTTGGCTGGGAAAGACGTTGAATTATGCATGGGTTTTCACGGGTTTATCTACCGGATTAGGTATCCCCTGGGGACATTGGGAAGTTTCGGCCTAGCGGGTTGATTTTCTAGAAGGGTAGGATGTATACTTGGGGTTGGGATAGCTGCAGCAAGGGCAGTTGGATTAGTTCTGTTTATCTTGTGCTCGGCCGTAAAAGCGCCATTTATATCGGTATTGTGTTGTTTGGCTTGTGTATCGAAGCCGAAAATGGCGGATTCATTAGCGAAAACACCTGGAATTGGGCCCTGGGTGCTAGTCCGTCTGGAAGGCTGCCGGACTGAAGTCGGCGACACGTGCTGTGCAAAAACAAAAGCTTTCTTTGCAGTGCAATTTCTTGCTTTTTTGGGATGGCTTTTCATACGGTGCCAGCGCCAAAAATCAGCCCGGCGACTTCCCGGAAGGACTATTAGCGTTTTCACGAAGTGCCTGTACATTTTTTGCGGTCCGCACCGTGTACAAAGCCCACGATTTTTTGCACCGTGCATTGTAATGATGTGGATGTGAGCGCGAAATTGTCGAGGTAAGGCCGACATTTGCGGGCACTGCAGGAAAAAACAAGCACACGGATTGTGTTGGAACTTTTGGAGCTGTTGCCCGCAATGTCGGTTTCCCGCAAGTATTGCCTGTGCGTTTGGAATATCGCTGCGACGTAGGGTTTTCTCAATTGCGCCGCAGCGATTTTGATCAAAAATGTGCACAGTGCAATCGGCTTTTTTGAGGTTTGCACGGTGCGCAAAGGCAAAATTGCACAGTGCGTTGGCAACAAAAGTTCAAGATGCACTGTGCGACAGCGAAAAAATGTCCAGGCACTTTGTGAAAATTCTAATACCCAGGGTCCCGCTTGTTGGTAAGCGGGAATCCGCTGGCCTGGTCTTCGGCTTCCAACGCCGTCAGTGCTGCATCGCCTATTTTTATCCGGCCAGCTGTAGAATGATTGCAAATTGGGCACCGGGACGTTTATGGGCTCCCGAATTTCCTCGCAGGTTGCGGAAGTGTTCTTCTTTCTGGTAGCAACAACCTGTTGTAGAAATCATTTTCTATGCTGTGACGATAGCGTAAGAAAAGCGGTTCGCCCATAAACGACTCGGGCAAACGGGCCCTAGTAGATTCAGACAAATCGAGCTTTTTATAGAATTAATTCAGAATAGCTGGGGCAAGAAAATTTTGCAGTTGTCAGACCAGCTTACAACAGTCTAAATGGAACTGTTGCTGAATTTTCATCCATGAATTCTGCCGGGTTACCTTCGATCCGAAGGTTTTCGGGTCAAAGTCAATCATAAAAGGGTATTTGAAATGGAGTTTCTGCATTGACTCGTATTCTGCTTTCTAAGACCTTTTCTGTGGGCTGGCAACTTTTCGTCACAAATTCAACGGTCTCTTAATGATATAACTACTTTCAGTCATCTCTTTCACTCTAATTTTATCTTGGGTCATCATTGATGTCTGGTATAAAATCGATTTGTTAACAAAAACACCAGGCAGTATTATCAAATCATTTGATGCTCTCCCTGGTAGTAATGATCTTGTCAATTCACTTCAACACCTTAAATTATCCTTGGTCACCATTGATGTCTAGTATAACATCGTATTTGTTAGCCCCCACGAGCACAGTTCTGGTAAGGAAAACATGAGACTTATGCTGATTTGACAGTAGCTTGCATTAGCCGTGTATAGAGCTACATATAAAAAATCGGGCCCAATCGTTTTCCGGGTTATCAGTTTATTTTTGAGTAATGAGGGGTGGAGAAAAAATAAGATTTGGGAGGATGAGATCAATCGAGTAATTTCGGAGGGGTAAATTGTCTGTGTTCTCTATAAATAGTGGGAGTAGTAGAATTTTGGAGAATATATAATCTGAATTGGGCTATGAATAAAATATCAAGTGTAATATCAACAACAATATAATATGGGGGATAATTGAGGGGTAGACGGTTGGGGATAACAATGAACAATCATGGCTAACAAACAGAGTATATTTGGAGATGGGATCCCGGCAGTGAGGCCGCCGACTACGCAAACAAGATTTGAAAAATAACAAGTAAAGGAGTGGTGGGAACTGAAAAATATTCGAAGAAAGTAACTAACAAGTACAGGAGGATGCTGAGATTCGGGGAGTATATTTCTGTGGGGGTTATTTTGAATGTACATCAGACTGTGGTTCGGCGAGAGCGCTCCTCTTCGGCCGTCGGAACTCGGTATTTTCGTGGAAGACGACCGTGACGGACGTAGTACCGAGCCTTTCGCGGATTGTCCAGGAGTTCATTTAGGACCACAAGAGCACTGAAAGTAGATTGAGTTATGTTGTGAACTCAAAAACGATGAAAATTATATTGCACTTCATGGCTAACATAAAAATTACATCCTTAATATAATTAATCGCCAAATCTTGCCTTACAAACTGATAGACACTTGATTTGAGTTTGATTTGCTTTATGAAAGCGTTTTGGAGCGAATTTGGCGCAAAAATTATATTATACTTGACATCAGATAGAAAGCTGTCATGTGTAATATAATAAATATCCCAGTCTAGACATAAAAACACATAAAAGGGCATTAAGGCTACTTCCTCACTTCATATTTGCATTTTGAAACTAATTAAGGCCAACAATTACATTACACTTGATATCGGATGTAAAAATGTCACGTTTCCTTACATTACCTATCAAAATGCCATCAATAATACAATTTCCCAACTTCAATTTTAAACCAAAACCTTACCCATTAACATAGAACTCCACGGCGCATGGGGTCTTGTTGAAGTCGGGGCTGGCTCCTTCGCTCCAATCCACGTTGTACATGCATCTGACGGCGCAAAGAGCTCGCATTTGGGAGATGAATCGCTAAAAAAGCAATGATATTCAAAACTCATTGAATTTTGCCGAAATCTACCGTGGATAACCTCCACATCACAAGCTCCCAATTGCTTACCTCTCCAGTCTCGTCGCTGCCCGTTTCGTTGCGAACATTCTCCCGGTGGGAGATCCAGAAGCACATCTGATGGAAGGCCTGTTTGAAGTCGTAGACCTTCATCACTTGGCCCTCGCTCAGGGTGTGGCGTCGGTCGTTGGGTGTGAAGGAGTCTTCGCGGTCCAGGTAGCCGGTTGTGACCAGGAGCCCGCTCGAATTCACCGATTTTATGTAGACGTCGCCTTCGCGCGTGGTCTCCACCATAAAACCACGGCCGATTCGCGACCTGGAATACGAGATATCAGAAACATTTTGTGCATACATGATCAATATTCAACTGAGCATCTGATCCAACGAAAAATTTTCTAGAAATTTCAAAAAATATTGTCAAAGTGACACATTTTTTGAATTTGCGTCCAAAAAATATTATTTTTTCTCAAAAGTATAATTTTGCGTCGAAAATTCGTTGTAAGCTTATATAAAACCACTCTATATTGAACTTGACATCAGATCTAGCACAAAATTTTTTAGAATTTCCAAAAATTCCGTCATCATGACATGTTTTTGACCCGAAACTTTTCCCTCTAAAAACCAATTTCCTTCGCCGAAAAAACCAATTGCAAACCCCTCCTTACCGATTATAATTCAAGAATCGTTGCAAATTCAACGGCATTTCGTTGTCGTCTTGGCTGATCGCCTCAGTCAGACTGAAGAAATCGCAGAGTTTATGCTCCATGCTCGGCGGCATCACGCCCACAGCGACCACCGCATTCTTGCCATGGAAGGTCGGGCCGCGTTGACGGCCCAGCTCAAAGTATTTGAAGGAACAGGTCCGGTCGAGGCCTCCGCTCGCTTCTTCTTGAGCTGAAATTGAGGAAATTAGGATATTTAAGAGCTATGAAAATTTTGGATGAAAAATTTTTTGTGTCAGAAAAGGCATGCAAAGACCTTAGAGAGCCCAAAAAATTAATTTTGAACCTTTTCCAGTGTCCTAAACACCTTCTCCAATATTATTTTAGTCACTTACGAGGCTTCTCAGGAGTTGTGTATTTGGTGATGTCATGGTTGAACATGGCACAGATCAGCTGTCTCAGCGCATCCTCAGGTGATTGTTGATCCAAAACAGTCACCAAATTCTCCAACGGCTCGATTATGAACTTCTCGGAGTCCTCCAATTTGCCGATGACGTCATTGATGACTTGTCGGATTTGTGGGACCACAGCTCTTGGCTCCATGCGAGGAGATCCCAAGGAGCTGGCGGGAGTGTCAATCATCCTCTTCGAGTTGGAGAATCGTCCCAAAATGGCGGCAATTTGATCGGATAGCTCCGTCTTTGCACTGTGCATGTCGGCCAGGGCGTTTTTGACCAAATCCGGGCTGACCTGCGGTCCCATGTTGCTGCACATCTCGGTGACCAGCTCCATGAAGACGGTCGCACTCAATGGATGCATTTTGCAGAACATCCGCAGGTCATATCCCTCCGAATCGACCGTATTTTTATTGTGTTTGTTGAGAGTCAAGTCCAACATGAGGCGATCCTTCAAGGTCTTGATGGGATCATGACTGCTCAAGTCCTTCTCCAACACCTCCTCAATGGACTTGGCGGGCATTGCGGCTTGGGTTTGGCTTTCCGGGTTCTCCGGCTGCTCGATAACGAGCAATTGTCCGTCCGCGTCCACGCCCTGGTTATGGTAATGTTGGGTCAATTTCTTGGCCAATTCCTCCACCTTGGCCGGGGCCATCGGCGCCGCCTGAGTGCTGATGGGTTCTTTGTGGGAGGCCTCGTTCTGCAATTGCTCCGTTTTCTCGCGGACGATCGCTTCGAACAGTTTCTGGGCCACGTTATCGGCCATCTGTTTTTGGGCGGAATCTTCGGCCAGAAGTCCGGCGGACATTTGATTTTGAAGTTGTGGGGTCTGCAAGAATCCCTGATTAATTCCAATCGACGGGCTGATCAAATTCTTCTTCAGGAAGTTCTGTGTGGCCGCATTTAGAAGGAGAGTTTCGGCCAGACTCGTATGGATAAGATCGTTGTTGAATGCGGCGGCCGAAGTGACCGCGTCCACGGTGTCCGTGTTCACAGTGATCTGCGAAGTGGTTGCGATCATCTTCTCCTCCTTCATTTCGGCCTGTCGCTTCTGCAGAGTGCGCATTATGTCTTCGGGCGGGGTGGCGATCATCGGATAGTGCTCGTCGTTGCGGCTTCGCTTCGGCTTCGAGTGCTTGTCCACGTTGTGTGCGGGGTCGGGAGGGACGGCGACGGTGGCCGAAGGCTCGATTGGCAGCTGGAAGCGCATGTCGTTCTGGAAGGGGCGCTTCGTGTAGCGCGAGGCGTGGGACATCATCGGATTGCCCAAATCGACCGTCACGCTCTGCGGGATTCGCTCGTAATGATAGGGGTTCACACACACATGGTCCGCCTTGATGTCAAAGTTGGTCTTGCACAGCGAGAGGCCGCGAATCTCGTTCTTGTGGAGGTCGGCCCAACGGAAAATGCGGGCGTACACCACATGAGGAAAGCCCTTTCTTCCGGCCACCTGAAGTCGTCCATCCAAGGTGCGTGGGATCAAAATGCAGCCACCCTCATGCCGACCATCTGTGGTGATCGCCTGAAGCAAATTGTCGATGTCGTCGGGACGATCCTTCAGCTTTTTGATCAAGCTTTCGATAGCTTTGCGGGAGAACTCCGCTTCGTGGCTCTGATTGAATTTCATCAGGAAATTTGTGATATTGGAGCAGGAATCGGATGAGTTCGGATGGCTGATCCTCTCGTCGGCACTCGGCTGAATGCGGGTTTGGATTGTCGGAGGACGAGAGGATGGAAGTGGGTCGGGCTGACGACGGGGACGGCCGGGACCGCGACGAATCGGATGCTTGTAAGTGGTGACTTGAGCGGAGGAAGAGGCCGCCGGCAATGGTTGGGACTTGTTTTGGTTGATGATGGTCGAGAGATTTGGGAGATTCTGAATAAATTTAGTTTAGGCCGGTTTGTAAAAAAATGCGACAACTGATTATGGTGGTTTTCAAATCGCAAGCCAGGTCATGAAACCGTATTTTACCCTATTTACAACCCTTATCCTCCAATATCTCCATGAAATTCCAAGAGCTAGACAAAAAAATGATATTGTACTAGACTATAAAAAAGTCAAAAAATGCCACGAAAATGTTTTGAATTCCAAAATAAATGAGCCCAATCGTATTTTAGGCTCTTCACAGACCTTAATTTTCAAAATCACCCACAAAATCAAGAAATTAGACATCAATTTATATTATACTAGGTATCTGATCTAGAAACCCCCGAAAACTCTCCAAAACAACATTTTTTCCATCGCAAAACCACTTAAAACATCTCTGTCTTACCTCAGTGAAGTTCTTCATGCCCTTCATGATCATCTGCTGCTGTTGATCGGCCACATTTTTCTGATAATTGGCCAGGAGTCGGTCCGTGATTGCGCTTTGCGAGCTCTGCTGCAACTGTTGCAAGAGTGTCAAACTCTGATCGGCCAGGGTGGTTGGTGGGATTTGGATCAAGCTGTTGGTGTGTAAACTCGAGTTTCTGAGGAGCTCGACCAGATCCGGGTTGAGTTGCGGGAACCTATCCAACAACTGCTGGGTGGAGGCGCTTTGTTGGGCCTGTTTCTGCAGAAGTTGGGCCATCAACAGTTGTGGGGTGGGCTGAGTGGCCGGCGGCGGAGGTGCGGGCTGGGTGTGGAGCTGTTGTTGGAGCAACTGGATCTGGCGCAGCGCCGTGATCATGCGGTCCACGTTCGGCTCGCTGGCCATGCTCGCTTCGGGCAGAGATTGCGCGAGGGGCGGCTGGGAGACGGGCTGAAACGCCGACGTGCTCTGCACCAGACTGGGATGGAGGGCCGGGACACCCGTACTGGCCAGCGTGCGGACCGGATGAAAGGCGGAAGCGGCCGGAAAGGGGAGGGATTCGGCCGAGGGCGCGGCCTGCTGCTCCTGCTCCACCACTACCTCATTGTCCGACGGATTCTTCTCCGACATCGAGTGGAGCGGCGCGGCCCACACTACAAGCAAATCGTATTAGAGCTGACGAGAAAGCAACGCTCTCCACGCAAAATGTCATATTGTACCAGACAATGGTATAAAACGCTCGAAAAAATGTCAAGTACGCGATAAATACAAAGAAATTGGACTGTAATATAGTGCGTAGAATACTGGGAAATCTTGGAAATGTTGAATTTTACGAAAAATGAAAAGGAAATTTAGACATAAACATGTTACGTAATGTAATTACATTGGCCTCAATTCCAACGAAAACAATAACCGAAAAACCCGCGACTTATAAGATAATGACGTCCCACATCATTATAAAGGACATGCACCAGACAATCGAGACGAAGGAAAGGTCGGAAATATCACGGAAGTTGGACGTCTGCTGTCAATTGGGAGAAACGGCCGATTAGATTGCCGCAGGGCCAAAGCGTTCAAAAAGTCTCGAAGAGTATGAAAAAAGAGCACTTTTAGAGGGTGATTAGACATTCGTCAAGGTCGTCTCGTCATCTTATGCAATGAAAAAAAACTTTTTTGAAACTAATCGCAACTTCAAAAATAAATCAGCCAAAAATGCCGGAAATAAAACCAAAATATCCCGATGCTTTCTGCATAACGCGGAACAAAAATTCTCACAAGGAAAGTACTTCTATGGGGTATGGAGTAACAGGTCGAGTCATATATCAAAAACATCGTAAAACCTTTCTGATTCAGGATATGTAAAAGTTAGCTGCCTAATTTTGGTCTGTAAGGGTGAAAAAAATCCTCAGAAGTTTTCACGCAACACCACACAGATACCTTCTTGACAAAGTTTTTACCAAATCAAAAGCTTTGTTTTGAGCTAAAGTGGCATCTTGACAAGTCTTAAAATATCAAATTTGATTAATACGACACCTTAATTAGTAGTTCCAATATAAAAAAAGGGAATTTGTGTGGCGTTGCGAGAAAAGTTGTGAGGATTTTTTCGCCCTTACAAACCAAAATTATGCAGCTAACTTTCACGTATTCTGAATCAGAAAAATTTTGCGATTTTGTGATACATGACTCGACCTGTAACTCCATACCCCATAGAAGTACTTTCTTTATACTTTCATCATACTTCAAGTTTTATGGAGGCCAAATTTCATCGAAATCGGTCAAATACTTTTCGCGGAATGCACATTTCTCGACATTGTTTTAGGCCCACAAAAAAAGGAAATGGATGTAAAGAACGTTTTTCGGGCGGGATAAAAAGTCACAGTAAGTTGTAAAAGAAGTCCCGTCGGGCCGTCCCCGACTTCCTTCATATAAATTTTACTTTCGGCACGTAGTGCACTTTTAAATGTATATTGTAGCAGGCGCAAAAAGCCGCCGCCGTCACGGACCTCTACAGCCACGAAGAAGGGCTTAGAAATCGACCGTCTAATCTCGCGCCGAGAGGAGAAGTCTAATCGGCCGAGAATTTGGGATTACGTTATCATCGAATGCCCTCAGGGATAATTGAAATCTCAGACCCCACAGGAACAATTTAAGTCAACTCTGCGGTAAATACGGAGATACGGTGGGAATACGGAGATGAGACGCCGTCTACGACACTTGTTTGGGATTTGGAAGACCATTAAAGGGCAAAAGAGCACCTCCTATATCTAGTGTAATATCACAACTGCAAGTGTAAGACAGAATACAAAGTAATCATGGAGCAAGAGTAAACTGTGGAGCAGAAAAAGGTAGAATGAGCGTAATGGGTACTGTAGAGAGTGGGATTTGCACGCTAAAAATGGAATGACATTTCGGTGTGTAAAAGTTTGAAAACTACGTTTTTTACGCTCTTTGCAGGGCTGCCAAAAGAGAACTGTACCGTTGTAGCAAAAAAATACCGAAAAGAGCCAATTTTTCAGTTCTTTGCCAAGTATAATATAAAAAAATGGTCAGCGCTCGCGATATTCTTGGATAAAACTAATTTCATTAGTCGTATCAAGCAAAATACGAGTAAAAACAAGAATTGCAACGAGAATTCGGAATTTTCAGACCATTTTTTATATTGCACTTGGCCTTTCTTGCCTAGTGCAAAATAAAAAATAACCAAAATTCCGGGTTTTTTTTCTCATATCCAGCTAAAATACGCCAAGACAAATTAGCAGAAATAATTTTGAGGCATTTCCAGCACATTTTTTATATTGCACTTGGCCTTTTTTGCCAAGTGCAATATAAAAAATGGGCCGCAAATGACTCAAAAGTTTTTCGCTCCACACTTTGTCCGCTCCTCATGGCCGAGTGCATAAAAAGCACATCCCACGAGGGGCGTCGGAGGAGGAGCGAACGCCACCGTAGTGGCCGGAGACGCGTCAAAAACAGTAAACAACTAGTACAACAACAGGCGCCGATGCAAGCGGGAACGTGACTCTCGGGGCCGGCTAAATCAATCAAAGGGCGCCCGACTTCTCCGCCGGCTTTCTTCCATTGTTTTTCGGGCGCCGTGACGAATGTTTCTGCAGGGAGATCGCATCAATCGCGCCGGACGGGGATCAGTTATGAGCGGGGCGAAAAAATGGAGCGTGGAACGGCTGCTGCAACGTTCGACGGAGACGATTGGCGGATTAGAGATCCGTACAGGGCCCATCTGATTGGATAACATTGGATAATGTCGGGGAAAGCCCGTCGATTCGGAGAAAAATCTATTTTCGTGGGAAAGTCTAGAAAATATGTCAGTGCGATGGGAAAACTGCTAAAGACGTGTGGTTCAAGATGTGAAAACTTTTCTGTAGTCACAGAGTGGTCAAATAAACGTATGGTTTGAAATTTGGTTGCAAAATTTGGCCAATAAAAAGCGTCATCATGACGGATTTTCTGGAATTTTTCAAATCTCACTGTTTTGGACCAAATTAATGGTGTAAATCTATATTTAGTTCACCATTAGGTCGAACATACATGAATCATCAACTTTAGTGCCCTACTGAACAAAAAATTATATTGCACTAGACACCAGATAAAAAATGTTTAATTCTTTATAGTTTCTTGCTCTTAAATTAGTCCCAAAGACTTCCCCCATAAATTTTCATGTCCAAAAGGCATAGCCCATAATTCTCCGCCAAGTTGTGAGACAATTACCCTCCCATCGCCCGAGGCTATTTATAACGAACAACTGGCCGGCCCGGCGGCGGAACGGCGATAAATTCGCGGACAGAACGCAACATTGTCTGCACCGTGCCGATAACCCCGCTCCCCCATTGACGCCTCTTGGGGGGCGAAACAACGCAAGAAGAAACGAAAAAACTGGCTGTCAACGGGAAATTAATTAAAATCAAAAGTTTTTGCCGATTCAGGACTTTTTTCTCTCACTGCTTTTGCTTTCCGTGGTGTGCAAACAAGGCCGGAGGGGCGAGAAGGCGAACAGATAAGACTAGACGCAATATAAACAGGGGTCAAAGCGATGGGAGCGGGCGGCGTACGGTAGGTGGATGGAGAAAATAGTGGTAAACAACCGGCTCAGGAGCGGAAATTTGAAACATTCCGGGTCTAGACGAAGCGGCTGACTGCGGTAAACACACACGGCGGGATGGGAGTCTCGCAAATGCTCAAACACCAGGTTTAAAATCGAAAACATGACAAAGTTCGGAAAATCCGTCATCCATCCGTCGCAACGCCCTTGTTACAGTAGCCTCGCTGTTCAATTTTTTAAAACAACATCTCTAATGCGTGTCAAATTATCTGTCATAATCGGGAGGACGCATTTTTTCCTTTTTATGGATGTCATCATGACGTATTTTCTGGAAGTTCGCTTCGCAACGCCCTTGTTACAGTAGCCTGGCTCTTCAATTTTTTTAAACAACATCTCTATTGCATGTCAAATTAACTGTCATAATCAGGATGACGTACTTTTTCCCTTTTAAGGATGTCATCATGACGTATTTTCTGGAAATTTGCAATATCTCTCGATTTACTCCGCCGAAAACGAAAAAACACATTCATTGACGGAATAAGAGTATTTACGAGCTAGCAGTTAATAATGTAATCAAATTCTCGTCGTATCAACAACCCTAAAAGGATTACTGCCGCGATTTTTGTAATAAACATTTGCGACAAGGAGAACGGCCCTCCTCCCCAACGCCAATCATCCCCTAATCCCCTGCACTCTTACATCCCTCCTCCGAGGGAATGGATTTGTGTTCCGCGGCTAATTATTCATCAATATTCCATTTTTGTGCCCAGTGCAATATAATTTCTTCCACTACTCTCTTATTATCCCTCAATCTCGTTCTCCAACCCTCTCCCTGTCGCCCATGAACTCTGGGACGGCCCAATCGGCCCGAGGAGTCTCGAACACCTTTGGCTGTAAATACAATTACACGGCCATTACCGTAATTCACGGACCAAAAATTAGCCGAGAAGTGGGGAGGGGGGAAAGGGCCCGAAAAGTGGGCGGAGTCGCCTCAAATTGAGTGTCGATGCAATTCGCGAGGTAAAAAGTCGGGCCTGGCGAGCATATCCGCATCTATTTCGGGCGTGCAAACGCGAAAAAGTGACGAGAATTGAACTCGGAAAAGTTCCGAGTTCAGCTCAAAGAATAATTTAAAGCAGCACGGCCGCGGCGAACGCTCGCATTCCAAGACCTAATTTGCCTAAAACCGGCAAGAAATTCGGATAAAAACCGAAAATTTATATAAAAAGGCGGGCCAAAAAGTCTTGAAATTTCTGCACAGTGCGCCGTCGTGCATGAAATTTGCCGCGCACGGCAACCCAAAATAGAACAAAAATGTCTCCCGCCCACTTTTGAATTTCGTCCAAACGAAGTGTCAAAATTGGCAAAAGAAATAAAATAATTCCGAGAAAAATATTTTTCGGTCGGAAAACCACACGAAAATTCATTTTTGACATTTCGTTTGAATTCAACCGATACTAGGTGGGCGAAGCGCCGAAACGAGGCGGGAGACTCCCTGGGTTGCCGTGCGCGCGGCGACAAGAAAAACTCACGGTGCAATGCGACACTGCACAGTGCAAAAAGATTGCTTTTGAAAAGGGTAAACAACGCACAGTGCGCTCTTTTTTCGCACCCCGCCAATTTTTTTTCGCGCGACACCTTGTCGCAACGCCGAATTCATGCGCCCGCACGGTGCGAAAACATGTCAAGGCTTTTTGGCCCGCCCTGGCCTTTGGCTGCAAACTCTGCGGTTTTTTGCGGGGAAACACGTACCACGGATGTTCGTGAGATTATAATTTGGCGAAGTGGGGATTCTGCTGGCATTTTTAATGGACTACATTATTTACTTTCGGCCGCGAAGGACGTGAAAACATAAAAAATGGGGATTTACGACCAATTTTATATTAGAACCGATCTGAAAGAGTGTAAAATGTCGAGTCCAAAAACTTGGTCGAATACTCAAAGAGGTTATTCTATCATGAACAATAACTCAAAAAGTGAGGTTTTCGGGAAAGTCGCAAAAACAAAAAAAAACGTCCTCAAAGTTCAGAGAGCTCGGGAATCGCCGCCGGGAAAATAAACAGAGAGACCCACGGGTTGGGCTGAAGAGAGGAGACGACCCGACCGCATGCTCGAGACGTGGCTGCCGAGACAGCTGGAGGCACATGTTCGCGGAGAGCACGTCTTCAGCGCCGCCAAGTCGCAGGTCCGTCACATCCAAATGGGCGTTCGCATGAGCTTTGAGCTACAGTACTGAAAAGAGGAGAATTGAAAGGAGGAAGGCCCGATAATCCGACAAAATCCGATGATGCTGGAGATGCACGGTGCACAAACGAAAGGGGAAATTTGACGCACAGTGCAAGGAATCAAAAGTTTTTGGATTGCACTGTGCGAGGGGAATGGGAAGGCGCGACGAACAAAATGTTGCCATGAGAAATGAAGTGGAAAAAAATGCGACGAACAAATCCGCGATAAGAAATGCACTGTGCAGGGAATCAAAAGTTTGTTGATTGCACTGTGCGAGGGGGAATGGGGGAACGCGACGAACAAAATGTTGCGATGAGAAATGCAGTGTGCAAAAGCTGCGACGAAAAAAATGCGCGATAAGAAATGCACTGTGCAAAAACTGCGATAAATTCGGAGTGCGAAACTCGCGACAAAAAATGCACAATGCAAAACTCGCGACAAAAAATTCAAAGTGCGCGCTTCAAAAAACGCACAGTGCGAAAACTGCGACAAATGCACAGTGCGGAACTCGCGACAAAACATGCACAGTGCGGTCATTCAAAAAATCGAAATGCACTGTGCGAAACTCGCGACAAATCTTGCACCATGCGAACTCCCGAAATCCGAACAGTGCAAACAGAATTCTCCGAATGTCGCACAGAGCAGTTTTTTCAAACTTTCAGTGCACTGTGCGGGAGCCAAAATTTTCGCACAGTGCAGCGGCTCTTTTTTCGGCGCACTGTGCAAAAATTGTAGACCCCACCCGGCCCACCCATCGTATCTTACACTGTCGGGAAAGGGCCCAAATCTGCACAAAGCCTATAATAGAGTTGTATAATACAATAAACGCCGTGTACAATATTCCCGTCGCCATGGGAACGGAATGAAATTCCGCTGCAAAGGAAATCGAAAAAAAGTTAGAAAGGGCTACGGAAACGTGAAAAAGTTGGAATCTGGACTCCGAATCTGATTAACGAATTCATTGCCACGCTAAATGGCGACAAAACAGGTGAGTTTAAAGTCGCGGAATCTTTGTATAAAAAACAAAGTCAATTAGAAAAAGGAAGGAAAGAGGGGGGTCTTTACCAAGGAGAACACTTTTTATGCGGGAATCTGTCGGGAAAAGTGGGGGACAAAGAACCCGGATGTTGCATTAGCCCGCTCTCAGGAAAAAATAACGGTTTTAGGGGAATTTACATAAACAAAAATAAGTGACAAATTGGAGGAAATCTCGGAAGAATATCTGCAAAAAAATAATATTTGGAAATTCGGATTTTTGCAGCGGGAAAACTGGCATATTATTCTAATTATTAAGTGTAATTTCTTCATAAAAAATCAATTTTTTCCGCGCCAAATTCGCCAACATACGGCCGAAAATTTTTTCTCTGACCGTCTCTCCTCTTTTTCCATTGTCTCTCAAAAAAGATTTCCTGAATATCTAACTGCAATATGAGAGCTAAAAATTTCCGAAAAATACATGCCCTAAACAGTACAAGTGCTCAAAGTTTGAACCAAATCCGGCGTTATTCCCATTTTTTACAATCTCAATTACAGTAACCCAAAAAAAATTCTCTCATTTTTTGTTGGCAAATAGCTCAAAAATTCTTCGACGCGACTTTTTCGCAAATTAATTCTCGCCAAGAATACAAATCGAGTTAAAAATACGCCTTGATATACACCTGGACCCGGTCAAATTACCGTAGCCAAAAAAAAGTGGGTTAATTGGGAGGCGGTGTAAAATGACACCCAAAAAGACGTCGGTTTCTGTCGGTTCTGCCCTCGAAATTTATATTCAGGTGCCGGCGGGTGCTAAATATCACAAAAAATGCGAAAAAATTAAGGGATATTTAAATATTCTGACGCACGATAAATTAAAAATTAATTGCGAATTTTGGGGGGAATCGAATGAGGGTGGTGGAAATATTTCCACAGAGGATTCAAGGTGCCCTAGAGTTCATCATAAGACCTAAAAAATGGGATTTGTTCGAGTTATGGCGATTATATTACACTCGACATCTGATATCAGACATGATGACAAAGCCGCGGTAATTCGACTAATGGTCCCTGGCGATGATGGCGGCCCTTTTGCACGTATGCAAAACGCCGCTTAATCATTCCATTCACGCCACGAACGCATAATCGGCAACATCCGCAAAAGGCGGACGGCCCAAAAGGGCTTACAAGTCATCATCAGGGCCCTGCCCGATGCCTCGAGGCCATAATTTGCGGGGCCCAGCGAACAGCGAGCACGAAGAAAACGTCTGCACAGCGAATGCAACATGTCCGCCGCCGGCTTGTAGCGGGCCCCCCGAAATCTGCGCGCATTGTAGCCGGAGGGGGGCAACCTTGCATTCCGTTCGTACCCCATTGTGTGCATTGTGTCTCACCGACCAGACACGGGACCACGAGCGCCGCCGTCCTCGTCCTTTTTTTATGTTTTTCTCCCTTCCCCCCTATTACGGTGTTGCAAAAGGTTCTTCGCGGCGGGCGGAAAGAACGGAGGAAGGGAAAAAGGCACGCCGCCGACAAGGCGGCAGAGAGCGGGGAGAGGCGAGAGAGCGCGCCGAGAAACAAGCCGAGTGCACGGAACGGCGGGACGTTCATTATGTGGCGTTCTCTTCTTGCACCCCACTGGTTAAAGTGTCTGCCCGAAGAGTTTCCCCCCGCCGACTCGAAAACAAGTCGGATGGGCGCTGCCCCGAGCTGCGCCCGAGCCCGCGAACGAAACGGTTCGGAACGCCAAGAAAAGGCCATCCAAGGATTTGAGAGGCACAAAGCCGCGGTCGAAACAACGCCGGATTACTGTAGTTTTAATATTAGAACGGAGATTCCGGATTAGTCGATGAAACCCCGAAAAATGGCATTTTAGCGCGGTTTAGACTAAAGTTCAAAGTTTTTGACGTTCCACGTCACAAAGAAAGTGAATACAGAAATTTCCTTCTGGCCAGAACATCCGAGATAGCCGCAAAAACAGATCTATAAAGCCGATTTGCGATATCCACATTCATTTCCGAATAAAATCCAAAAATATTTTTTTTGGCGAACAAAAAATTTTGAGTGTATAAGTAAAATTTGTGCAGAAAACGGATGAGAAGTCGACGTTTTGTTCGCAAATTCATAAAATTGCCGGCGGAAATGGCCCAACTTTTGATTAACGAGTCTTTTTCCGGACTGCACCCTTATCACCCCCCGAAAAAAAACATTTGCCCCCCTTTGACGGATCATTTATGTAAAAAAGGACTCGACGCTTTTTCCAAGAAATAAAAAACATTTTTGGGGTGTGCAAAATTTTCTCCCCTCTCTTCCCAGTATTGTTTTGCTGTAAGATTGCGTTCCGCGTATGTCATGGAGACGTCGGTGCGGGCTCACTCACGGTCTCGTGGCTAATAATGTTTTTCCTCCGCCGAATTTTTTTCCCAGAAGCCCTCAGGGGGCCGAGTGTTTTCGCTCGAAATTCGGCAGACAGCCGGCCCCAAAGAGTTTCTTTGCGTTTTTTTTTGATGCGATTGTTTGTCCAGGAACGAGTAGGCGGCCCCAAAAACCGAGTCCAACGCCGTCCGCTTGACCAGACAGGAAATGGGCGCGGAGAGAGTGGGCGGTTCGCGGAGACGGCAGACATTTTTGAGGAGAGAGAGAGAGAGGGAAGGGTTACGGTGGAAACGTGACCGAAAACACGGCAAATTTGGGCCGAACCCAAAGATTTGGAGGCCGATTTGAATTCCTGTGCTTGGCCTTACACTTGAATGGAGATTATGACATTTGTGATATTGCACTTGATATTAGTGTCAAGTGTAAGGTTAAAATTGTCAAAAAACTAATCGCATAACCCGGGAATTGGTTCTCCAAAATTAAATTAGGTCTAGAAATGTCATCAGTAGCCGTCTCTAGTAGTATACGATATCATTTTATAAAAAAATCAATTTTTTTCGAAAAAATTCCAAAATTTTTATCTGCAATTTTTTTGCAAAACCGCAGAAGAACTACTGAATAACACCCCGCTTACCCAAAGCACTTCGACAACTCAACGTTGTAAACAAGTAAGACAGCCGGCTTCCAAGAATAGTACTTTCGCCCGGCGAAAACAATGTTTTTCATCGACTGCGAGGTCGAGGTCACGCCGAGTTTGCCCTCAATTTGCACTCGTATCAGATCCACATTCCCCGTTCCATGCGTTACAGTAATTGAAAGCGACACAAGTGCCGTTAATTTGGCCAAAAATAGAAAAAAAATATTCCGCAAGACGGATGACCTAAAACAACGAAAAAGTTTGCAGAGATGGCCCGAATCCGGCGTATAAACCGCCCCAGCAGGCATTAAATGTTGGCCCCAGCACTTTACAATCGACACGCACGAACCCAGTACATTGATAAACCCATAATAAAAAGGCCGGCGAAAGAGCGCGGGAAACGGAGAGAGCGGCAGAGAAATGGAAATATCGCGGCGAACGAGGAGAGCCGAGGCACAACGAGTGATTACGGCGGAAGAGAGGGCCGTCAGCGAGCGAAACAAAGAGAGCCCCGCCGTCGGGGCCGGACGAACGGCCATAGCCGGCTCGCCGTTTTTTTCGCGTCGTTCGCCTAATGTTTGGTCCGAAAACAACGCCGGGTCATGTGATCTTCGGGAAGAAGCGGGGTTTTGGAAGCGGCGCGGAGAAAAAATGGGGGAAGGCGACACGCGGAAAACAAAACAAAATCCCCACCCGATATTCCTATTTTTGCGGACGCCGGAAGAACATCAATCAGGTCATATGATCAAGGTGAACTTGAGGGTAGGTGTGAAGTGAGCAAAGCGCAGTGAATTTGTCGCAAACACGCATAAAAATTATATTGAAGACAGTCTAGGTCATTCTGAGGGGAAATGTGAAAAATTAAAGAATTCCGAAAAATGCGTCATCATGATTCATAAAATCGGAATTAATAAAGCAAATCTGCTTTTAGAATTTTTTGCAACTAGAACATGAGATTTTACATATATTTTGAATTTAAAACAGTGGTTTTTCCATACTCTAAAACCCGTCATCGTGACGGATTTTTTGGAAATTCCCGTAAAACTCGGGATTTTCAAACTCTTTTGAATTGTTTTCCACTCTAAATGTAAATCAAACCCAATAGAACACCCTATTTCCCCAAAACAGCCCTAAAAACTACCCTACAATCGAGGAAACTATTACTTTCCCACCGCCGATTACTTTTAGCCCCATAAATTTTTCGAAAAAGGGAGCGCGCTTCGAACAGTATGCACTGAACTCTGCTCATCCCTATGGTTACACACGCATTACGGATGCCCCCGGCTAAACGCCAGCAGACTCGCCAAGTTTCCGTTTGACCCGTATGTGCCATGCGAAAAAATTGGATTAAAAATAGATTGGCGGGTTGCGTGAGCGCCCATGATTAGCGCCGAAACCTGCTCAAAACGCCGTTTAAACTGTAAGTGTTTGGGCCGCTGCATTCATGAGTAATGGCGAAATAACACCGGTATTCTGGGAAAGAAAAGTTTTTATCAACTGTCTACTATTAGGTTGATTCAAAAGTTTTTCCACATGTCTTTAAAAAATTTTAAAAAATTTAGACCAAAGCCAGTGGGCCTGATATATATCTTGTTAGAAAGAGGGCTGTTTGTAGATTATAGTAGATTAATAACTTTTTACAACTTAGCAATTTGTAGTAGTAGCGCCGTGTTAAACCTTAACTACTCGAAGGAAGAAAAAGTAAACCGCCGGCGTTACGTCTAGAGTGGCTGTATCTTCTCAATATTCTAGAATATGGTATGCCTGTATGTGATCTCTATGGCATCGAGGACAATTTGCTATAGGGCTAGTCGAAAAATTTTTAGTGCGAAAAATCAAAAATTAGGGTCTGGCAAAAGTAGACCCTGTAGACGCAGCTATTAGAAGCACTAAGAGATAACGCTTTCTGTTATTGTAGTGTATGAGTAGCACTACAACGCCAACGCTAAACATTCGCGCTAGCTTTAGCTATGCGGCAGAAAAATCGAATCTTTCTAATCTACCAATATTTTACGAAATTTAGGGGATTTTTACAAAAACGTTTTCTGTTCATTATTCTCGCCCGGTATCCTAGCTATTTAATAAATAATTGATCCTACTTGACATACACTATCAGTTGCTAGACGCGCTAAGCTGAAGGTCCTCTTGCCATACCAGTAAAAAAAATACAAAAATTCGCCTAAAAGTGCAGTTTATGCTGCTTTTCTACCTTATAAGACAATTTCAGTTGGTGACTTTTTGAATGTATCATCAGCATACTGTCTTTGTACAACCTGAATGGCAGCCGAGTCAAAAAAATCTAACTCCTTTCAAAAAATTTTTAAAAATCTGCTTTTGATCGGTAGCTCGGCTCTCCGGCCAACTTTATGGGATGCTACAAAAAAAGTCAGTGTAGATATAAGTAGAGCAATAAATTCAGAAGAAACTACAGCCATCCCCAGTACGAATAACCCAAAACCCGAGACTTTTTAGTGGGCTGGAAAATTGCTAGGGCCCGGGATATTCACCATGACACAAACGGAGAAATTTTTAGTATTTTTGAAATATTCTGAAAGGAAGCTTGTAGAAAATAAAATGCTACGAATCAAAAATTTTGCAATGTTCTGCCCCATACATCTATGCTTTCAGTTTTAACGTACATTCAATCAGGCTCCAGAAATTTTATTTTGAAGTGTCTCAAAAAAATGTGGAAAAACTTTTGAATCAACCTAATATAATATACGAAAAAAAGATGTAAAAAAACTTGTTTATGCGGCTTTTATTAGGTTGATGCAAAAGGAATTGCGGATTTTTTAATTTATTCGTATTTTTTTATAGGATAGCTCAATTCAAAAATGGAAAAAGGTATATAGTAGTAAATTTTAAGAGGATTTTTTCTGTATATGTGCTATTCTTATAAAAGTTATCAAACGTTACCATAAGTTACCACGAAAGTACCCTAAACATGTTAGTATATTTTAAACCAATTTTTTTACATATTGTTTTGCGGCTTTATCCATTTTTGAAAATATTTTGATAAAATACGTTATATTCTATCAAAAAACAAAAAAAACCCCATTTTTGGCAAAGCGTTAAAACGCTATCCCAAAAATTCAAATTTCAGCAAATTTTACAAATCGTGTCATATCTTTTTTTTTGTAAGTCCAAAATAAAAAATTCTTTTTGCTTTCGATTAGTAACAACATTTTTAAGATTTTTGTGATAAAAAACATCAAATTCAAAAAAATTAATTTTTTGACATTTTTTGACCAAAAAATAAAATTCAAGATTTTGATGTCTTTTTTTCACGAAAGCCTTAAAAATGTTGTTACTAATCGAAAGCAAAAAAATTTTTATTTTGAACTTATTAAAAAAGATATGACACGATTTGTAAAATTTGCTGAAATTTGAATTTTTGGGATAGCGTTTTAACGCTTTGCCAAAAATGGGGTTTTTTTTGTTTTTTGATAGAATATAACGTATTTTATCAAAATATTTTCAAAAATGGATAAAGCCGCAAAAAAATATGTAAAAAAATTGGTTTAAAATGTACTAACATGTTTAGAGTACCTTCGTGGTAACTTATGGTAACGTTTGATAACTTTTATAAGAATAGCACATATACAGAAAAAATCCTCTTAAAATTTACTACTATATACCTTTTTCCATTTTTGAATTGAGCTATCCTATAAAGAAATACGAATAAATTAAAAAATCCGCAATTCCTTTTGCATCAACCTAATAAAAGGCAGTAAATTTGGAATAGAGACTGTAAAATATAATAGGCAGTAAACGTTGACATTTTACAACTATTTTTGGCACCTAAAACACAATGCCAAAAATTGCCCAAAAACTTTATTTTTTTTCAATTTAATCGTGTTATATCTCCGGCTGTTCATAGATAACACACGTATTCAGAGATGCCTTAGAAAGTCTTGAACTTAATTTGCAGCCATATCGCGACATTACACTTGAGCAGCCATTCTAGAAAACAATTGTTTTTGCTCCCTAAATGCCCATAGAACCCTACCGTAGCCGCCACAAATGATCTCCGCTGCAGAAAAGCGCCGGTAATACTCGCCAAACCCCCCAAACAATAAACAAATAATGCCAAACAGTACTATCTTATTCATGGTAAAGGAGTAATTGAACTTTCACAAAACCCAATTTGCCTCAAACTTTTCACTAGAATATGAATTGTACCGTCGCAAGGCAAGTCACAAGACTTCAAGACGCTCAAAATTGTACGCATTACATGCAAAAGTTCATTCCACTTACAATTACAACTTCTTTTGGCCCAATTCTAAGAATTTGGCATTACTGTAGGCCCAAAAATATTAAGGACAATGCGGCCGGTGTAAAATTTCATTACAGGATGCCAACTTGCATTTATAGAATTCATTGGAATTCTCAAATGTAATTTTTTGTGATTTTCCGTGTATCAAGTGTAATATCTCGATTTGGCTGAAATTTGACTCAATTTCAATTTAGCGGTTTCTAGGGTATTTTTGAGATTTTTAGACCGCGTTATGCAAAAACTGCAGAGAAATGAGACATTTAATTTTGAAAAAATCTCAGATTTGGAGTTTTTTCGAAGAAAAAATCAATAGAAAATTTTACATTAAAATTCAGCTATGTATATTCTCCAATATTTCTGGTCATCATAACCAATTTTTTTGAGATTTTTTTTAAATTAAAAAAAAATTCTTTATTTTTTATTTTCCAATTTTCCCTCCATTTCCTTCTCAATACGTATATACAATATACATCACACCCAGCAGACTCCCCTCCTCTTATTCAGCCTTCTATTACACATGGACGCCTCTGGCCAAGAATACATCATCCTTCAGGCAATCTGAAAAAAAAATAAATAAAAAATTAGCGGATAAAACGGAGCTGATAACACGAGAGTGCGGGAAAGTGCACGAAAATCGGGTTTCTGTTTTCCCATTTCGAACTTGCCGAGCTCGAGGGAAAGTTCGAGTCAAGGACGGGACCAGAGATGAGAGCAGATATTGGTTTGGATATCAGTGTCTGCGGCGAGAAAGTTTGAAGGAATAAGAGATTAGAAATTGTTGATAGTGAGGAAAAATGAAAAAATGAGGCGAATTTGATGATGTTGAAGATTCAAAAGTTTTCAAAAGATCTTGATGACATATTTTTAAACCAAAAAAAAACATTTTTTTTTGATTATATTGAAAAGGTCACAAAAATCAGTGAAAATTGATGATTTTAAAAATTCAAAAATTTAAAAAAACATGTCATAATGACACATTTTTTATCGAAAATTTCAAATTTTTTATTTCAGATATTTGATTGCTAATGTCTACTAAGCCCGTAAAATTTTTTTTTTCTGCTCCACTGAACTATATTTGATAAGTTAAAATGAAGAATGACGGATTTACTGGAACATTCTCATCTCCACATTTTCCTTATCTTTACGAGCCTCTCCCTACAATGCTATCAGACCGCGCCGAGACCGATAAAAGACCTATTATTGTAATGTTTTCTGCTTCTAGACACTTGCAAACCCGCTCATGTGACACTTAGCGCATCAAAGTTCGGTTACGATATTGTCGGACATTTGGAGTTCGGGGGTCAACCCACGACAAATCTTGAGCCGGACGTGGGTGTGCGGCGAACAGAGTGTTGACAGACACTTGAGGAGTACCTCAAGACCTGGATTTGACTCAAATCCAAGGATTCAATTCGCTAATCAAACTCGAAGAGGTCAAGATTTGCAACAAAATTGTGGGAAATTAGAGTGGATCTGAGGACAACGAGTACATCAAGAAGCTGGAAAGCACTCTACAGCTCTCCTACCCACCTAAAGTCTCATGCTAGACCATAAAATATATTGGTTTAGATAAAAAATTTATTTGATGCCATGTGTAATATAAATAATTTCAGTTGAGGGCTAGAAACCTCCTGAAACTTGTGGTATGTGAACATTTTAGATCATAAATAAACTTTAATTGGTCTGTACATACAATTAAAGTGTAATTGGTCCAATTTAAAACCACTTCGAAACACCTGTCACCAAAAAAACTTTAATAAATTTTTGTTGAAATTCGACCTCTCAATATTTAAATTTTTTGTGGACTTTGTTGGAAATGTCATTTCCAAACGAATAACAGAATGCAGGACAATAAAATTGTCCGTTTGCAAGGATATTCCAATATTACACTAGATGTAAAGTAATCAAAATTTAATTAAATTTCAGCAAATTCGGGCCCAGCTAGGTTAATATTCGGGCAGGCGAGCCGTTACTGAATATACGTACGGAAGGAAGTCCAAAACGAACTCAAACTACACGCACAATCACGTTGGCAAACATCTCCTCTAAAAAATTTTTTTTGTCTTTTCAAAAATTCTGTTTACAACTATCGAACAGACCGAATTGAAGAGCCCGCAGTCAAGAGGCACCCACCGAGATCACAGTCCATGTTATGCATAAACCGGGGCGCTTAATCAGCGTTCGGCTTGCAGACGATCACGCGCCCCGCATTGCTCAGTTTTTCGAATCCCTTTTTTTATGCGAAATGGAAACATTTGGGGAAGAGAGCGGAATTCCGAAACGTGTGTGCTGACTAACAGACACTTGGCAGTCACAGGACCGTCGGAGACGGTCTCCGATGCATTGGATCAATGTTCTTTACATTGTACATGGTATATATTAATAGAACAGGGGAAATAAAAGAAAACGAAAAGGCTAATGGGTGCTAAATGATAGGAAGCTTCTCTAACGCCTTTACAAGGATCTAAGAATAGCTATAGATCTTAGACATCAATATCACGCTCATTATTCAAAGCTAGCCACCCGCTGGTCATGGATAATATAATTTTTGATATTTTTCATGGATCGCTGTAGAATTTAATTTTGTAAAATAATTTTATAGTCATATAGGGCCACAATAATACCTTATATAATACTTGGGAATAATTTCGTATTGTTCTACCAAAATTATATTATTCATGACAACGAAATAATTTTTTGCCAATAACTCGACGAATCCAATTCCCAATAGGTCCAATACGAGTGTGTAGGGTCCATCGACCATCCCGCGGCTCAATGTAATTTTGTAGCCCTTTCAACCGCATGAACCCATTAGACCGTCGACTTGAAGTATAATAAGTCATCATGAATAACATGGCCCTGCATTGATGCCCCTCGCTTTCGAAACGATCCCAAAAATGCCCTCAAAAACAGACAAGCGACGTAATCTCCCAACCATCTCAATCAAAAATAACAAAAGTCCCCGCTGAGAACGAACGCGAGGCCTTTCCGAATCAACAAAAAGTGCACCGTGCACAACAAAACAACTGCAAACGTCCGGAGAGTGCAGCGCCATTAGAGGCGGCTGATGATAGAAAACAACGGCCATCAGCCCGCCAACAGGGCCTATTCTCGATAAGCCGGGCGATTTCAATTTTCGGCGGGCAAGAGTGCACGATTACTGCAATGTAAAGGCAGGGTAAATACAATTTTTTTGGCTGATAAATTGCAGAAGATGTAGTCGACGGTTTGGAGAGTCAGACTACATGAGTCGAGCAGTAGTTAAAGCATCATTTTTTGACCAAAAGTTTTGCAAAATTCTAAAAAAAAAATTGAAATTTCTGCATAACGCGATTGTTAGTTTTTCCAAAATTTGAATAAAATCCACCCAAAAATTCAAAGAAGATCAGATTCTGATTTTCATATTTTTTTCTGACCCCTCTTTCAGATATTATCTACAGTGTTTTCGCTGTAAGACTCCCAAGAACTGTTTCGCCAAAAGAACAAGGTCCACAATTCCCCCCGGCGACGGTAGAAACAAAAACAATATCGCAAAAACATTTGAAATACAATGATAATTATTTTCAACGAAAGGGTTTGGAAGTTTCAAGCTTTTTTTATATTATTTATATAGAAAAAAAAGTTTTAAAATTGGTAGAAATGCAAAAATTTTTTGTCTTTGGATTTGACTAATACTTGTTGGAAATTTAGTTTCAAATTTTTTGACAGACATTTTGCAAAATTTCAGTCAGATTTTTTAAGAGAGTAACTGTAAAGTTTCAAAAAAATCATCTTTTTTGTAATAAAAAAGTTAAAAAAATGAGCTTTCAAAAAAAAATCAAAATTTTTAAAATATCATCTACGACTGTTCCATAGATAGTATGCAAATTTTTTATCAGCCTAACTCCCTAAATTTATTTTTGTTTCCCATATTACACTTGGTCTTCAAATACCAGCCCAAATCGTATCCCAAAAAATGCCTCCAAACCGACCTGCAGACTCTGAAAGACCAAGTCTCAAAGATCTTTGCTACATAATCTTGGCTCAAAAAATTAAGGGATATCAAAATATCCCAGGCTAAGGGTAGTCGTGGAAACCGAAATCCCCCGTCCCAGGGTACAGGCGATCGAAAAAAGTCCTGTTTCGAGTAATTATAAGTTGATTCCGTCACAAAGACTGGGAAATCCGCCATTTCGGGATATTGGAGTTGAAGGCTAAAGGCTTTTTTGAGTGGTGGTTCAAATTTTGTAGTGTGTTTGGACTCAAAAATAATTCACGGGGGAAGTACTCCAAGTGCGACGCTCAGATTTTGATGAAACTTGGCATAAATTTAGAATAATTTTTTCTGAGGTATATGCGAGAATCCTAGCTCGCGCTTTGCAGAAACAACCGAGATTTTTAGATCGAAAGTCGGCCAAAATTTAGGACTTTTTGTCGAATTTCGGCACGAAAATTTTCAGGCCTATTTCTACCGTAAAGAATAATGTTTCTACAAAAAATCAAATTTTTCCGCACGAAACTGTCAAAGTTATGGTCAAAAAGCGCTTTTCTCTCTGACCGCTCTCCACGTTTAGCGTGCTCTCTCGGCGGCAAAACTCGTTCGATCTCTCAGCGGCGCCCGAAAAGCGCGAGCTAAAACTTTCAGGAATTGATGCTTAGTCCATAATCGACGTGTGTGCAAAATTTAAAGAAAATCTGATTTTTTTTTTTTTTTTTTTTTGATTTAAAAAAACAAAAAAATTGACAAAAAATTATATTATCCATGACCACTAAACTGCTAGAAAATAAACCGAAATTTGGTCCTTGAATTTGAATGTCATTCAAATGGAAAACTCTACTCCTTTCGATTCCATGAAACAACCATCAAAGTTGTTTTGCATGAAGCCCTGTTTCCCTATAACCGAGCCCCAATTTTTTGAATTCATCCATTTTTTTGCAATTTATGGCCAAAAAATGCAAAAAAGAAAAGACGTAGACAATCGTGGTGTCATCAAGGCACCAGAGAGCAGCAAAGGAAGATTCATGGAGACCCGAGGTCATAAATATTTTCCGCATATTTTTCCGGGTTCTATCCAAAAAATATGAAAATTTCGACATAAAAACGACATCATACTACAATGTAGCCTATCTGACGCCAAATTCAACACTGATTCTAAATATAGAAAGAAGTTTCATGAAATCGCATGAAGTCGGGTCAAAATGATGACTTTTTGTAATCCTTGATAAGGACATTTCCAAAATCTCGATGTTACAGTAATCCTTTCAAAAATGTATCAACAAGAAAAATGATGAGGATCGTTCAAAATATATTTTCAGAAAGTTTCAGCATCCTAATTGCAAAAGTATGGACGTTGTAGACTGTTTTCTTCAAGTCAGCAAATTTGTCATAAATCCGTCATCATGACATATTTTTCAAAAATATTTTACAGAGGGGTTGAAGATGGCCTACAGTATTAGTTCAACTCAAAAAATGGCGATTTAAATTCCGGCGAATCGTCTTTTAAACAAAAAAATCTTTAGCCTACAAAACCAAGTTCAAGAAAATTACACTAATTTTTTGCCAAGATTTCATGTTTACTGTAAAGATTAAACATGACAAATGTAAATTTGAGGAAACACATCTAACTTCCAGATATGACGTGTACGGTCTGGAGGGCCTATACGCCCTTCAAATACTCCGTAAACATATATATTAAATGCCATGTTTGTTAGAATGGAACGGACTCAGCGAGTTTTATGAAAGGACTTTTTTTGATTCTCTTATAGAGAGATAAATTCAAGGGCGACGTAAAATTATTTTAAATTTAAAATAGGGTATTTTAAAGGCTAATCATAAATTTATGACGCGTTAAAAGGGCACAGGGAAAAAAGAAAAAAAAATTTAATTAAACAAATTTTGCACAGTGCAGACAACTTTGTCCCAAAATTTCTGCACAGTGCGATTTTTTCAAAAAATTTTCTGCACAGTGCCATAAAAATCACAAATTTTTTTTGCGCTGATGACCCTCAAATGCAATTTTTGGGTCGGTTATAGAATAAAAATTTTAATTTCAGCTCAAAATTTTTATAAAAATCCCGAAAATTAACAAAAAAAACAAAAAAAAACAATTTCTTACAATTGTTTTTTAGTAATCCATCACTAAAATTTTCGCTCTAAACCCAAATATTTTGAGTTGATGGGAGTGAAGCCCCGCCGAAAACCCCAAAGTTCGCGGTCAGAAGAACAGACAAGGCAGCGTCGGCGACGGTTCTTGTCCATGATCAGCCGACTAGACTACGGTTGCATCAGGGATCATAAAATTTCGACTCACATTTCCAATAAATTTGACTACTTCCGCCAACAAACAGCGATAATATCCGCAAATTGCCTCAAAACAAGTCGAAAACTTGTGATTTTTTGAAAAAATCAGCAATTTTTTATGTTACACCAGGCAAAAAAAAAAAATTCCGAACCCCGCCAAAAGCCTGTGATTGGCGCAAGACATCACTAATCCGAATTCGAGGTCCGATCGACGATGTCTGATCTCTTTTTGTACTCGCACCTGTGATGATGGCGTAATATTAAAGGCACGGATTCAAAAAGGAGATTTCCTCGTGCAGTTGAGTCAGCTAATGAACTCATTCTGTCAACGAAAATAGACCAAGTGAGGGCCTATATAGCCAAAAAAAGGGTAATAAAAATCTTGGCTTGATTTTTTTAGGAAAAGTTATATTATTCATGACAAAAAAATGGTGGCAAAAGTTTATTTTTGCTGCCTTAGGACATTCTAAATGACTTTTTTATAGTACTTGGATGCTTTTAAAGGTCAATTGTTACCATTTTTAATCAGAAAAGTGAAGAATTTGGTCAAAAATTATATTATCCTTGACAAAAAATGGTGACAAAAGTTTATTTTTGCTGCCCTAGGACATTTTATATAGCCTTTTAATAGTACTTGGATGCTTTTCAAGGTCAATTGTTACTATTTCAAAAAAAAGTGTAGAATTTGATCAAAAATTATATTATTCATGACCAAAAAATGGTGGCAAAAGTTTATTTTTGCTGCCCTAGGACATTTTGAAAGGCTTTTTAATAGTACTTAGATGCTTTTCGAGGTCAATTGTTACCATTTTTAATCAGAAAAGTGAAGAATTTGGTCAAAAATTATATTATCCTTGACAAAAAATGGTGACAAAAGTTTATTTTTGCTGCCCTAGGACATTTTATATAGCTTTTTAATAGTACTTGGATGCTTTTCAAGGTCAATTGTTACTATTTCAAAAAAAAAGTGTAGAATTTGATCAAAAATTATATTATTCATGACCAAAAAATGGTGGCAAAAGTTTATTTTTGCTGCCTTAGGACATTCTAAATGACTTTTTTATAGTACTTGGATGCTTTTAAAGGTCAATTGTTACCATTTTTAATCAGAAAAGTGAAGAATTTGGTCAAAAATTATATTATCCATGACAAAAAATGGTGACAAAAGTTTATTTTTGCTGCCCTAGGACATTTTATATAGCTTTTTAATAGTACTTGGATGCTTTTCAAGGTCAATTGTTACTATTTCAAAAAAAAGTGTAGAATTTGATCAAAAATTATATTATTCATGACCAAAAAATGGTGGCAAAAGTTTATTTTTGCTGCCTTAGGACATTCTAAATGACTTTTTTATAGTACTTGGATGCTTTTAAAGGTCAATTGTTACCATTTTTAATCAGAAAAGTGAAGAATTTGGTCAAAAATTATATTATCCTTGACAAAAAATGGTGACAAAAGTTTATTTTTGCTGCCCTAGGACATTTTATATAGCTTTTTAATAGTACTTGGATGCTTTTCAAGGTCAATTGTTACTATTTCAAAAAAAAAGTGTAGAATTTGATCAAAAATTATATTATTCATGACCAAAAAATGGTGGCAAAAGTTTATTTTTGCTGCCTTAGGACATTCTAAATGACTTTTTTATAGTACTTGGATGCTTTTAAAGGTCAATTGTTACCATTTTTAATCAGAAAAGTGAAGAATTTGGTCAAAAATTATATTATCCATGACAAAAAATGGTGACAAAAGTTTATTTTTGCTGCCCTAGGACATTTTATATAGCTTTTTAATAGTACTTGGATGCTTTTCAAGGTCAATTGTTACTATTTCAAAAAAAAGTGTAGAATTTGATCAAAAATTATATTATTCATGACCAAAAAATGGTGGCAAAAGTTTATTTTTGCTGCCTTAGGACATTCTAAATGACTTTTTTATAGTACTTGGATGCTTTTAAAGGTCAATTGTTACCATTTTTAATCAGAAAAGTGAAGAATTTGGTCAAAAATTATATTATCCATGACAAAAAATGGTGACAAAAGTTTATTTTTGCTGCCCTAGGACATTTTATATAGCTTTTTAATAGTACTTGGATGCTTTTCAAGGTCAATTGTTACTATTTCAAAAAAAAAGTGTAGAATTTGATCAAAAATTATATTATTCATGACCAAAAAATGGTGGCAAAAGTTTATTTTTGCTGCCCTAGGACATTTTGAAAGGCTTTTTAATAGTACTTAGATGCTTTTCGAGGTCAATTGTTACCATTTTTAATAAGAAAAGTGAAAAATTTAATCAAAAATTATATTATCCATGACAAAAATTAGTGTCCAAAAATTTTTAAAAGCCCTTATTTGCCTTAATTTATCCTTCTAAAATCACGAAATTCCTAAATTTTTTCTGCAACGACAGTAAAATCAATAAATTTAAAAAAATATATATTATCCATGACAAAGTCACGTGATCCTGAAGTTATTTTCGCCCTAAACCAGTTGCGATTCGACTATTTTTACGTCAGATAACATATCACACCGTGGACTAAGCGAACCCCAAAAATACGTCTACTCGAAAACAAAACCCGAGTATTTTGATTACTTGCGGGGCGGAAAACAAGAGTACATGTTTATGGGACCGGAGCCATGCCCTTTTCCACGATCGGTCTGTACGCCTGCCAGAACGCAGTCGGCAAAGAGTTGGCGGTGTATTTTGCGGGGCGAGAACGCCACGCTAGGCGAAGGGGGAGACCGACGGAAATAGTAATGAATTGTTATTCATCAGCAGCACTTTTGTTTACTTTAACGTGAATTTAAGGACACACGGATGCGGAGAGGGCAAGGAGGACGGTAGATTTTGATTTTTGGCACTTCATAAGGGACAAAAGAGGACGGGATGATATTAATTTTTAAATTAAAAAAATGATGACTATTAAAATAGTCATCATTTTTGAATTTTAGTCATCAAAAATTTTGAATCCAAAATTGAAAAAATTGGATTAAAAATGGTAAATTTTAAAATTTGGAAGAAGCCGGGATTTATTTCAGTCCTCTCATATTGACGTAGCTGCTTTAAATTTTGTGTGAACTTCCTTAGACTAGCTAAAATTTGAGGCTTTATCTGGAAAGCATGAATAAATAGAGTAAAATCAAGCAAATCGCAAGATTTTATGTTCAAAAATTTCTTGTTTTTTCACCCTCCTTGTAACTCCTAGAGCGATAGGGCAGCATGTTATGTCACTTCCAAAAATGCATAAAAAATTTTGGAGAATCACCAAAACTTTGAAGATTCTCCATTTTTTCGGATATTAATCTTGATGACTTCGCCAACTCTACTGTCTCACAGAACCCGATACTTCCCCATATTTCATCCCAAAAGCAATGTAGAATCGACGAAACTCTTCCACTTTGACCCACATCCCCGTCACAGCTTCCATTCCCCGTCGGAAAAAAGTCGCCTCCCCTCCGAACACTAAAGGTCAGTGGAGATTTTATCGGAAATGAATACAAATACTTAATAAAAACGGGTAAGTCTTGTTTTTCGCGGTCTTATCACCCCTCCCTTCCTCTCTCTCTCTCTCTCTCTCTCTCTCTGCCCAACGCTCCACCGAAAAAGTCGAAGTGGAACCAGCGAAAAACACGGGGAAATCAAATTGTTACACAACATCAAAATTTTTGTCTTAAAGTCGAGTGAAATTCGAAAACTCAAGTAGTTGTCGAGGCAGAAGCGGGTGACAAGTCGAGCTGAATGGACCAGAAAAGAGGGTAAGCCGTTTACAGCGTCTGTAAAGATGAGCCAGACCGGATATTACATTCACAAATTTTGCTAAGGGTCTATCAAGAGGTCTACAACAAGGTAGAACAGCAAAAAATAGATTTTTATCAAATTGAAATGTAATAAATATAACAGAAAAAGATCTCAAGAGTATCTACGGTATACTAAAAATTTGAAGTCATCAAAAATTCAACTTTTTTGAAAGAAAAATATCAAAATAAGTCATCAAAAATAAAACTCTTACGTCCCTTTTAAAACCCCCTTTTTCAACCAAATTTTTGGCTTGAACACCTTTCTTTTTGGTAAAAGATAATATATATAAACTTCGTATTTTAAAATAAAATCACACTTTTTGCCTAATCCAAGCAAAATTCCCCCAAAAAACTCTCCAAAAAACAGTTCCAAATGATCATCGCCTTTTCAAAAATAAGGCGTCTTCTTATCGTTCCCTGCCCTTTTTATAACCGCCTATTTACAGATTAAACCATCATGGTTCATAAATTACTACTGTTTTTTTCAAAAATCATCCAAACTTTAGATACGTCTAAACAAAAGTGGAAAAAACAAAGCCTTTAATCAGACAGGTCTGTCGCACTAAGCTCACCAAAAATCATGTTTTCAAAAAGTTCAGACCTCATTTTTATGCCTTCCGATATACACATTTTTCAATTTGTAAGGTCTTTATATTGTACTATACATGAACTTTTGCACTCTGCAAAAAAATCGTGTTATAAAAAAAAGTAAAGTAGATAAGTCGCTGAAATCTTCCCACAAATAAAATACGTCGTAAACCACCACCTTTCCAGGCCATTACAAGGCCATTACACATGCCCCCCGGATCGTATACTAGCGGCGGAAAGTGCAACTTGACGGAAATCGATAAAAAGATGGGCGTCCATCCATCCCACTGACCAACTGATACCCGAACAGAAAGCGGAGTTCAGGAGGAAGCGAAAAGGATTAGGGAGGAGGGGGGATCCGAAACGTAAAAATTGAATCCTCGCCTTCCGCGACCTGCAAATGGGGAAAGCAGTAGTAGTCGGAGGGCAAATATACGACCAAAAGCGCAAAAACTTGGTGTTTCTTCGTCTTTCCTCGCCTTTTTTACGGCGGAATCTCCTCTCTTTTTGCCCCCCACTCTTCTTCTTCTTCTTCCTTCGTCCCCCATTGACCGTCTAGACATTCGCTTCGTGGCGGCGACGTCGCCGCTCTCCCGAATGGCCGCGCTCTCTCGGTTCGGCCGTCTCCTCCGATCCGCCCAACTCTCGGCTGCGGATGGCTCTGTAGGCAATGGAGCGCGTGGAATCGGGGTCTCCGCGAAGTCAGCGCTCTCTCCACTTGTTTTTGTCGTAAAAAATGACCGCGAGAATGTATGGGGCCTCCTCGAAGTACGTCGTCTTTCGGGGTGTTCGCATAAAAAATCACACTCTCATCGATTTTAATGGTATTTTTCGGCGAAATTATGTCACAAAATATACTTTTTATGAATTTTTACGCCTCGCAATACAACTTGACCACATTTACGCCACCTTTTAAGGCAGTTTGCGACCAAAAAAGCTTTATTTTAACCAAAATTTTGTCATTTTTTCCGTCTCAAGTCCCAAGAACACCTTCGTGTTTTTCAAATTCGCACCGAACTTGTTCTGGTAATCCAATACGCTTCCCTTGTCCATCATCTCCACTTCGCAGCGTTGTTTTTCAACGAAATTCGGAGGCTTTTTTGACCTTCTAGCCCGGTTTTTCTTTTTTTCTTTCGCTCTCTGCCGTCTCGTTGTTTTCGCGCGCTCTCTGGGCGTATTTTTTTCGCAGAGGGTGTCGTTGAAGGAATGCTGTAACTAATGGTTTTGTTTTCGACTATTCGAATCAGTCTTTCGCTGTCTGCCGTCTATCCCGCCACCCTCACTATTTCGGCTCCGATTTTCCCGCTTCACTTTCCGCGGGGTCCGCCGCTCGACAAAAACTCCCTTCCGAGCCCCACAGGGTCAGTGCGTTCGTTCGTTCGCTCGCTCGCCTCGTCTAGACGTCTCCACCAGCGTTTTATAATGTCTAGACGGCGGCGATTCGCGCCCAACGAATGTGGAGGAGGAGGACGGGAACGGTGGGGGGAAATGTCATAAATTATCGACAGCAAGAGAAGGCGTTTTTGTTACTGTATAAAAAACAAAAGAGAGTGTGATGGATCGGGTGAAGGAACGGTTACTTTTATTTAATACTCGGAAAGTGATATTACACTCGAGAAAAGGGACAAAGCAACAAAAAAACAGTTGAAAATCAAAGTAAAATTGTGTTTTAGGGGCGATTTATTCATCGAGGACCCCGAAAATCAACAAAGAAGGCATCTACGTTGTTCACATTACAATAAGTTGGCGATAAGTTTGGCCTGATTTCTAAAAATGCCAATATTAATGTAAAAAACTTGCGAAAACTTGATTTTCAACCCCTTTAAGACAAGAAAATCAACCAAAACTCTCTTATATGACTGTTATTCGTTGTAAAATGCCTTAAAAAAGAGTTTGATCTCTTTATCACCGCCACTTTAATCAATTTTATGTTGTACATGAAACGCCAGATGTTTCACTAAAAATCTCATATATTTGCTATGCAGAAACCTGAAATAAATTCTTCGAACCCAAAATGAGGGACTACGTTTATTTTTCCAATGATCCACAAGACTTTTTGAACACTTTACCTTTTTCCAGCTAGACCCCACCACGAAAACAATGAATGCAAAATAGATCTTGGCATAATGTTTTAATATTTGTTTTTGTCCGAGAAGATACAGATATGGGTGGAAAATTGTCTATGTAAAATACTAGGTGTTCAATTAGATCATCCAGAGTATTTTTCGGTCAAATTTTTCCTGATCGAATGGCTTCTCCAGCAACAGGGCCTACGACAAGGTCCAAAACTGATCTGATGGATGAAGAAGCCATCTTTCTTGTCGAACTGATGGCCCCATGCCATAAATTTTTACTCGGAAGAAAGGGATCAACATTGCTTTTGAAAGGAGTGGCGACAAAAGTGTCCAGATTATCCAAAAATAAACTGATCTCCGCCATTTCCCAAAGCTTTTGTGCCAAATTCCCGCGGATACCCAAGGATTTTGATATCGAAAAATGGTGGAGGACAACGACCAAGAGTGCTGGTGAAAGGTTGGAGACTGCGGAAGCGTTTTCTGAGGTAAATTTATATTGTACTTGACATCTGATGTTATCCATGAGGAAAAAATTATTTAGAATTGTATTTCTGAGCTTTTTATTGAGTAATAAGGTCAATAGAAGCTGTGAAGATGGTATAGCATTACTTTCGGCCTGTTTTCAGGTGGATGTTGCCATTCTCCGAGCTTTGCATCCCGGGCATCCGCGAGTTATCGCTCTAACGTCGCCAAATCCTCAAATGGAACGTTCGAATCAAGATAATTCCTCGGAATCCTCATCGAGTAGTTTTCCGTCAACTTCAACCTCACCGGAGCCTGATCTTCCAGCTATTCCAAATCTTCTGAATGATGCCTTGATTAATCTAATCAGAGAGCCAACTCCACCTCAAAAGGAACGCCGGAGATCAAAGAAAAGAAAAACAGAGGGTATGTGGACTCTTTCATGGGATTTACATTGATTTTGATAGAAAAAGTATCGAATTTTGGCTTGATTTATATTACTTTAGATGATTAATCTAACGGGGAAAGTACTTTTATGGGGTATGGAGTTACGGGTCGAGTGGTATATCAAAAAACTCGTAAATTTTTTCTGATTCAGAATATGTAAAAGTTAGTTGCCTGATTGTGATTTGTAAGGGCGAAAAAATCCTCAGAACTTTTCTCGCAACACCACACAAATGCCTTTTTGACCAAGTTTTTGCCGATTCAAAAGTTTTGTTTTGAGCTAAAGTAAACCCTGGTATCTTGACAAGCCTTACAATATCGAATTTGATTAAAAAACACAAATTCCCCTTTTTTATATTGGAACTACCAATTTTAATTAGTACCTTAAAAGGTGTAATATTAATCGAATTTGATATTTTAAGGCTTGTCAAGATGTCTGGGTTCACTTTAGCTCAAAACAAAGCTTTTGATTTGGTAAAAAACTTGGTCAAAAAGGCATTTGCGTGGTGTTGCGAGAAAACTTCTGAGGATTTTTTCACCCTTACAAACGAAAATTAGGCAGCTAACTTTTACATATTCTGAATCAGAAAAAATTTGCGGATTTTTTGATATACGTCTCGACCTGTAACTCCAAACCCCATTGAAGTACTTTCCTTGTAAAATTTTTTTTTCATTTCAATCTTACAAGGGAATGGTCTGAACTTCCCCCAGCGTTAAGGAAAATGACTGGTACGGGTGGATAGAGCAGGTCGACTTTGGTAGAAAAAGGCAATTTCCAGCTGCAAAATAAGCACCGCCGACGAGAAAAATCGACCGAAAGTTCCGAAAAAATTTCCTCTTTCTCTTCCCTCGGAAAAGAAGAGGAGCATCTAGTGGTTCGGTTGGTCGAGTGGATAGAGCGTCCGCTCGATATCCTTTTGGGGGTTGGTTCGATTCCGGGGCAGCGCGAGTGGCTATGATAAGGCTTCAGTGACCAAGATAAACTCTTGTGAACAAAAAAAAAAATATTTTGCAATTTTTCGATTTTCTAGAGATCATAAAACACATAATAATAAAGGATTTCTATGCAAATTCCTCCATTTTTTCTGTAAGATTCCAGAACGGTTCCAGTCATATCCAATGACCTAGTCATGGACTGTCTGTTTTCCGAACACTAGTAGACGTTTGTCAAAACCCACGATGTGCTCAAGATGTGCTTCAGTTTGCTCCTTATTGGGAACGTTCTGGAATCCTCTAGAAAAATTGGCGGAATTTACATGGAAATCCTTTTTCTTTATGTGTTTTATGATCTCTAGAAAATCTAAAAATTGAAAAATAATTTTTTTTGTTCACAAGCGTTTATCTTGGTCACTGAAGCCTTATCATAGCCACTCGCGCTGCCCCGGAATCGAACCAACCCCCAAAAGGATATCGAGCGGACGCTCTATCCACTCGACCAACCGAACCACTAGATGCTCCTCTTCTTTTCCGAGGGAAGAGAAAGAGGAAATTTTTTCGGAACTTTCGGTCGATTTTTCTCGTCGGCGGTGCTTATTTTGCAGCTGGAAATTGCCTTTTTCTACCAAAGTCGACCTGCTCTATCCACCTGTACCAGTCATTTTCCTTAAAGTCCGAGGTTCTCCAAGCCAAGGCGCAAATAAGGAATGTTCCCGCTGTGGGACCCAACACGGCGGGTCTCTCTCGCAAAAAAATAAAAAAAATATTTTTTTATTGTTTGAAATGGTACAAAGAAGGTGAAAGATGAGTGACGATCACTGAAAAAAGGTATGTTTTTTGTGTTTTCTGATTTAGGGCAGCTCGGCAAAAATTTTTACGACAGCTGATCCAAGATTTTTTGTGTTTTGGGCGAATGAAGGTAATTTTGGACATTCCTAAGCATGAAAATGGGTGTAGCTTTCCAAAGAACCATCCAGGAGTGATGTTGATCGAGTTTTTGCCAAGTTAGAGTCAATCCCTTCAGCAAACTACCTAGTATAATATAATTTTTTCCAGGATTTTGAATTGGAATGCAGCCAGACGGCTAAATTTCACCGCAAGGACTCGCTGAAGCCAGAAGAAGAGACGACACCATTCAAATTCCATGTGGAATGGCTTTTTCCGAAGCTGATGTCAACAAAGAAAAGGTGAGTTTTTCTTGGTTTTCACTTTTTAGGTCGGGAAATCTATTGCTCCTTGAGCAAGGCAATGGGTTTAGCTTCCCAAACATGCTATCTGGAATGCGGCTGCTTCATCTTGCGCCACATCAGGCCCACTGTTGTTTCTAGTGTAATATAATTTTTGCAGGTGAAAACGCTCCCCGACCGCGAAGCTTCGACGATGCGAAACGTCTGGGACAGTATATGGGCGATAAAGAAGGTCTCATCGATGGCAAACACTGAGGAGAACCGAATCAATTTATTATTGTAAAAACACACCAAATGTTTTGATATTAATCATAAAATATTATACCGTTGACCTGGATATTGTTGAACCTGTCTTTACTGAGCTCTTTAGATGAGGCTGGCGGGCATGGGAGGCGAATGGGCCGGTTTTCCTGTAAAAATTATATATAAGAAACATTGGGTCTGATGTGGCGCAAGATGAAGCAACCGCATTCTAGATAGCATGATTGAGAGGCCATACCCATTGCCTTGCTCAAGGAGCAATGGGTTTCCCTACCTAAAAGGTGAAAACCAAGAAAAACTCACCTTTTCGACGTTGACATCAGCTTCGGAAAAAGCCATCCACATGGAATTTGAATGGCTTCGTCTCTTCTTCTGGCTTCAGCGAGTCCTTGCGGTGAAATTTAGCCGTCTGGCTGCATTCCAATTCAAAATCCTGGAAAAAATTATATTATACTAGGTAGTTTGCTGAAGGGATTGACTCTAACTTGGCAAAAACTCGATCAACGTCACTCCTGGATGGTTCTTTGGAAAGCTACACCCATTTTCATGCTTAGGAATGTCCAAAATTACCCTCATTCGCCCAAAACACAAAAAATCTTGGATCAGCTGTCGTAAAAATTTTTGCCGAGCTGCCCTAAATCAGAAAACACAAAAAACATACCTTTTTTTCAGTGATCGTCACTCATCTTTCACCTTCTTTGTACCATTTCAAACAATAAAAAAATATTTTTTTTATTTTTTAGCGAGAGAGACCCGCCGTGTTGGGTCCCACAGCGGGAACATTCCTTATTTGCGCCTTGGCTTGGAGAACCTCGGACTTTAACGCTGGGGGAAGTTCAGACCATTCCCTTGTTAGCTTTCTCTCGACTCTCGTTCATTATGTCCATTTCAGTCGACCAGACCCCGCCCAAAGAAACGACGGATATTCAGGTTCAATTGTCGGCGGAATACATGGACTACGCTTTATCCGCGATGCGATTGGACGCATATTTGGTGCAGAAAAGGAGTCGCATCATGTTCAATGATGACCTTTCAATGACTGTTCGAGATCTTCAGCCGGGAGAGCAGAGTTACAACACTTTCCCGTGCTTTTTGAAAAAATAATGGGGTATTTTATATTGTACTAGATGGAGAGATATAACGGACTTAATTTATATAGTATTGAAGTGGAGAGTTTATTTGCAGAATCCATGAAAAACACCGTTAGGATGGTGGAATTCAAAACGATACGGCTTTTAGCGGGCAGTGGAAGGGGAGATCAGGGAGCGGCTCAGCGCACTTTCTTGGTCCATTTGTCTAAAAAATAAGATAGTATATGCGGTGTGTAGTCTTATTACTGCAATTTCTAGACAGTGGATATGGCTATCGGACATTAAAACTAGATTTTTTTGTCAAAAACCCATGTAATCATGATGGATATTATAAAAAAATTCAAAACCGCAAAGTTAAAAGTGTAGCTAGTACAGCGGCGGACCTGATCCAATGGCAAAAAACGCTCCATTTTGCATCCGAAAAGTATCAAAAATGTAGCAAAATACCTCCCTCTCCAACTGAAAACCCCCAGTTTTGAAGAACGCCTCACAAAAGGGAACGGGCGCGCTTTTGAAATTGGAGTTTTTTCACTTGGAGAAGGGGGTATTTTGCTACATTTTTGATACTTTTCGGATGCAAAATGGAACGTTTTTTGCCATTGGATCAGGTCCGCCACTGTACTAGGTACACCTTTAACTTTTCGTTTTGAATTTTTTTATATTATCCATCATGGTTACGTTTTTTGACAAAAAATCGAGTTTTATCGTCCGATAGCCACGTCTACTGTCGAGAAATCGCAGTAATAAGATTCGATGTAAGAAAATCCGTTATGGATAATATAAAAAATGATCAAAGGCAACGAAAATAAAGGTGTGTCTAGTAGAAAAACTCTCTAAAACAGCCTCAAGATCTCTTCTTACCTCAACGGTTTGACGGAGATCCGATCCTGATTGGCAGTGGTCCCTCCGGCCTCACAACAAGCCGAGGTGATGGTGGGTTTGATCTCTTTCTTCGGCTTCCTCGACGAAGTCGTCTGCGATCTTATACTCACACTGCTCCGTTTGCTCGAATAACGGCTTCTACTGCATTGTATGCACAAAGCGTATCCCAAAAGTAGAGTAATAATGGCCAGAAGGAACATTTCTGGCCATGAACCGGCCGATTGATTGAAAATCCGAGAGAAATGAGGTGTGGAATGTAATGGACAACCGGTCTTCGAATGAGGTTGAAATGTATAGCACTTTTGTGGGTGCGAAAGCATAGCTATGCATAGAAATTGGCGCATGATCAAACCGTTAAATTTTTGCACTTTGAATACGCCAAAATTTTGTTAAAAAATCGAGCAAAAAATATCCCGTAATGCTTGACATTCAACAGAAATCTAACTTGTGTCGACCAATTGATATTGTACTAGATGAGTCAACCGGAGCCCATGTCATTTTCCCCATATAAATCAAATTACTAGCCGCAAAACAAGACTGACTGCACTGAAAGTACCACTTCATCTAGGTCCCTACTAGTTCTTTCTTGCATAAAACATGATTAATTGGCGCTTTTACCGCCTTATTTGATGAATGCTCATCACGGATAACATCATTAAAATAAAAAAAAAAAAAAACGTAAGAAATCCGGCTTGAAGTAGATGGGAATCCAAATCTCATCTGGCAACGGCTCCATTAGTCATCGACTTCCACAAGAGGGTCTTCAAATATTTATATTCGGGCATCTTTTATATTACACTTGACATCAAAACCTTCGGATATTTGGAGCTTTGGCCAATCGATCCAGGTTTTGGCTAGCCATTTAAGAAATTCATTATTTCTCTTTTATACCAGTTATATTTTTTTTTAAAAGCTATGCAGCCATTTTGACATTTTGGCTAGCCGATCCAAGTTTTTGGCTATCCAGACGGAACAATCTTTTTGGCTGCCATGTCAACTCAAGGCCTAGCTAGTCAAAATGGTTTAATATTGGCTATACATATTGAGCTAACAGCCGACCTGCCCCTAAGGAAAGGTTGTGCTTTTAACCTTACAATTAGGTCACCTCATCATGTATAATATAATTTCTTCGTCACTTGCCAACGCCCGAGCTTTTCGTCAGTTTTCGACTGCCTTTCAACCGTTTAGTGTTTGGTTTTGTGCGTTTCAAGAAGTTGGAGACGGTTTCGGTTGGCGCTGAGAGCACGTTGGAATCGCTAATGAACAGTTTAGAGGAATTCCTGCAGATTCTTCAAAAACGTTCTCAAACCGCGGAGATTTAGGTGGGTTGGGAGGGGAGGCAAAGAATGAGGAAGCGGTTTAAGCATCTTTAACATTTTTTTGTACTTTTGCCGACGAACGTTATGGATATTTTAAGGGTTATGATGATGAGAATATATGATTTAGATTGGATAGTAATTTGAGCACGACAATTGTTATCAATTTTATCTTCTATTAGAGTTAGTATTACGCCTTTTACCAAAGATTTGAGTCATTGGAAGACCGGAAAGTTTTCAAAATGAGGTTTTTTATTAGACTAGACCTCTACTACTAGTAAATATCTAGACAAGTTGTTGTCATCGCAGGGACTATACTGAGAGCTCTATTTATGCCGTAACTTTGGCCAATTTTGAAAATTTGCCATAAAATCTCAAATTTTTTACTTTCGCTCTAATAAAGGCTCTGACGACAAGCCGTAAACAGATCAATGAACGTATTTTAAACATACCTCCACGTCAATCAATTCAAACTTCCTTTCCAATTTCCTGATCCACCTTATTTTATCCCGTCATCTCCATACACTCATGTGTCCAACTTTCCCCCCTAATCCCTCCCTGTAATCCATGCTCCCGTACGGTAAACTCTCACGTCTTGAAATCAAGTCTTCGCGCCTAATTCCCATTTCCTGTTTGAAGTCCCCACAGACCCTCGAGTTATTGGTTTTCGGCGGTACTTTACTTAATAAGGCCTGGGAAACGAAAAGCTGATTATTCCACCTTTTCGGGGGGTTTTCGCGGCCCGAAAAAGGTGTCCGGCCAATTAATTTGTTCTCCCTCCACAACGCGTTTTTCAGATTTTTCGTGGAAGGATTTTAGGATCAAATATAGAGATATAGTAGACGTTTTTTATAATGTTATGTACAGGGTGGGCCACTCGAAACTCACAAGCTTAATTCAAGTATTTCTCCGCCAATAATGCACCTATTTATATAAAAGTTATACACTGCTCCACGAAATGATAGACGCACCCTGTTTTTAGCGATTATTTTCCTTGTACTAAATGATATCGAATAATGTTCAACAGATGAAATGTGGCAAATTAAACGAGAAATCATGTCCCGTAGCAATTTTGGAACAACATTTTGTCTTGACTGAGATATGACAATTTTCGACTTTTTTGGGGTCCACAAAATGATAGACGCAATTAGGTAATTTTTTGTTTATTTAAAAGAATTTTGAGTCAACCTGCTCTTATTACACTTCCTCGTGTTCTCTGTAGTATTAGAAAGGTAATTAGATTTATATCCGCCGTACTTCATCGACGCAGTGGCCTTATGAGCCATTTCCGACCTTGTACATGAGGTAAATATTCGGTTTGAGAAAAAAAAAAAATGATTAACGATTTGGCTTTCGCCAAAAACCATCTTAAACCATCATAGGTTACTAGTAGCAAATATAAGCCATAAAATAAACCAATACCGATTCGCTTGAAGTCATTTAATCGACCATTAAGTTACCGTATACCTTCTACAGTAACCTTCATAGGCTCTAAAAGTACAGAAGATTACTATCGATGCCAATTTTTTGCCCAGAAAATCAAACTCAGCATGTTAACAAACCTAAACGCGCAACTTATTGCCTGCTTAAATGTCATGATGATTGACACATGATTGATTAAAGATAAACCTGTAAAAACAAGCCTATTTTTGTGAACTTTTTTTTGTCGAACGACGTTACCGACCAAATTTATTCTGTACCGGCTGATGATTAAAACATTACGTTTTCAGGCATGCTCAGTTCGAATTTGCAAATGAAATTTTGTCATTCTCTTTATTCGCCTTGGTATTTCGGAGGTCTAAAAGTATTAATGTAGCTACATGTTGAAGATGATATGCCAAGAAAATGCTCGGGATCCTTGAGCAAGCCGCTTTTTTTTATCAGTGAGATCTACACGTATAATGTGATAGTATTAGCTAGTTTTTCGCCCAAGAAAACAGCATAACCTGCAGTTTTTTCCAAACCGAATATTTACCTCATGGACAAGGTCGGAAATGGCTCATAAGGCCACTGCGTCGATGAAGTACGGCGGATATAAATGTAATTACCTTTCTAATACTACAGAGAACACGAGGAAGTGTAATAAGAGCAGGTTGACTCAAAATTCTTTTAAATAAACAAAAAATTACCTAATTGCGTCTATCATTTTGTGGACCCCAAAAAAGTCGAAAATTGTCATATCTCAGTCAAGACAAAATGTTGTTCCAAAATTGCTACGGGACATGATTTCTCGTTTAATTTGCCACATTTCATCTGTTGAACATTATTCGATATCATTTAGTACAAGGAAAATAATCGCTAAAAACAGGGTGCGTCTATCATTTCGTGGAGCAGTGTATCAAATTGAAGCCGAGGCACCCCATTTCTTGTCCACCAAATACGACGCGTCTACATTTACGGAGCTCTTCGTACTGAGTTTTGAGATTTTCGTTCCAAATTTTGGAGCCCGAAATACATGAATTACGCTTGGGAGTTTCGGGTGGCCCACACTGTGCGACGAAAAAATCTGAAGCAAACTTTGCGAAACTATGAAGCAAATTTTTGATGACAATTTCTCCTCCTTTCCCACAGTCTCTCGTGTACAAAGAGAGGTTAATATCTCGGCAGATCTTGCACCTTTGCACCGCGAAAATTTTGCAGAAATTAATAGGTGGCCCCACTACAATATTCTTACAAAAAAATGGAGCAAAGTCTCGTACCTCGAGCACAGCTCCTCTCTCTATATTGTACTTACACATTCCTGTTTTTACTTCGAGCCCGCCCTTATAAACTTCGTCTCGCCTCTATGAAGGATATCATATAACTTGTGCGAGCCGCCACTCATCTCTTACTCTGCCAACTTGAACTCTACAATCTAAACTCCAAAAATTTCCTCCACAATTTTTAGTCCCGACATATTTTTTCTCTTCCTTTAGCGTTACGCTCTCTGGAGTTGATGGTTGCCCATGTCTGTTTTCTTTTGCTTATGCGTCCCTGGGAAGTAATTATGGGAATGCGAAAGTTGTCAACCAGTGTGCGTGTGTGTGGAGGTATTTTCGAAAAAACGAAACCCCTTTTTTCAACCCGATTGCCATGACAATGCACGCGCGTGAGTTTCCAATTGTAGCGTTGCGGAATGGAATGTGAATCGGCGGGGCCTCAGGCAATCAGTCGGACGGCTCGATGGGAATGGCGGAGGCGTTCTGATTCCCTTGTTTTAACCTTATTTTTTCGTGTCTGTTTGAAGCTTTGAATTCAGGATATCCTAGTGAAAATTGAACCTATTCCAATGAAATATCAGCGTTTTCGGATTAAGAATTTTCAAGCCATCCCGAATGTCGTATATAGATGGCGTCTTGAGGGACTCTGCGAGCGGAGATATACATTTCGGAGTTCAGACACTCAATTCGTGTTAACATTTTTGCAAAATGCACCTGGTATTATATATAAAGATGGAAGGGCAAAGCTTCAAAATTTTCCAGGATTTTCTAGATCGCATTTTTTTTATTTAATGTCTACTACGGCCGAGTTTCTCTATGGAAATTCGCACAAATTTAGATCAACCGTTTCTCATACATACGCGAAATTCTAGGCTCGCGTTTTGCAGAAATTAGAGGACTGCTTGAATTCAAATGCGTTGGAAATTTGAGAGGTTTTTGTGAATTGAAGAATGCTAAATTGTCATCGTTTCTTCATTTTTCGTTGCAGAATTTATACAAAGTTACGACCGAAAAAACGTTTCTCCCCTCCCAAACCGTCTTTATATCATGTATTGTCGTATGCAAAGGCCTCTGGCATAATTGTACTTGGGACGGTTTATACGGCCAACTCCATTCCTGTGCATGACACCACTCAAAGATATGTTCTTCACTTTGATTAAGCTTAAATTAGCCCTCTTTTACAGGATTAAAATTACTTGAAAACATTTTTCATTACTTTTAAAATGTCATCGTCGCGTGTTTTCGCATTTTTCGCCATAAAAAATCTAGTGATCACCGTTGCACGAAAATTATTCTGCAAGTTTAATGGCTGTGGCTTTTAGCAACATTGAATTTCTTGCTGAGTCTCTACAATTTGCAGGTGTATTTCCCCGCTTTCTTTTGTGAAGAGCTCTTCTGGGCTACAAGGTATTTTTACACTTCCAAGGTGCATATTATACGAGTGTGACCGCTGAAATCGGAGAGAAATGCCGTCATGTGACACAGGCTTTAAGTTTTTGGGGTCCAAACAGCTTGAGGCGGTTTTAGAGCACAGAAAAATGTGCATGGTGTTACAACGGCCCTTCGTTTTCCAAAAACAACGGTTTATTTTCCATTTCGAATGGTACACTGACGGACTTCATTCAGTGGCAAAAACGTATCATTTTGCATCCGGAAGGTATCAAAAAATGTAGCAAAATGTCTCCCTCTCCAAGTTAAAAAACGTCTATTTCAATAACGTCTAGCGCGCGTTTTTTTTTTTTTTTTTTTTTGAGGAAAGACCACGCCCTTCAAAACGGAGTTTTTTTGATTGGAGAGGGAGGCATTTTGCCATATTTCTTTGACTTCTCCGATGCAAAATGGTACGCTTTTTGCCACTGGATCAGGTCCGTCACTGTAGTCTGAATTGTCATTCTTTGTTTTATTTTTACATTTTTTTGCTCTACACTCCCTCCTTTCTTACAGTACTACTTTTTGCATGTTTATCCATGAAAAATTGCAGTTTTGGGCAACGTTTTTAGAAAAACTCAGTTTTTCCGAGCGAAATTGGCGAGGATATAGTCAAAACGGTTTTCTCTCTGGCCACTCTCCAAATTTCGCGTGCTTTCTTGTTGGAGAAAATGGGTTAATATCGCCGCGATTTCTACAGAGAGCCAGCTAAAAATTATGCTAAAATTTAGGCCCAATTTCATCAAAATACTATAAGTAATTCTCTCGTTAATTCTGAGATCATTTCTTTTTTGGACAAAAAAACTGCCACCTCCTTCTTATCCCCCTCAAACTCGTCAAATCCCGAATTTATTCGTAAGAAATACGAAAATCCCGTCAAGAGCACCGTCATTCTTCAACTTTATGCACATATTCTCGCGATGTGAGGACGGAGGGCGCGTCAGTGGGGGGCTTGAGAACCCGCCACACGACTACCGGTATTCATTAAAACGTTTACATTTCCCTTGCTTTCAGCGAATGTTCTTGCGCCCATAATCATAACGACGATTGCGCCCGTTGGGTACGTTCATGTGGACACAGGCTTTTCAGTAAGTTGCGTTCTGACTTTTGGGCCATTTGGACTTGATTTTAGTGGAGTTGTAATAAGGTAAAATTAAGTTTTGAATAAAGGCAAATAGCATAGCGCCGTATAAGGCATAACTATGCCTAACCATCAAAGAGATGAGCTAGAAAGACGGGACAAAACCCAAAAGACGTGTAATCGAATGTAGATCCTGCAGCCAAAAAATCTCGAGTCCAATCACAAATTGGCCAAAGTTATGGCCAAAAAATAGCCTGAGGCTGTATTAGGTGTGAAGTTCAAATTCGATAAAACAAAAATGCTACCTCAATATTAGCCTATAAATCCATATTCCACGAAACCTTTCACCTAAAAAATGTGTGTCCTTCCCCTTCGCTACCTACCTGGAACCATGTGTAGTTCCATGTTCGAGGCCCAATTAAACCCCCGCCGAATGATGATATAGAAGAATCATTGTTGTCAGGTTGTGTCTATAATTGGCCTCACAGCCAAGAATTGGGGAACTGGGGTCGTTGTAGGCGGAGAGGATCCTCCGCCTCCGACCAAAGGGTTTCAAAAAATTATTTTCTGGACCAGAAAAAGCGGGAAGAAGATTATCGAAAACTTAATCCTGTTTCTGTCGGTGGTTTTGAGGCTAAGACAGAGTTACAATCTTGAGGGTGATGGCATCGTATCACCTTTTGTTTGATAGGGTATTTACAGCCCGAGGGGATCTCTGTCCATTTTCATTTTATGGGCATTTCATGGGCGGGAGCTCAAAAAATCTCGATTTTCCGACCAAAAAACCGGTTTAAATTTAGGACAAAAGTTACCGTTGCGAAGCTTATTGTCCACAAAATTGTTTAATAACATAGCCTTGACATTTCTTAGTGACTAAATGCGTCATAATGACGATTTTTTGGAAATACCTTCAAAAATCATCAAATTTTCACTTTTCGCATTTTTTAAATATCTAAACCAACTTTAGCCTTCCCCGTTACCCTCTAATTATAATTCTAAAAGCATATTCCCTCTTCCAAGTTTACATTCGACCCATATTTGGGCTTGTTTTATCCCAAAAACGCTCTCTTTTTCCAATCCACTGGTCAATTCCCGCTAAACCCAGATTTTGCAATTTAATAAGCCAAAAACATGGCCTGAGGGAAAACAATCCAGATTGTAGATACGACTACTTTTATGTTAATTCCCGCCGGTTTTTTGGCCAGCGAATTTGGTTAATTTAAATTCGGCACGCGATTCAAGAACTTTACTTTTGCGGATTCTTTGGCAGTTAACTTTTGGCAGCATAAAGTCGAGAGGGGATTGATGTGATTTTTGAGATTTTGAACATTGATTTTGAAGTTTTAAAATTTGAAAAAAATGTTAACACTGTCAATAAACTCAATTTTTTGAGGACTTTTGAATCACGTTTTGTCAAAATCATTGATTTATGAGATCGAAACCCTGATTTTGACTAATCAAAAATATTTTTACAAAAAACAAATTTTATTTTAATTTTTTTCTAATTTTAAAATCCTAATCTAGGTTTTTTATAGCTTTTAAAATAGTCCTGATAATTAAAAAAATTTTTGCCTTTCCTTTTCATAACTCCCTGTTTTCTTCATAGTTCAAAAAATCTCAAAGCTGTAAACAAATCTTTTTTACCATGTAATTTTTCTTTCAAAATTATTCGCTGATCCCTAAAAAGACTTTTGACTCAATTTTTTCGTATTTTGCTGTGCCTGCCATTCTTCCCAACTTTCGAAATAGTAATATGCCAACTAATAAAAGGTAAGGGGGGAGTAATTTCGAGGCCCAAACTTTGTGGTTTTATCGGGTTTGGCCACGTTTCCGGCCCAACCTTTTACCGATTTTCATTCAAGGCGAAACGTCCGCCGATAACTCTTGGCTATTTTCACGTAAACGTTTTTAACATTCGCATGGGAATTTTTAGGTTTTGCACTCATCAAGAGAGGGTTTGCAAACCATCCGGAAGGATGTTTACAACTTTCCTGGATGTGAAATTTTTTTAATTTAAAAGATTTTTAATGTCATAAATATCAAGGAAATGATATTTATGACATTTTTGGCTCATAAAATATTAAATTAAAATTACTGGGTAACTAAATTTTGGTTAGAAACCGGCAAAAACTACTCGGTATTTGCATCCTATATGCCAGCTTTGGGAAGAAAAACAATTTTGTCATCGAATCATTGAGATTTTTTGAGGCCATAAAATTTGACATTCGTTCTATGTGAAGAGTACCGCATTTTTGTCATAATTTAAAAAAGAATGGATAAAAAATCCTCTCCTCGTTTCCCGTTGTCCCTTGCGTACACAGCGAATGTTTTATCTGACAGGGGAAGTACTCCAAGTGCGACGCTCAGATTTTTTTTTAATTTTGCACACACGTCGGGCATGGACTAAATATCAATTCCTGAGAGTTTTAGCTCGCGCTTTGCGGGCGCCGCCGAGATATCGAACGATTTTTGCCGCCGAGAGAGCACGCTAAACTTGGAGAGCGGTCAGAGAGAAAACACCTTTTTCGCCATAACTTTGGCAGTTTCGTGCGAAAAAATTTGATTTTTTGTAGAAACATTAATCCTTTACGGGAGAAATAGGCATGAAACTTTTCGTGCCAAGATTCGGCAAAAAGTCCTAAATTTTCGCCGACTTTCGATCTAAAAATCTCGGTTGTTTCTGCAAAGCGCGAGCTAGGATTCTCGCATAGATCTTAGAAAAAATTATTCTAAATTTGTGCCAAGTTTCATCAAAATCTGGGCGTCGCACTTGGGGTACTTCCCCTGTGAGTTTGCGAAGCACAAGTTGAAATTTTAGAATTGTATTTTTAGAAAATGCTGTACGCCATAGATAGATTTTGCAGTCCAAATTTGAAATTTGTTTGGCTCTTAAAATTTTTCGATTTTTTGCACCGCAGAAAGAAAAGATGGAGTGCTACCCCGACTGTAAACCTAAAAAATCTCGTTGATTTCTGCAAAGCGCGAGCTAACAGTCTCTCAAACGCCTTACAAAATTTTAGTCGAAATTTGTGCCAGAATTCCTCAAAATCCAATAATCACAGTTCAGGTATTTCCTCTTCCGAATTTCGACCAAAACTATTTACTTCTAACTTTTTCACTACTATTTTTTCGATTTTACTTTACTTCGTTCCTCTTTATAGAATTTATTTTTCGAATTCCCTCGTTTTTTGACAAATTTCCCGGTGTCCCGTTTTCCCTGCGGCCATGAGTGCATATCTATAATAAATGCGACGGTGGGAAAACTTGAGGAAAGGCCAACAATTTCGGGGTCTTATCCGGCGGCCCCGACTCCCCTAAGTGGATTTATTACAAGCCCCATAACTTGTTGTATTACCCATATCCGAGCTGCCCATCGCTTGTGTCATCAAACTTAAACCTAAAGTAATATCGGAAATTTATGATTTTACACGTTGTTTGGAAAAAGTTTTATATGTTAGGATGAGAATTGCGAACGGGATTACCGCGGGAATTCGAGGATTTTCGACCTAAGGGTAACAGCTGAGAAAATGTAAAAAATGCGCATAATACGGGGGGAAAGGAAAGTTTTTATGTAAACAATTAGATAATTCATGGAACCAGGAATGATTTCTGATCAAAAATAACATCTAATCAACCCGTATTTTAACTAAAACAAAAAATTTCAATAAAAAATCCCTCTTTTAGGCCTGAAATTTTAGAATAATAGCGAAAACCTCGCTGAGATTTTCGTATTTTACATCACATCTAATGTTTTTTTTTTTAAATTCATTAAAACAAATCGTATTTTAGACGACAATCCATTTCTTATTTTTTTAGAATTTGACTTAAAAAAATTGATTCCCGTACTTTACCCTCAAATTTTTCAGCGGCGAGGACGCGCTGCACCCGGGTCGCCACACGGATATGTTTTTCCACGCGACCTTGGCCCGATCATTCATACAATCCCTTCGATTGCGGGGTGATGACGACTTTGTGGACCGACTCAACTACTATTACACGCCGATCATGCTGGCCGTCGCGTGTCTAATCATCAGTGCCAAACAGGTGGGACTTTTTCGGAGATTGTCATTTTACGTTATTATTTGTAAAAATTTTGGACTAATTTTGTATTATCCATGACCAATCTGATAGTAAAAAAATTTCTGCGGCATATTTTAGGTTTCTAATCAGCAATTTTCAGTAATCAAAGGGTTTTATGCCGAATTTCTAAAAAAAAGTTTGTTTAAATTTTTTTCAGAAATTTCTGAAAAAAAACTAGCCATCTGTTTACCATGCATTACTGCAGTCTGCATTCTATAAAATATGATTTTTTCCGCTTGAAATCCGCTGAGAAATAGCCAAAAAAGCATCTTTTCTCTAACCGTATCTTCATTTTACGCGCATTCTCGCCCAAAAAAATCGTTGAATAGCTCGGCTATGACTGCAATTTGTGAGCCAAAAATTATCAGTAATTGAAATGAGGCCTATAAACAACTAGTATACCAAATTTCATTGTAATACGAGCCTTTCATTTCGAGTGTTATCACTGATATTATACATGGCAAATCTGATATAAAACCTATATTTTTTCAGTACGGTGGGACACCCATCGAATGCTGGGTGAATCCGCATTCCCGTGAGTCCATGGAGGAGTACATTGAGAGCTATTGTTGGATTCAGAACACCTATTTCATCCCCATGTACGAGAATATCCCGGATGACCATCAGTCCAGAGAGAGTAGGTCTAAACATATGATCTTTCTATGAAATATCACGTAAATCGTGAGAAATTAGGACGGCTACGTGTCTAATGGACAAGACACTTATGTAGTTTCTAACGAATCGAAGATTAAAAACGCACATTTCACCCAAGTTTAATGGGAATTCCCTGAGGGGATTAAAAAAATTTTTTGGGATTTTTTTGTTCTATGTGCTAAATTACATTTTCTGAACGACACGTTATTTGGGTAACAATTTAAAAATGAAGAGGAAAGAAAATTCTTTCGATTTTATGACGGCATAACAAGTGTAATATATGGAAAAATAATGTTCGTATTTTAACTAGTAATAATTGTGGATACTTCTAATGAGTTTTCAAAGCGTTTACAATATTTTATAAACCCTAAATTTACCATAAATCACCAAAATTCTCTGTTTTTAGACAAAAAATTGCCTAAAGAAATATAAATGATATAACTCACGATTGAAATTCAACTTTTTTAAATGCAAAACTGAAGTAACACGTATTTTACAGAACAACAAATCGGGTACTACCAATGGGTACCATTTATCCTCATCGCAGAAGCCCTAATGTTCTCCATGCCATGTATAATGTGGAGGTTATTAAACTGGCAAACAGGCCTGAATATTCAGAACATTGTGGCGTCTGCTTGTGATGCGAGGAGTGTAATTGAGCCATTGGAGAAGGAAAAGATGCTGGAGGCCATCAGTTCCTCTGTTATTGACGTTTTGGATCTTCAAGATCCACTAGTCACCCCACATCCGGCTTCCAGCGTTTTTGGCCGATTTAAATGTACAAGGTGAGGATTTCCTTTTGTTTTCCGATTTAGGAATACAAGTGGAGTGAGTGGAACCGGGCCCAGTGGTTGGATCGGTATAAATTTGACCTCAACTCAATCCGGAGTTGGACGATTGGGGAAACCGAAAAGTTTTAATTTTCTTCGATGCAAGTGTCGAGAGTAGGATAATCGAGGGTGCTGATTTCGAAAATCACATTCATTTTTTTGATAGTTACTTTTTTCTTTAAGTAGTACTGTAAAGTAGTAATTTTTGGAATTTTTTCCATGAATAGTTGATTTGGGGGTGTTTGATGGTGCGGCTTTCAAATCAGAAGAAAAATGAATAAGGTTTTGGAAATCAGCACCATCGAAACCCCCCAAATCAACTATTCATGAAAAAATAAAAATTACTACTTTACAGTACTACTTAAAGAAAAAAGCAACTATCAAAAAAATGAATGTGATTTTCGAAATCAGCACCCTCGATTATCCTACTTTCGACACTTGCATTGAAGAAAAAATAATACTTTTCGGTCTCCCCCAATCGTCTTTTTCCCCAATCGTCCAACTCCGGAGTGAGTTGAAGTCAAATTTATACCGATCCAACCACTGGGTGTAACGTATTTTACAATTTTCCACAAAAATTGGAGAAAAATCACCAAAAATTGTGATAAAGAGACACACTCAAATTCTGAACTTTTCCACTAATCAAAACCCATTTCAGATTGCTGAATGGTCACTATGTAACCATCCTCTACCTATTTATCAAACTCTGTTACACTTTTAATATTGTTTTACAATTCATGTTACTGAACGCGGCCCTCAAGTCCGACGAATATTTGTTGTTCGGGTTCCAAGTGCTCTCGGATTTGATCGCCGGCCGTCCGTGGACGGAGAGTGGCCATTTTCCGCGGGTGACGCTCTGCGATTTCGAGGTCCGATACCTCGCGAACACGAATCGATACACGGTGCAATGTGCATTGCTGATTAATATCATCAACGAGAAGGTGTTTGCCTTCTTTTGGTGTTGGTATTTGGTCTTGGCCATCATCACGACGTAAGTTTGAAGGGTTTGGAAGAGAATTTGGAGCGGAGAATACAAAAAAATATATCAATTTTTTGTACAGTGGTGGAGCTGATCCAGTGGCAAAAAACGTACCATTTTGCATCCAGGAAGGATCAAAAATGTGGCAAAATGCTTCCCTCTTCAAGTGAAAAAACTTCGTTTTAAAGGGCTTTTGAAATCGGAGCTTTTTCACTTGGAAAGGGAAGCATTTTGCCACATTTTTGATACTTCCTGGATGCAAAATGGTACATTTTTTTTGCCACTGGATCAGATCCCCCACTGTACCTAAAGTAATATAAATTCATGCCGATTCTGACCAAACCCCCTAAATGATATTACCTAATTCCGCAAAATCAAGGTAAAATACGTCTGATCCTACGAAAAAATCGTATTTCCCCTTGAATGCCCTCCAAATTTCAGCTGTTCTTCCATGTTTTGGCTGACCAACTGCTGTCTACAGTCGGAAAAAGTGGATTACGTCCTAAAATACATGCAGATCGCCGAATCAAACGACAAAAAACGTCGAGCCAAGTTACTCTCAACCTCGACGACCTCTAATCAACGAGATTCTATGGATTGCAAGGAGCTGGGGATCCTTCCGAACACCTATCTTCTCCACAAATTTGTGACCGAATTCCTGAAAACGGACGGGATCTTCACGCTGCGGCTGATGGCCAATCATGCCGGCGAGTTGGTGGTGATGCATGTTATTCGAGCGTTGTGGCGCGAGTTCTGCGAGAGGAATTGGAAGGAGATTGAGGACTATACTTCCTTTCGTATGCACTCCATCAAAGCAAATTCGAATAATCGGAGGGACTCGCAGTGCAATAATCGCAAGAATTATGGCCTACGGATTGAACAGAGCACGTAAGTTAGCTAGGAATTGAGTTTAAGGCCCTTTAGGAACATCTAAAGACCCTTTATTTATATTACTTTTTACGCCGTTGTGTACAACTATTAGTTAAAATTTGGTAAGCTAGATACTTTTTTATGTTATACTTGATATTAACCTAGAGTGTCCATATACAATATCGTAAGACTCTTATTGGTAAAAAAAAAATAAATACGGGTCGATGGAAGCCTGTGAGGACTATAAACTATAAAAACACGCAAGATCAAAAAAAATCCATGGCTTTTGCAATATTATGCTAGATATTGTTTTAGGTCATCTCCTATTTAACAAGGAAAGTACATCTATGGGGTATGGAGTTACAGGTCGAGAAATATATCAATAAAATCGCAAAATTTTTATGATTCAAAATATGTAAAATTAGCTGCCAATTTTGTTTTGTAAGGGCGGAAGAACTTTTCTTGCAACACAAATGCCCCTTTTTTATACAGGAACTACTAAGTAAGGTTGTAGTACTAATCAAATTTGATAACGTAAGGCTTATCAAGACGCCAGGATTTACTTTAGCAAAAAAAACTTATGAATTGGTAAACACTTGGTCAAAAAGGCATTTACGTGGTGTTGCGAGAAAATTTCTGAGGATTTTTTCGCCTATACAAATCAAAATAGGGCAGCTAGTTTTTACAGATTGTGAATCAGAAAAATTTTGCGATTTTATTGATATATTTCTCGACCTGTACCTCCATACACAGAAGTACTCTCCTTGTCAAACAGGAGATGACCTAAAACAATATCTAGTATAATATTGCAAAAGCAATGGATTTTTTGATCTTGCGTGTTTTTATAGTTTTATAGTCCTCACTGCTCTCCATGAACCAGTATTGAGACCTATAAGAGTCTTACGAGATTTCATATGGACACTCTAGGTTAATATCAAGTATAACATAAAAATGTATCTCGATGATCAAATTTTAACGAATACTTGTAGCTAACACTGTAAAAAGACATATCAACTTTATTTCTCACAATTTTGAGTATTGAGCCTCAAAAATAACACCAAATTTTTTGATCGATGCCTAGTGTAATATCGAAAACGCCCAAATTTTAGCTAAAAATACTCCAATTAAAAAACTTCCTACTACCTGGGGATCCTAGACTAAAAAAATTCTTAAAATCATCTCCGCATAGTCATACCTCCAACAAAATTCTCGTGGATTTACACTAATCATACAGGTATTACAGCGCGAAATCGAATCACTCCGTACATTCGGAGCCGGTGATCATCGCCTCGTCGGTGGCTCCCCGACTAGCTGACTCTTCGTACAGCGAGAAAGCAATACTATGACCCTGATCTCAAGTTGTTTTACCCGTGTTGAACACCCATATACCTCATGTTGTTTTACTGCCGTTGAGCGATCTCATAGACATCTATGTATGTACAATAAATAAGTTATAAAAAACAAAAGCTATCGTCGTTTCTACAGTACGGGACGGCGTTGAATGACCAGCGTTTTGGCGGCAAAGTCGTACACGGATCGGTTATGACTGAAGCCGTAACAGAAAATATTGATGGGAAAGAAGAAGTTTGTGAACATGTTTTTGAAGATCGAGCGGATCAGCGAGCTGTAAATGACTTGTTTCATCTTTGAAGGGCTTTTTCACACGTCAATTTAAGAAATCAAAAAAATTTTCATATTATCCATGACATAAGCTGTCAAAAAACAGTCGAAATTTTCCCCAAACTTCAATAAAACTCAAAGGTTAGCTTTCTAAATTCACAACAATACAAAATGAATCAACGAACTTACTTTTTAAGCGATACATAGGGAGCTCTGACCACTCGAACTCGATTAGGTCGATTTGGAATTTCTGTGATTTCCTGATACTGCACTACTTGAAGTCCCAACAAGTTCTTCCCCGGCGTACATCCCTGAGGAGTCCCATAGAATCCATAAGTTATGCAGAAGGCTTCAAACAAGCTCGAAAATAATTTAGATATCAATTCCGCGTAAAATAGACCTCGAGTCAACTTAATCAAGGTGTCTAGGTCTGTTGTTGAGCTTATAAGCCGTTCCAAATGGTCTAGATCTCTGAAACGGGTTGTATACTAACTTTCATGGTAAATTTAAATACGAAATAAATCAAAAACTGGGATAGAGAAACGATTTTCTTATCTTAACCATAAGATCTGCTGCTTTTCAAAAAACTTCAAATATTTCCACTTACAATAATTCCAAATCGACGAGGACGTAAACTATCACCATCTTGAGGAGCAGAAGCAACACAAAATCAGTAAGTTCCGCAAATATTCTTCTTGAGGACGAAGCTATATCACATTCTTCCACCACGACCGTTGAAGACTGATTCCCTCGGATCACAAATTGAAAAACTCTTCGAACCAGAGGTCCTCGTCGTCTCAACCCATTGTTATTGATATCAGCACTATCTTCACCTACATTTTCTTCCTAAAAGCATAAAAAATATCAAGAAATTGCTTACTGTTGGCGGGTTATGAGCAATATAATCTTGATGTTGGGAATTCAGCCAGTTGTACGTGTCTGCATGCCATTTCCGCACCGCATCGGCATACGCTTTCGCTGACCCATAGTCTTTGGCATCTTTTGAAGACTGCTCTTTCATTATTGTTAACCATGGCGCTGGAAAGGCGGCCATACCTAAAATCACAAAAAAATATCAGACTATGGAAAAATTTCTGAAGAAAAGCGTTCGGAAACGATGCATCACGATGAATCTTCCGCTCGAGAAGCAGGCTAAACGTTTGTAAACGTATAATAGAACAATAAATCCAGAAGACCCATGAGAAAACAGTTAAATTCCGAAATCATATGAAGGATAACATCAAAAGAATCGCCAAATGCCGATAAAAACGATAAACTAAGTCAGAAGTCTTGATTCTTCGTCTTGAAACGGCTTTTGATCGAGGAAAACCTCATCAACCACAATTTGCGAGAGAAATAATAAGAAGAGAGACACTTGACCCAGTGGACCCCAAATGAGTCAAGTGTTTCTCTACTTCGAAATTTGTTACTGTAGCTGTAATTCGGCAAGTAAATTTTTATCACACGGACGTTTTGCAAGTTTTTTGCAGCTTATTATGTTCTTAGTGTAAGCTTTTATCAGCAAAATTCGGATTAATTTCAAGTTTGGATTTTTTTTATTTTTAAAATTTTTTAATCGTTGTAATCCCCTGTTGTACCAGGAACCTCTACTGAGAAAATGACCAAGACGTGGAAAAAACAGATTAATCAGGTTGGCGTTTGTTTACCCTCACACCTTTGATGAATGTTGTCTCGTCAGTCAAGTGGCTGTCAAGTACGTGTGGAAATCCGCTTCGAGGAACAAACGAGCCGACTTCAAAATGGGTTTGAATTCGCGTTTATAGTACAAAGAATGAAAGTCTAGACGGTATTGTTGATCCTCATTACTTTATTTACAATTTTTGGGCCTAAAATTATATACATTATAGTAGATGGGTAATCGGAAAATCTCAAAAATTATTTTTCAAAATACCCTCAAAACCTTTCTCGCGCGCCTTAAAACGACTATATTCAACATTGCACATTCTTGGAGAAACTTTTAAAATAAATCTCTTCGAAATGTCACTAGTGTAATATAAGCTGATCCTGAGAAAATTTGAAAGGTGTGGCGTGGCGTCGAGACATTTCCAAAATGCATAGAAATCCATTGTTTTACTTGTGGAACCCACCAAATGACATCAAGTTCAGCGTTCGTCATATTTTCCAAAAAATCCGTCATGATGACATCTTTTACACCTTTTTTTAAATGAATCTGGAATATCATGGCTCATTACCAAGCTCTCTTGCCTTTGTATAAAAATTTTCAGACCTTCAAATCACATTGCTAGGCAGGAATTGCCCTCGGGACGGCTAATTTTCCAAAAAAATCCGTCATGATGACATCTTTTACACCTTTTTTTAATGAATCTGGAATATCAAGGGTCATTACCAAGCTTTCTTGAATTTGCATAAAAATTTTCAGACCTTCAAAACACTTTGTTAGGTATAAAATGACGTCAGGATGACGGATTTTCCAGACGATGACGTATTTTCGATTTTTCAAAATTCCTGGAACTCCAAAATGTCGAACTGGATAATATTTGTCCCAATACTCCTCAAGTCGACGCCCTTTTTTTGTCTCTTTCACCTCCCCGGATCTCTGATCTCCGTCAGCGCCGACGTTTCCGCGTGCAAAACGATTACTTTTCTCGCGTGAAACAGGTGTCTTCAACTATCGGGCCGAGCTAATTCCCCGTGAGCCCTCCTTTGCCCGGTAGGCCAATCTGATTTCCGGTTTCCTGTTTTTTGGGGCCGAAAAGTGCGATTCCTTTTTTAATTATTTAGACTGTAAACAAGGGAGGATTGTAAATAGTAATTCGAGGGAGTCTGACTGATTTCATGAGGGTTTCTTACAATTCTGGAAGTAAAAATAGTAGTTTTTAAACAGTTTTTTTTTCGAATTTGTAAAAAGTAATCAAAAGTTGAAACTGCTCTAAAAATAGTAATTTTTGGTTGTAAGAACAAAGTTTAGTACCTAATCTCGAATTCTGACCGATTTGTTTATCGAATTCCGAGGATTTAATCCCTCAAAAAGTCTCTTTATAATTTATTTCTTCGTTTTTTCCCAATTTTTTTAGACTTGGCTTATAATACTTTTTCGTAATTCGATCCTTGACAAGTGTCTAAACAAGTGTTCAGCGGTGTTTGTGAAAAGAAATCCCCGGCTTTACGGTATGTTCGAGTGTTGTATTGCAGGAAATTCGTGTTTGAGGGGGTATTTGATGACAAAAATACGTCTTGATGAGGTCAAAGAGGGGTGAAAAGGGCAACGGGTGGTGGGGAAATTAATAGGATGTTATTTGAAATGACTTTAGACAAGGTTTAGCTATATTTTTTTAATAAAAATATCAAAATTTCCATGAATAACGTAAGAAATTTAAATTTTTTCAAAATTAATTGAAATTTTTAGTTTTGGCATTCTGTTGCAGCCTCTAAATGACTTGAACTTACTCTAAAATTAATTTGACATACATTTTTATTGTTTGGAATCTTAAAATCATCAAAAAATTTAATTTTTAGTCATCATTTTATATTATCCATGACAAACTTGATATTTCTCTAAAATTTCCGACCTTTTCCCTGTAAAATCAACGAATTGGGTCTTGCCGTTATCAAATCTCTCGGTCTTATCTCTCGTTTCTCCCCTTGGGATTATTACATTAGGGTCCAGATGCGACTTTCGACGCCTACACCCGACTTTATCGGATATTATCCACTTCCTTCTCGCTCGCCAAATTGCATGTCGACTCCTTTTTAGGTTGTTGTACAGAGTGAGAATGAGACAAATGTGGTTGAAAAACCCCCATTTTCCGCGCGATAAACCCAGCCGGGATTGTGGAGCATGTTGTTGAGGAATCCGTTGTTATAAAATTTATTTCGGCCCTTTTCATCTCTTCACGCACTTTATTCGGAAAAGCCCCTCAGGGCACGAGTGGGCTCTTCTCGCTTTTCCAGGCCACACAATTCCCCCCGTTCTTTACGATTTCCCTAATTCCAATGACCGAATTCTTTTTCGGGGCGCCACAAGGTCAAAGATTTATTTTTTCGTATTTTATCGCTTTTTCGGAATTTTTTTGCGTAATCCGAAAGCTGCGGGGCACGTGCGGAAAGGGCAGTTAATGGGCTCAATGGCCCGCGAAACATTGGATTTGCCTTAATTTGACTGCCTGGGGGCATTCCGCTCATTCGAATTTCTGAGCCCGCAGGGGAAGTTGAATACGTAAGGAGCAGAGTTTGCACTGTTTTTACTTCCATTTTTTTGATTGTCCAAACTTTTTGCGACATTGAATGTCGATGGAAAAGGAATGGCCATAGTTTACCGCACTGGCAAGCCCCATTCTTCGAATTTATTCAAAACTCGACTGCACAGTGCGAAAAAAATTAAAGAATTCTTGTTTTGCCTCAGGCATTTAGGTTCAGAACCTTCGGAGAAGGACGAAAATACTCCTACATTTTCCATTAGCATTATTTTCCGCTATTTTAGACCCATAATAGTCATTTCTGCGAAAATTCCAGAAAATCCGTCATGATGACACCCCTTGATACATACAAAATTGAAAATCTTAACGTGAAAGTTTTCTGCATTGATGGTACTCATGCTCACGAAAAAAATTTCTTTTCAAAATTTTTTCCAAGGAATAAGTTATGCCTCATGATGACGGATTTTTTAGAATTTCCCCAAAAATGGCCTAAAAGTTTACAAATTTGCAGATTTTGTGCTTCAAGAGCGATTGATGACCTCCATTTTGTAGAGTCTCGCATTTTTTGCCGACCATCTTACCCACAAGTTGCATAAATTGTTTTCCCTTCAAAAAACAGCTGGAGGGCATTGGATTTCATCGGAAAGTCTAGTCCTCTTGAAACATCATATAAATATTTTTTGAGTAGGGCGTGACAGTAGGCATAAAAAGGCGATGAGCATCAATTTCATGGGGTTTTGAGTAACTCCAAATTCGAATTTTAGCATTTCCCGCCATTTTTGGCATTCTGTTTCAATGTGTTATTTGTGCCGGAAAAAGCTCTAAACTGAAAAGGTATTCATATAAGGTAAAATACGGGTTAGTATCACTGTCTTTTCAAGATTTAAAATAGCTTTTTATATTATCCATCACCAAAAGTTGGGATAACCCAACTACTACAATATCAACTTGCTTCCAGCTGCAAATGGTTTATAAAAACCGTTCTGTAGCCTCTTTTTGCATTTTGCGGCGGCTGATTTTTGAACTTTTACTTTTATGACCACTTTCCGATATTACACTTGCCTTTAGTCACGTCAAGTATAATATATTTCAGATCTAAGCCGTTAATATACCTTGTAAATCAGAAGTGCAGTCTAAGCTCCAAATAATGATGTGAATTTATTTTTTTCTTGGAGGTGAACAAATTAGGGAAGATTTCTTTTAATTCATTGGGTTAGAGAGCTAATAAGATGACCAAAAATAATGTGAAAATTGCTGGTAAAGCTCTATTGTTCTTGCCCATTGAGATGCTTGGAGAGGCTTTTAATGAGCTGTCTTTAACGTTTTACACTCAAAATGTTTTAAATTATTAATTTTTTTTACTTTTTTTATAATTAATGACGTGAATAATGTAAGTGCCCTTTGAGATGACGTTTTTTGGCGATGGCCTTTAAAGCAGTAATTGATAAATCAGACTTTCTACGTGTTTTCGTGCAATAACAAGTCTTTGCGGATGTCTGGCGCCTCTTTTTTCATTTTCATATTCCGGAAACCCTCAGGCAATTCAATTCTCTTTCATTTTTTGACCATTTCTTCATCGAATCCAATTTCAGTTGGCCATTTTTGAAGGGGAAAAACGTCGGTAGAAGTGGAGAGGACCCGTATTTTACAATTTCCGATTGTTTGGAAGGGCAAAGTAATCGTTCTAGGAAACGCTTTTTTTAACTCTTTTTGGTGAATTAAGGAGAAATTCCAGGAATTTTTTTTTGGTAAAATACGAAGTGGAATCTTACATATTATTGTTAAAAAAATATCTTTTAAATACCGATTTCAAAAACAATTCGAAAGTTCTTTCAACCCTCTGATCAGACGATTCTCATCGGAATTTACCCATTTCACGACAACATGCAATTAATTTTTTAAAATTTTTTATATTACACTTGCCATTCAACTCAAAAATTCGAAGAAATTGGTATTTTTCTTGCAAAATACCCCTCAATTAATTTGTTATTCCACCGTGGAGGGTCTTATTATTATTTTTCGAAGAAGTTCCATTACAATTAATATTGCATTCATTAAAATTTTTTTGCCTTTTGGTCCTGCCACGAAAACTTGAGAGAGCTCAAGTTTCGTCTTTTTTTGCTTTTTTAATAGTTTCTAGTGGTGTTTAAATTATCTTATGGGTTATTAAAAATTAATTCTCACATTTTTCCATTTCTATTTCATCAGCGCGGGTCCCACCACGAAAACCTGAGATCCCAGAAATCGCGTGTTTTTCCACATTTCCCTACAGATTAGTGTGTAACATCTAATATTCTATGAAAATTTTAAGACAAAATCCAGCCACTTCCTGGAATCCCCCCATTTTTACCGTAATCCATCAAATTTTTGTTTTTCACAAAAACTTGCAGCGACTTGAAGGAATGTAATTATTTTCCGAAATTTCAAAAGCCCACTGCCTTAATGGCGGAAACGGAATGCATTTTTGTGGCGGGCGATCACATGGTTAGTCAAACAACCGGGAAACAATATGATTTTATGGTGGAAGCGGTGAAGTTGTGAGTCATTTCCGGGGAATTCTCGGAATACCGCAATATAATCGGTGAAGTGGGGCTCGGTAATCACTTTGACGAGCATTTTACAGAGTAATTTTTCTGTTTCACTAGTTATTTTGAAATTTTCACGTCAAAAATGGGGTTCTGGATATTGCACTTGATATTAATCTGATATCTGAAATAATATCGAAAAATCGACCGTATTCTTTGTGAATTACATATGTTTTGAGATGCCATTTGATTTTGCACCCTCTGGAATGTCTTGTGACAATAAATCCCGACATTTTTCGTGAAAAAACTCCGCCGAAACCCGCCGTTTTTTTGGGTTGAAAAACGCCTCAGGGGAATAATTTTGTGAATTTTGTTGGCGCTTCCAGGCAGAATGTGGGTGTATATTACTTCTTTGAGAGATTTTATTTCATGGCCAAGATACTTTTTGAAATTTTTTGGGGATTTAAGAACTATCTTTTTGGTGGAAATATGTAGCCTAAAGTAATATCAAAATTAGTCGGATCGAAAAAAAGATTTTGTAAAATACGTTCTCCTTACACTAATGGTTTATTGCTACCCTTTTCAAAGTTGCCAAACCGATTTTTCGACGAAAAAAATTTTTTCAAAAAATTTTTTGAAATTGAAAATCTCATATCTCGGTTGTTTCTGCATAACGCGATGTGAAATTTTCTGAAATTTTTTATTAAATTGTAACTTATATTTTTGCCAAGTTTCAGTAAATTCTGAAAGTTACTAGTTTTGGCTTAAAAAGTACAGTCAAATTGTAATTTTCAATAAAAAAAAATGAATTTAAAATTCTCAAAATTTCTTTTTTTATACCATAGTCCTCTTTTTGTATTTTGAATTCCTCAGTAATTACTAATAGTACTACTTTTTATCTCAATTTTTTCTTCAATAGTATCCTAATTTTCTAAAAAAATTTTGACGTAATACTTCAAATTGTAACTCAAAACACCTTTAGAATTATTTTTACCACTCTTTTACTTCCCTTTTCCACTAAATACCACTTGAATTACTCAGCAACGTTTAAATTTTTTACTCGATTACTCATGGATAATATATTATAATTCTCATATACGCAAGCCAGTCCAAGGAATTAGGAAGAGACAGTAAGAAAAAAACAGTAGTGGCGTTAGAAGTGTTGTTACAACAAAAGGATGACGTTTCGAGTGGGATGGGGAGGGGATTGCGGAGATCTTCCGGATCTTTCGACGGATTAACGCATTCCTTGATATTAAAGGGAATTTTATGATGATGTAATGTCTGTTTTTGAATCCAAAATTTTTTCGGGATTTTCCTAGTCCCATTCTGCAAGTTTTCATAACCTAAAAGTATAAGTTTTTGGGAAGTTGTGATATTATACTAGGTGTATTGGTCCTCAACATAATAAAGACTTAAAAAAGTGTGATTTTTGTCCTCAAATTTTAAAATTATTTTGGAACATCAAATATTACACTCTATTTTGGAGAAAAATGTTAAAAAAACACGCAATTTTCGGGATCTCAGGTTTTCGTGGTGGGACTAGAAATAATGAAATAAAAGATAAAGATGATAAATTTAGCATTTAAAATTGGTCGATGTAATCCTAAAATTATGTGGAAGTGTCAAAAAGGCCTCACGAACAAAAATTTTGACCCTTCAGGTTTTCGTGGTGGGACCCAAATTTATTTTTTATTCCAAAAATACATTCCAAATTTAAACTGTAAGTGATCAAATCGGGCCGAAATGACATTACCCGCCAATCTCTGTTCATCTCAATTCCCAAATTGCCTCAGGGGATTCGGAAAGATTGGGGGCGGCAAGTTCGGCCGTTCGGATGACTAAACTTTACTTTTTCGGGCCCAAATTAGTACTCTTTTAACTTGAAAATGTATTCTGCTTCCTTCTAGGTATATTGTTGGTGGTCCGGAAACCTCAGACAGTAGTTATGTTATACTTGGCGAGAAAATTTCTTTGGGCCGAGTACAAGATAATTTTCGCCATGTGCAATGTCCCTAAGCCCTCAATTCTTCTTTCTCTTCTTCAAAGACCTTAAAGGGACCCTTGAATTATCAGCAGCACCTTTATGTTTAGTGTTTGACCTACCATTTTCCCCATTCTTGTATTGCACTTTCCCCCATTATATACTATTATATTTCCCTGTCCTTTTGCGTAGTCGTATCTTAAATTTAGATGCCCTTAATCTCGACGACCTGTTTGTTTACCTTGATTATTTTGGAGGGTGTGTCGTTTTTATGAAAAGTCTCTTTCCCCTCAGAGGCATTAAATTCCATGTGCAGTCGAAGATTTTTTTTTTTTTTTTTTGAGAAACGATTTGAGAAGTTTGTGGCATATGGAAATGTTTTGAGGTGATAAAAGGCTATTTGGACGATAATAGAGGCCAAAAAATAGGAAGTCACGTACTGAACTATAAAAAAGTAGTGCTATTACAATCAAATTTAATGTCAAGTATAATGTAATAACCCTCGAAAAGCTTGTTTCAATCCAATTTTACTTTTCCGTAGCTTTATTTTAACTTTACTGGTAGCTAAAGTCAAAATTCAGAGTTAAAAATGCACTGTGCAGTGACCAAAAAGTCATTGCACCGTGCAAAAAACAGAGAAAAGAAGTGACAAAAAGTGCACTGTGCGTTCGGAGAAAACAAGTGAGCAATCGCACAGTGCGAAATTTCCAAGGAAAAATGCACGGTGCAGTGGGAAAAATGTGTCTTTTTGCACTGTGCAATCAAAATTTGAGTTATTTATGGGATTTTTGAAATTGAAATAGTGTAAAATACGTCGTAGCACCTTTTTTATTTTCAAACCTAAAATTTTCCGACCATTTCCGGGCAAAAATATTATTTTAGTCACCAAAAATCCGAAAAATTTTATTTTTTCTGCAAAAAAACGAAATTGTTTTTGTAAATACCACATGAAAGTATTGTAAGTTGAACTGTGATGTCTTTCTGCCCACACAACTTGCTTCCACTAATCCTTTATCCGTCATTTTTTTCTTTTTTTTATCCAATTTCCATCGATCTTTTATAAAACTTGGGGGCAATTCTTATCAAATTTGGCCAAAGGAGAAGATCCGTTCTGTTTGGTTTGGCCAAAAAATGCGATTTGTCTGCAGGGTTCGAAACTTTGAACTTTTTTTGTAGATTTTTTGGAAAATTTTTGTTTTTGGAATTATTGATGAGAATATAAAAATTGAAGGAGAAAACAGAAATGTGAATGTAAATCAAGCTACTTTACAGTTGTTTATAGCATATGCACCTCACATTTGAGTTGTCGTTTGCACTAAAAGTTCGATTTTTGCACAAATTTGGGAGAGAACTGGCAAAAATAGGCATTTTGGGTTAAAAAAGGCAAGGGAAACGCAAGTGCAGTACAAAAGGGTATGGGGTTCGCTTCATTCTGTCACGAGGGCTATTAATTTATATTATACTGGAGGCTCGGGCAGAAAAATCCATCTTTTTTGGCAAAAACACGGCAAAATTGTCGTTTTTTCGACTTAAAAGTGTCATTATTCAATTGTTTCTGCATAACGCGGTCTGAAATTTTTATGGGTTCATTTGAAGAGTCTACAATTTATTTTGAAGTTTCTTTTGACGCGATAAAATAATGATTTTTTTATAAAAAATCATGATTTTTTGCCCTACTACCGCCCAAAAAAATTTTTTATTTTGTTTACCCCATAAAATTTTTCCGTGCAAAAATTGTTGCGTCACGTCCTAAGTGACATAAATTTTAATCCCGAACGGCATATCCGAACCCATTCCGCTCCCGAATGTAATAAACATCCATCAGAAATCCCCCCATTTCCCGCTATTTTTGGACCATAATTTCACACTTTACTGCGCTTGTGTCGTCCACTGAATACATTCGTCGTGTAACGAAGACCTTGTATTCGTATTCATCGCGTTCCTTTCAAAGGTTTGAGTATCGAAAAAATAAAAATTTTCGTTTGGACGGCTATTGAGCTGAATGGGCGTCGGAAAGGGGCGCAACATGCTCTGAATTTGATAGTTTGGTGTGTTACAAGTGGTGGAATATTTGCCAGAATTCGAAAATTTCATATTTCAAGCTTCTTTGAAATTTCCAGAAAATCTGTCATCATGACTTTGGAATTGGTCTTTATATGGGTTTTTCGGACATGATATATTTTTTACAGTACCCTTAGAAGTGTCAGTAATAAGTTTTGGACCAACAACCTCTAAGATGTTTGATTAACAACATGTCATGATGACGGATTTTCTAGAATCTTCTCAAGATTTCCATATTTCCGTCCGTGTTTTCAAAATCCTTCCATTCCGTGCCACATGCTTTGCCATCTCTCATCCCCTTCCGTATTTCACAATTATATCCGCCGGGAGAGTAATTGTGAAGCCATTTCCAGCCCCCCTCTCAAGTACAATATAAAGCCATGCCTACGTCCGTTCCCGAAATTACCCGATAATCCCCCCAAAAGATGTATATAAATACTGCGGAAATCCGTCCAATTCAATTACGCCGATTCGATTAATCACGCCGAGGCGGGCCGTGACTGTGCAGGGAGGTAGTACGCGGGCAAGGGGTTTGCATGAATAATTAAGGGTAATGTCGTGTGTTCGGGTTAAAATACGATAAATGTTTGGATTTTTCATGCGTGCTTCTGGATGCTGTGATATTGCCAGGTCATTCTAAGCCTCAGATTTTCACAATTTCGCCTATAAAGCCACTTATGGACAAAAACGTAAATTTCTAGGGATAGAAAACGTAAATTTATTTTTGATCGTTATTGTGATTTTAGGCTATTGTCATTGCAAACTATGATATTTTTGAGAACCTTAGAACTCAATGAACAATGAAACACTAGGCATATCAGTTTTCTGACACTCCTTCTAACAGATATTACACTTGATAAACTTGATGACTAAAAGAATACAAGACGCTCGTGTGGAGACTGCAGCTTGTGTTTGGTGTTGTAAACAGGTGTGGTTGATACCGTATGGCTCTTGAAATACTTATACAAAATTTTGCTAGATGACTTAGAATTCAAAAACTAAGTTTTCCCGCCATCTTTGGCATTCTGTTGCAACTGTTTTAATTGCCAGTTTTGTGATAAGTAAATAAAGATAAAAGATAACGTGACGTTTGAGAGCTCAAAGTGTGTTTTTTGATGTCTACAAAAATCTTTGTTAAACACTTGGCCATTCTTGTTTGGCCCTTAATTTGCCCCCAAACGTGCCCAATTGGGGAAAGAGACGTTTAAAAGTGACGTCCGGAATGAATGGGGCCATTTTCTCGGTGTGAAACTTTTCGTATCAACAATCTTTCGCTCTCCCCGTGAGCAAATTAAATTTGCACTGGAGGACTGACTTTTGCGGCCACCTTTTTCGCCCTTTTTTGGGCATTGGGATTCGGGGATGTGTCCAAATTGGAGGCGTTTTGTAAAGTTTGTCGAATGAACTTGGACGTTTTTGGATGTCGTTTGGCCGGGAAATGGTGTTGCCATCCTGCTTCGGGTTGATTTTTTTGTCAGGTTTTCGTGGCGGGACCTAATTAAAGGAGGAAGAGGTGTTTTTTTTTGCAAAAATTATAATTTTGACCATAAGGCATGTGCTTGAGGTGCACTTTAAACCTGTTTTCATTGATTTTTTGTCTCACAATTTCGCGGTGAGACTGAATTTTTCAAAAAAAATCTAAAATTTACCAATTCTTTTTATCGTATGTTACAACAATCATAAAGACGTTACCCAGTAATTCCCTCGTCTAACTCGTAAGCCCGTTAAGACCCGAATTTCACTCCAAATTAAATTTTAATTACCAAAATATTGAGAGTTTAGTCTCGGCGCGGTGCCGTTCGGAACATGTCCCTTTTCCGTTATTCATGCTCAGAAAGTCGTGGTCTTTTGTCAGGACAACATTTTCTTTTATGAATTTTTAAAATTCTTTCGGAATATTGAATAATTTTTGGGCCAAAATTAGGGCCAATTTTTCGTTTTTGAAGCGGAAAATATGTCGTATTTTAGGATTTTTTGATTGGGAAAATTTCTTAAATTAAATTTTGTGGTAGTGTTTACATTTTACATTTGTTTTAAAATCGTTTGTACTATGAAATTGGCCATTTTTAGCCAGTATTCCTCTTGATTGAAAAACATTTTTTATTCGGTCGTATTTTAGGATTTTCAAAACTTTAATTTCTTGCAACATTCCGTTATGACATTTTCGAGAGTTTGAAAAGTACTATTTGCAACTCTTTATTTACAAAAATCTATTTTCAGCCGATCTTACACTTGGCCGACTTGTGGTGATAAGCCCCCAAATTTTGGCTATATTTTCCAGCGCAATTATCGCAACTTCCTCGAACGACCTTAACCGTCTCCGCAACCCCTCCAACTTCCAATCAGCATGTCAAGAATCGGGCTATTCGGGCAGATCTCCGAGATCAACGACCATCTTTATCTCTCCGGGGCGGGTGTTCTGCAGCCCGAGAATCTGAAGAAGAAGAAGATCACTTGCGTTGTGAACGCGACCAACGAAGAGCCGTCCGCCTATTTGCCGGGCATCGACTACCTGAAGATCCGAATCGACGACAATCCCTACGCCCACTTGGACCATTACTTTGATATGGTGGCGGATCGGATACGGTCGGTGAAGGAGCGGGGTGGCCGGACTCTGGTCCATTGCATGGCCGGTGTCTCAAGGTCGGCCTCACTCTGCATCGTCTATCTCATAAAATACGAGAGGATGAGCCTCGTGCAGGCCTATCACTTTGTGAAATCGGCTCGACCGATCATCCGACCGAACATCGGGTTCTTCAAACAAATGGTCGATTTTGAGCGAAAAACGCGCGGCCACACCACTGTGGCTATGGTTCGGATCGACGGTTGTGACATGGAGGTGCCGGACATCTACGCCAACGAGCTCCGACGACATGCTGCATATCGCTCCGCCATCGGCGGCGCTTCACGGGTTGATCAAGAGGAGACCATTCAGAGGGCCAAGTCTGCGGTTCTGCCCTTGGACTATGGAAAGCGAAGAGGGTTGTCGGTGGGGTAAGTGCTAATAAGCTTACAATTGCTCTAGAAGCAATTTTTAGGTGAAAATTGACCTTCTCAAGTTTTCGTGGTGAAACCCGAAATCTGAAAATTTTTGACGTTTTTGATTTTTTTAAAATTCTAAACGATAAGTTTCTATTTAATACACTTTATTCAAGCATATAAAACAGATATTTCTTGAAATTTTTTGATTTCACCAAGATTTTGGGTCCCACCAAAAAAACTTGATATGGCCGAAAAGCAACTTAAAATAGCTTATAACTATTCCAACCGGACATTTTATAGAGTAATATTGTAAAATACGAAAAATTCTGTAAGATTCATTTTTATGAACCCGAAAATACGATCCCTAATCTACAGGTTCAGTTGCAGGAACTCGGACAGTCGTTACCGCTACTCCGCCTCCAAATCAGCCAACAATTACAGCCCATGGAGGCAAGTGGCATCGCTCTCGTTGTTGTCGCCCGCACCGGCGCGACGCCCGAGGCAGGAAAACTTGTTCAGCAACCTCTACAACAGCAGTCGAGGCGCCTTCTTCTCGGCCTTCTGAGTCCATCCACTTTGGGAAGAGCAATCCCCAATTCTTGCATTTTCTTTGTTGTCTTGAGTCTATATTCGTTTTTGGAGACCAACTTTCTTTGTAAGCGATCATTTTTTGTGTAATTGGATAGCTGATCTCTATCACTAAAATTTAAAATATCTTGCAAATTCTTTGTGGACGGAAGCAAATAGATGCGGAAATTAATGACCAAGACTACTTTTATTGGCGTGTTTTACCTTATACTGGTCAAAAATTTTGGATTTCTCATCGTTTTTTGAGTTTTCATGTTTTCGTGGCGGGACCCAAAAATCAAATTGTAAACGGAAAATAGATAAAATGCTAATTTGAAGAGATTAATTCAGCATAAAAAACGAAATGAAGAAGTAAATTTTAATTTTAGACATCCTTATTCAAAATTTTAGGTCCCACAACGAAAACCTGGAAACCTTTCAAAATCGTTCTTAAACCCCTCCGAAAGATAGAATAAGGCAAAATACGCGTAGTAAACTTCCTCTACATCCTAAATGAACCAAAAAATTCTGTTTCTGCAACTCGGTGTAAGCAACAAATGTATACATACTACAATATAAATATATCTTGCGTAAGGAAAAACTGTAATTTCACCATTCTGCCTTTGATTATTTCGATGATAAATAAACCCGGGATCAAGTGAAATCTTTATTTTTAACAACTTTATATTATACATAAGATCAACAGATAAAATTGGGTATGGCAATGCAAAATTATTGCAATATCTTGAGAAAAGTGGGCCCGTCAACTGAATTATTAGCATTTTCATCGATGAAAGAGAACTTAGCAAAGGAAATCATCGATGAATCAGTCAACGGCCCAAAAAAATATCATCGGAATCTGAAGGCGAAAACTGATGTAAAATAAGGTGAAAAAAGAGTGATAGCGTCGGAATCACCGGCCAAATAGCTTGGGATCCAGCTCGACTTGGTTGATGATCTCCGCAACGATCACTCGACTCTTTTTTCGGCCGCTTTCCTCGACTTTTTTGGGTAAGTTTTTCTCTTCGACGACCCTGATCTCTTCGAATCGGTTTTCGTCGCCGTTCCGGTCTTCAAAGTCGTAAAACTCTTCCGGATCGAACTCCACCTCTTCCTCGTCCTTCTCCGAGGTCTCGGCCGAATTTTGCCCCAGGGCTTGCCGCCGCTTCCTCTCCAAATAGGCCTTTTTTCGGCGTCCGATCGTTGTGGGATGCACGTTCAGCTCCTGTGCCAATTCGCCGCACGTTTTCTGCCCCGTAATCAACGCCTCCATCAACTCGGCGTCGGTGAAGCGACGTGGACGACCGGCTCGTGGCATGTCCGACACCTCCCGGTTCCCTTTGCGGAACAAGCGATACCAGCGGGACACCGAGGCGTAGGAGGGCGCGGTCATTCCGTGCGAATTCAGGAGCGCTTGATAGCATTCCTGGGCCGACATCCCTCGATCGAAGTGCGCACGACCGAGCAGACGGGTCTCCACGCGGTCGTAGGGCTTGTAGATTCGACGCATCGCCTGAAAACACCGAGAAGTCAGCAAAAATATTGATTTAGAGTCAAAAACCGAAGTAAATTTAAATTTTTTCAAATTTTGTGAATTTTCCAACAAAAAATCAATAAATTCATCGATGAAAAGAGCCAAAATTCAATTGAAAATCCGCCCTCACACCGAATCCCAAGCGAAAAAATTCAAAAATTTGAAAAAATCGCGATTTTCGGAGTATTCCAGAAATTCCGTCATGACGTCATGATTTTACGCAAGACATTTTATCAATTTTTGTTCAAAAATCTGTTGATAAGATTGAACGTTATCTCTAAAAAAACTTTGACGGTAAAATCTCTTGATCTGGGCGCTTTTTGAGCTCTCAATGACGGATTTTCTGGAAATTTTGGAAAAAAGCTTTGTTTTAGGGCAAAATTAGAATCGCAAAAGTATTGTTATGATTTTTTAGGCTGAATAGACCTCTAAAATAACAAAGATATGAAAGACTGAGGCAAAAAAGATCAAAAATATTCCTTGATGTCTACTACAATGTCGAAAAAGTAATTTTTTAACCAAAAATTGCTTAATTTTGGCAAAAACAATATTCTTTTAGTTCCAAAATCCCCCAAAAAGCAAGTTATTTATTGGAAAAGCGATTTCAAAATGCAAAAATCAACGCATGGCATCGGTTTTCCCCAAATTTCCCCCAAAAACTAGCTGCGAACCATTGGAAACGGAGCGAAAAACCGCCGATTCGAGGCGTCCAGAATCCGGGCTGACTGAAAACCCAATATTATGCACGCAAAACCCTGCGAAAATGGTGCAATTTTATGTTTTAAAAGGCCGAATTTACGCGCTTTCGCCGCCCGACCGCTCTCTTCTCGGGGCGCGCTCTCTCGCTTCGGTTGGGGCGGCGGGGCTAAAAACTTTTGCAAGCCTTCGATATTTACAAAGAAGGCAGTTGGAGTCGTCTTTTTTCGGAGGCAAGAAACATTTTCGAAATTGAAAGGACCTTTACGAAACGCTCCGATATTATAGTAGACATCAGGGGGATTAGCCAAAACCTGGAGCCGCTTCCCGTGCCTTTTGGGCCAAAAGTGCGTGAGGATTGGAATTGAGGACAAGGCGTGGTTATGCTAGTGATTTTTGGAGATTTTAAATTCTATAAAAAAGTAAAATTGAGGAAAAAATGGAAAGTCGTCCGAAAATAAATACTACAGAACGTCCAGAACGAACCCTCGTACTATGGAACTTGTGTACGAAAAACAATTTCAGGTCACTCGATTTAATTTCGGACCAAATGAAGGCTTTACTGTATACGTGAAAACTTTTGTTTGTAACCAAAAATTGCTGCACTAATAGAGAAAAGTCTAATCTGAGTAATAATCATGAAACTACTGTCTCAATAAGCATCTAAAGCGTATTTTACCTTTTTTAGTCATCAAATTCTTGCCTAATAGCTGAAAACCGAAGATCTAGTGTGTCGAGTGTTAAGCGCCGCAAGTCCAGCAACGTATCGTCTCGACTTCAAATGCGAAGATCAACCAAAAATTCAGAAAGAAAACTTTTTGAACTTTAGATCTCGAATTGTAGGCATACGACATTCTCTTAACGTATCCGTTATTTTTACTTGCCCTTTGTATACAAAGACGGCTGAATATCTCCACTGTCCCATAATGTGTCAGCAAAACGGGGCGCAGAACTTAGAGTTATTAATTTAAGCGATAGATAGAACATGTTCACCAAATTTGAGGCGTATCTGGGCACCTTTCATATTGATTGATTCCACAAGTATATGTGTCAGTTTCTTTTGCCACACCAAGTTTCAGCGCTTTCTGTTATGCCTGGTATGGTTTCCGGTCAGCAAAATATTGCTTCATCAACCGGATGGTTAGCCAAGTTTCTTATTGGGACGGCTCTTTATTTAATAAGGCTAGACCAAAAATTTCAGCCGAGGATCATACGAAACGTGCTGTTATTTAAAGATTTTTATCGGACATCTTTGTGCATCTTGCAATCTTTTACTTATCTTCTAGACCAGCAGGGTAAGTATTCCAAGTGCGACGCTCAGATCTCCATGAAACTTGGCACAAATTTAGAATATTTTTTTCCAAGTTTCTACGTAAGACATACGAGACTCCAAGCAACCGAGATTTTTTGTCGAAGGTTGGAAAAAATACGAAACTTTTTTTGAGAATTTTGAGATGAAAAGTTGTATGCTTCCTTCTACCGAAGAATGTAATGTATCCACACAAAATCATTTTTTTCACACGAAAGATACGGTCTTGAAATGTTTTTCTCTCTGACCGCTTTCCGCGCTTTGCGAACTCTCTCGGCCGCAAAGATTGTTCAATATATCGATTGCCGCTGTAAAGCTCGAGCTCAAACTTTCAAGAATTGATATGTGGTCTATGCCAAAAGTGTAAAATTTTAAAAAAAACTCTGAGCGTCGCACTTGGCAGCCTTCCATTGTAAAATGGAGCATTTTTACCATTTTTGGAACCAACTTTTTTAAAATAGTGTGTGATTTGCATAGACGACAAATCACAAGTTTTGTTTCGGAAAAGGGAATTCAACTTTTGTAGTGTTTTCAAAATGACGTCACAAAAAGAACTTCCGTGTTTTTGGCGGTCTCCGGGAATCGTTTGGGCAACGTTTTTTTTTTTGATAAGCTATCTGTTTCTATTATATATAAGAATGATATGATAGCTTTTATTTATCAGTGACTGCGTATGTGCATAATAAGAGACTAATTGTAAGACTACAATAAACACTGAGAGGGGGTGATAAGAGAGGGCTTGGAGGCAATGGAAGAATTCTGAAACCTTGAATATTGTCTTTGAACTTTCTGTAAACTGTATCTCGGCAGTTTTAGGTGACGAGGTTTATCGGCTAGATAAAGAAAAATGTTTGTCGATAACTTTTCTGCCTCTGTGACTCTCTGATCTCATTGCAGCTCGACACAAATTTCAAATGAGTTTCTGTATGACAATTACGAGATGACTAGTTCGCGCTTTGCAGAAACACCCAAATGGCGATAAAAATCGAACTTTTTTGCGACTTTTTACATTAAAGTTTGAGACATATTTCTGTTCAAGAAGGCAGCGAAAATTGGCAGCAAAATAAATTTCTCCACCGCTCTCCGCATTTCACGTACTCTCTTGGGCAAAGACGCTTGAATATCTTGAAGCAAAATTTTAATAAAATCTCACTGCAAATCCTTCTTTGGGAGACTGAAAATTTCAATCCGAGAACTGCTGCAGAATATGTAAATTTCCTTCAAGTTGCTGACGAAAAAATGTTAGAAATCACACTAGAAATTGTATATTTATTGAGCACAATATTTCCATAAGAAGCTAATTTTTCTGTGCAAAATCAATAAAGATACGGCCGAAAAACATTGATTTCAGCCTCCTAAATTTCCATTATCTCTCGGCTGTAAAGATCGCTTAATATCTCGGCTGCCCTGCAAAGCGTGAGCTAAAACTTTCAGAAATTGATTTGTGGCTTATAAAGATTTTTTGGGCTAAATTTTAAGAAATTTTGTATTTTTACCCCAGGCATTTTTTGCAAAATCATCATAGGACTTTATAAATTCGTTCATTATAGAAAAGTTTAATTACAAAAGGTAAATTTACTGTGCATTTTCTATAATGAAAGCACTTTTATTTTAACTTTGTTTTTCAACTCTCAACTTGAACAAATGACCGATCATTATCTGCTCTTCGGCGATTAAAACAGCTCATAACTCATGTTGAACATTTTCCCAATCCAATCCACTTGTCATCCTCCGTTCCCGGGCTCCCGTTTTCGCTTGTTTTGACCTCGCGAACACGTCCGGTCATCTCGCCTTGACCGCGTCATTGCTCAGCAGTTGGCGCTAAATGCAGGTGTCAAGTATAATGTCCGTCCGATTTTTGAAATGTTTTTCTTCCTCTTGAGAGTTTAAATTTCGTTTTTTTCGTTTATTGCGCGACTGTTTTTTTGATTACAATTTAGGATTTTTACTTTTCGAAGGTTCGAGACTCGCGAGTTAGAGTGTATTTTGAATGGAGAGACGAGAGAAAAGCAGAGAAATTGATCAAAAATTGAGAGAATCAGGGAAAAATCAATTGGAAATCAACTAAAAATCACTAAAAAATATTGAAAATGAAAAAAAAATCGAGAAAAATCATCAAAATCAGAAGGAAAACAAGGGAAAACAGCATTTCCATCGAGAGAAAAGAGCAAAACAAAGCAGTAAAGATCAATTACAACGCAAAGAGAGTGGAAGAATCAGACAGCCCGAGGGATTTTCTCAAAACCATTTTTTGCGCTTCACTCACAAGTAACGCCGCTGTCAGGAAAAGGAGGGGGAATTGGGGGCACGCTGATGTTTAATGGTTTCTCTGAGCCTCTGCTGCGTCTGAATTAAATGCATACAGCTGTAATATCTTCTAAGCACCATGTTCTCCTCAAAAACAACGATCCCTAAGCTCAGCAAAATGGAAAACCACCAAATTCTCATCAATTTCTCCCGGACTCTCATCAGATCGCATGAACAATATAAATCGGGTCTCCTGCGGACCCAGCAATCTCTCTGTGTCTGATTTTTCTGTCATGCACACTGTCTTGCATGCTCTTTCATCGCCTCTGCTCTTCGTTTCGGAGTCTTTTCAAACGACCATTTCAAGGCCCTTGCCATCCCGTTGAGTGCACAGTCGGGCAAACGGAGAGAGAGTGCGGCGTCGCGTTTCCCGCCTCGCACACATTCACAATTCAGACCTGCCATCTTGCTTGGAAAACAATCTTTGGCTCGCTCCTTTCGCCGCCTGTCGTCCTGTCTCTTCATTCGCCCAGAATCGCGCTCTCTTCTCCATCTCCGCTTCTCTTCGAAAGTGCAATATCGAAAAGGCCGCCAGATGTTTCGAAAGAGCTCTGATTCTCTCGCCCCTCTCCCCGCAGTGGCCTCACACTCCACGCTGCCTCAGCCGACCGTCCCGCGCCTGCACTCCGCGCTGAATCGCGCCACAGCCCCAACTGAGCGGAGAACCGGGGCTGTTTTGGGGCGCCCGTCGAAACGACTTTGGGGCGCGCTCTCTGTGTGTGTGTGGAGAGAAGGGGGAGTTTTTCGTGTGCAATTCAATGGCGAAAAGAATGGGGAGTGCAGGGAGCGCTCCGCCGAACGACCGACCGACCTTCGCCCAGCCCGCGACTGCCCCTCTCTGCCGCGTCTCCGGCCGCCCTTCGCACACTCGCCCGCTTTCCGTTTTTCCCCCCGAAAATTCTCGCCAACACTGGCTGGTGGGATTGTTGGGGCTTCGGCCTTGCGTTGCTCTCTCTCTCTCTCTCTCCCCCCTTATTCGAAATTTTCCGGGGGGATAAAGGGGGAATGGAGAAGAAGGACGGGAAGGCTGTGGGGGGACGGAATGGACGGAATTGTTTGGGGAGGACGAAGCGGGGGGCGAATGGCGGAGAGCAGGGCAAAAGGGGGTGCGAGGACGCCGCCGAAAATCCGTCGACGCGTCGTCGTCCCTTCTTCTTCTTCTCCTTACTTGTGCCCGCTTTCCTCTCTTCCCTTCCCCTCCTTCCTTCACAGAGCCTTCGTGAATTTGGAAGGAAGGGAAAGGAGAAGGCGAAGGAGGGGGGAAAATCGGAATGAATGCAAGTCGGGGGACCGAAGCCGAGGGATGGAGGAGTCGGCGGGGTTTTGGGGAAGATTGTGCGGGGTTCAACGCCGCCGCCGTCGCTGCCGCGATTTCCTCCACCACCGAAGATGACGAAGGGCGAAGGAGGCGAGGAGAATGGAGCGGATGAGAAATTTTTTGGGTGGGGGGAGAAAGGGGGAGAAGAAGATTTTTGGAGGGGAAAAGGTCGCGTGTCGCGCTTCTCCCCAAAGTCCAACGAAAATCCGACGACGGGGCTGCTCGGACCCTGCTTCCGGGCGTCGACGGGTTTGCGCGCAACGCTCGCCCCCCACAAAACGATCGTTTATTTTTCCGCGAAAGGATGACGCGAACTTTTTCCATTATTCCCCCAGCCGTTCGCATCCGCCCCAGATCCTCCGATGGAGGTCTTGGCCCCCATTGTTCGCGCGCCGATGACTAATCCCCGCCGCCGTGGAACGGTGACCCCGCGAAATTCGGATGCCATTGGCCATTACGGGCCCGGGATTCCGGCGGGTCTAATGAAGGGGGGCGAGTGGACAAAGGGCCCGCCAAATCCGCAAATGGCCATTCCAGCGACGCTCTCACGTGTCTGCCGCCCGTTCCCGCCGCCATCTGCACTCTTGACGACAAGAAACTCGGAATTTTGTCCGGTCATTCCTGGGAGAGCCCCGCCAACAATTTCCTGAGCCACAAAAAACGCCTCCCAGAAGAATTTTAATGAAGCCAAGCAAGGGAATTCACGTGTGCTGATATTCAAATGACCTTATCAGAGCGTTTCGTGCAATTGTACCCGCACATTCAGGCCTTCGTATCATATTTTCGAGGCTTTCAAAACATTATGTCATGTTTTTTGCGAGATTTTAATTTCGATGACTTAATTTTCAAAGTTTGACGACTAAAATAATACGCTTCAGCGAATGCACTAAGTCCTTTTATGCGCGACTGTGGTGCTGGCCTTGATCTGAAGGAACATCCACAGGAGTGCCGTCAACGACGTCACAACGACTCAAATGTCTTCGGCTGAAGGCACAGCCGATCCGAATGCTGGCCAGCCAGCGGAACAGGTACGCGTTTCACTCTAATCCCATTTCAGGCAACTCTCCCGGTCTTCAAGTCTCAATCGTCCTCATTTTGGGAGCATTCTCTGAAATCTGCAATTTTTAGAATAAAAATTTGAAAAATATTTTTTTAAGATTTTTACGGAAACTACGGATATTTTAGGCCAAAGTAAAGGGCAGTTTTAGCAAATTTTAGGGATAATCCCCATTTTCATTTGCAAAGAATATTACGCATCACGTTTATGGGCCGTATTTTTGATTTTTGAAAAATTGAATTGTCAGCATTTTTGGGAGAAATTGAAAATTTTTGAAATTTCAGGGTTAAGACTGACCTCCAGAAAATTGGGAATGTTCTATGAGAATTTTCAAAAAAATTAGAGCGAATTTTAGCCAATTCTTCCTTATTTCAGAGCTATTTTTGTTTTTTAGGCCCCTTTTTTCAGCTCACTTTTTATGGATGAAAGGCTCAAAATATTCGAACATAATTCTCTTAACCAAAATCATCACGTTCGTTTTTCCCATTCTGCACAATTCCCTCAATTTTTTCGCAAACCCCCGAGAACGGAGCGCAAATTCTCGCACGCATCTTCCCCATGACTTGCCATGAGAGTGACCATTAAAATTTAATTTTGTTTTGTTGTTTTTGTTTACTTCCTCTTCTCCATTTTCCCGCCCCGACACCGATTGCACTCTATAACATTCTCCCCCCAAAAACACACTTTCCCCCCGGGGCGGGGAGAGCCCGTCCCTTCGCCATGTTGTTGTCGTTGTTCTTTGGTCGAGAGTTCACAATGTTTTTTTTGTGTGAAACCCTTGGAAAGAATTTCTCTCCCCCCATAGTTTCTTTCGCTTTAACAGAATGTTTTTCCCGCCCGAATGTCTCATTTCCGTTCGAGAGCGGCGGGGAGAGGGAAATGGAATGACGTGAGATCCATGAGCTTCCATGGACTAGTCCTTTACTTCGAGCGAAGATTTATGGCTGGGGATTTTCGGACAGACGATTTTTGCCTTGGGTTCCTCAAAGGGTTGGGGAAATTTTGGGAGGAAAACTTTGAAAAGGATATTATGTTAGACTTCTAAGGTTTACCACAGATTTTTCTCTAAAAATCAATTGGAACTACTGCTTAAAATGACTGTAACTCGCCGCATTCTCTATAAAAAATGTTAGTTTTCCATTTTCTACTCAATAGTTTTAATTTTCAACCAAAAAATCGTTTTCTGGCTTGATGCAGAATGCCAAAAAATGTCATCTACCGGAAAAAATAGGCAACGAAGTTTTATAAAACGGGTTGCGTATACCATGGTTTTTCATTTCCTTCATTTTAGAACGCTTTTCACTATGCATAAATTTAAAACTAATCATTGTTTGAGTTGTTGCAGAACGCCAAAAATTTCATATAATGGCTAAACTGCTCAACTAAATGTTCTAAAATAGCTCCCACAGACTTTGTCGCTGTATTTCCTTCATATCACAATAGTTTTTCCCCTTTTTTTCGGGTTTTCTTATGTAAAAGTCATCATTTTTCGAATTATCGCAGAATGCCAAAAAATTCTAAACCAACGCCTAATATTGCAGAATTTTTGAAAAAAAAAACATTCTCGTTTCTTTATAAGTAATTTTTCAATTTGCTACAATCAAATTTTTCCTTCTTTTCGACTTATCCGTCAATTTTTCGTTATTTTTCCACTACTTGTTTTTATTCCAATTCACTTCCAAATTCTGCTCAAATCTGTAAATCTTAATCCAGTGTCCATTCTGCACCCTCTAATCAGTGAGACCGTCGCATCATTTCCCTCTGTTTTTTAATCCTTTTTTGCTACGTTGTGTGAAAGAAAAACCCCTTTGTTTTTTTAATTCCCCCATATTCTGTGACTCATTTCGCGGAACCCTTAATTATTTTCCCGCCAAAATTTTTGCAATGGACATTAATTTCGCTGCTCCAAGTGTTTTTTTGCGTTGCGTCGGAAATCGGTCATCGAATGTTTTCGAAAACACCTGTCAAAGCAAGGGTCTTGTGATGCCCGCAGGCGCTTTTAACAGACAAGACCGTTTCGCAATTAAAACGAAAGATAAAGAGAGTGATCGAGTGATTGGCGTTCGACGCGAGAGGGTGTGGAAAAATAGAGGGGGAGAGAGTTGTTTTTTGGCGATAGAAAAGACGAGAGATTACGCGAAAAGCGGAGAGCAAGGCCATTTAAATAGGGATGACTGCAAAGAGGAGAGCGGTTAGAGAAACAGGGAGTATGGAGAATGAGGAGAGACAAGAGAGCGCCCGAGGGCATTGATGGGAAGAAAACCATGGGCGAGGGAAAGCGGGGTCGTTCTTTATGTGTCTCAGGGCCTTTTCCGAAAAATAGGGGGCAAAAAATGGGAGCACGGGTCTGTTTGAATGAATTTGGTCGTTGGAAAGAAGGCTAGAGAAATAGCACATCGCCCAACGAGGAGTCGGAGAGACGTCAGAGAAAATGGAGGGAAATATTGCGAGGCACGAAGAGAGTGGTAAGGGAGGTTAGAGAACTCGTAGATTCGCCCTCCGAAGGCTGCAAACCCCCTAAATTCTACTGTAGCTTTCGGCAGGGTACTGTAGTTTACAATACGTCCAAGATATTCGAAATTAAAGCTATTTGGAAATGCATTTTAAGCCATCAAAGAGCCGTGTTAATACCATCCCTTTCGCCCTCTCTTTTTCGCACTTTGAACCCGTTCTTTGATCCCCTTAATCAGCTACTAGTGCACGTTGAATAACTAAACACCGACACACGTAGGGCTCGAGACTTTCGGGCGCCGGCGGGAGACGCCAGAGAACGCAGAAACAAACAGATGGCTTATACATTACACATGAGCGATTAGGTCACGTGCTCCGCCTGCTTTTTCCCGATCTCATTATCGCTGGAAATGGGAGCTGGGGGGACGGATGACGTCACTTTCCCATACCCTTCTCCCCTCTCCGTCTCTCAAATGACCCCGTTGTTGTTTGTGTTGTTCCGCTCGTTTCGCATATTATTCCTTCCGAGCTGTCGGGATTATTTTTTTGTTTCGGGAATGACGTCATCGAGAGCCGTTAAAGAATTCTCCCCCACCCTAAAAAAACAAAATTTCCCTTCCCCCCGAGGGTGGGGGGAAGGAGATTTTTTATGGGAAAAACAATCGACCTTGGCAAGCCCAGAAGAACAAACAAATAACATAAATTTGAAACCTATCCGTCGCCGCAAAAGTTGAAGGAAAACAAAAACAAAATGCAACGGGCTCTAAACAAATAGAGGAGCCCTGGGAGATATCGCTGAAGCGAAAAACTTGAACGTCTAATTTTTAGAAGTTATAGTCATCATTTGTGAGCTGATGTAATTGTTATGTCATGTATGACATTTTAACTTCTGTTCTGTCTGAATCTTTTAAGAGATCTGAAAATTCCAGTAGGATGCCAACCTCTAAGCTAATAAAACCCAATTTCAGAGGCCTCAGGACCAACAGCCCACGTTGCAAATCCCGAATCCCGCCTCTGTGAACCCGCCGCATCAGAATCTGCTCTCGCCCGGCCAGAAGGCGCAACAACAACAGCAACAGGCACTGCTGCGGTCGCCGAATGCTCCACCGCCCCACCCGATGCAGTGGCCTCATCAGAAGCCGGATGGCCAAGAGATGGGCCAACCGCCCATGCCTCCTCAACACCCGTACGCCCATCTCCCGCCCGGCTATCCCGTCCCCCCACAGCCCTACTGGGGCCCACCCCAAGCCCGCTACATGTATCCGGGCCCGGAGGGCCAACCGCCGCCGCCCGGTCCCTATCCCGGTCATCCCTACTACATGCAAGTGCCTCCACACCATCAATACCCACCCAAACCCGACTTCCCGCAACACCCGCAGACCTCAGGCGCCGACAACGAGGCGGACAAGCAGAATCCGCAACAATCCCAACCTCAGCACGCATCTCCACATTATCCTATGAATATGCAGGTAAGAGCAATGTTTTGCTGAATTTTGCGTTTTACTAGAACAACTACGCTTAAATGAAAAATGCTAGAAGGCTTTATACCCTGTAAATTTGATGTTTTTAACGCTGAAATACGAAGTTTACGTCTAGAAAAAATCTTATAAAATGTTTTTTGTTTAGTCATCGAGTTTGATTTTTCGAATTTTTCGCTCCTAAAATACGAAGCTCAAAATCACAGAAAATCCCAGTATAAATTCGACACCCATTTTGACACCTAAACCACTGTTTAGCCCAATTTCCAGTACTCTCCCAACTAATTCCCCTTGTTTTAGCGACCAATGGGAGCCCCTCCAGGCCAACCCCCCATGATGATGGCCGCTCCCCCTCCCCAAGCCCAATCTCAATATCCGCCATCAGCGAACGCTCATCTCCTGAAGCCAGCTCAACGCGAGGCCGTCGAGAAGTTGGTGGGGGTACCCACGGAACTCGTGCCTCCCAGTGTTATGCCACAAAGACGGGATTTCTTCGAACAATTAGTATTACTGAACGAGCAACACAACGAGACGTTGAACGCTCCACCACAAGTGTCCAAGAGTCCCGTTGACCTGCATCGACTTTATATTGCGGTCCGGAAAGCGGGCGGGTTCAAAAAAGTGAGATTTTTATTTTATTTTGCAAAATTTAGGGAGATTTTTGGAATTCTGTCGTTATTTCTCGGATTTCTAAGCAAACTGGCCAACTTAGATTGCTAAAATACGAAGTAATCTTCTCTATATAGTCTAACTACTTCGAATTTTTAGTCAATTGTCTTTGCGGAAACCCACGCTCAATTTTAAAAATTAAACCAACCTTAATTCAGACGTGCGATGACAAAGCCTGGAAAGCATTGTGTCGAGAGGCGAACCCATCGATGACCGAGTCCTCCGCAGCCGGCTACCAACTCCGCCGACACTACCAGAAATATTTGTTGGCGTTGGAATGCCGCGAGACCGGCGCCGACATGAACGAACTGATCGCTTACGCGGAGAAGTTGAAGAAGAAGAAGAAAGAGAAGGAACCGGCGGCCGGAGGGCCTGGTTCAGTGGGTCAGCCGGGCACACCGGCCGCACCGCACGGTCCACCAACTCCGAATTCCATTCGATCCGCCGCGACTCCGACACCAGCACAGTCGCAGCCGGCCGCGACACCCGGCCCACCGGCGCAGCCTCCGACGTCGGCGACGGCTGGAACAGGTAAATTAATTTGGTGCGAGACTCTCGCCGGTTTGCATGACATGCGCGGTTACTATGGTGAGCATAAGTGTCAAGGTTTTTGGGGCACGGCACGAGTAATTAAAACTGGAAAAAAGGGGAGAACAGTGGGCGCTGTAAGGGCACTGTCGGAGGGATAAGAATTGTGATGTTTTCGGGTGCTGTCTACCTAGATCTGCCCCGCCAACGACGGAAGGAATCGCGGATTCTATATCCGAGATTTTGTAATTTTTACGACCCAAAAGAAATTCTAGGCCTATCAGGTGTCATGCATAATATAAGCGAATGTAGGACACCAACCAGATTCCCTCAAAATATTGCCGACTATAATTGAGGACTACAAACAGCCCTCAAGTCATGGCAACCGCGCTGGCTGATTGTGTAGGGCATCGGCGGCCGAATTAAAGCGGCCGCACCCGCGCACAGGTGGAAATCGGAGGACAAGTGGGGCCAGAAACGTAATTACTGCGTGCCCGACGTCTGTACGCCGATTACCGAACAATGTCCGAGGGGCGCGAAGACGCCCGCGGGCGTGAGGAATCGGGGGGCGAATGAAAACAGCGGCAAGTTTACGAGCACTTACCGACGCGAAGGAAACTATAAAACAGTCCCGGCGAATGGCTCGGCGGATTATTTTCCCTCCAATCCAGCCCCCTTTTTTCCGTCGTTGACGTCTCCAAACACGCACCCGGACCTCGGATCCCTTGTGCTCGGATTTCGCGAAGGCCCCCACCGGATACGACGATAATCGCGGCAGATTATGTCATTTGCATGAAATTTGATTCCTTCTTGCCTTCGAGGCGATTCCTCCTCCTCGGGCCCCGCTTCCTTTTGTATTTTCGATTCCGGTGGGCGAGAGGAGCAGAGAGGACCCAAAGGCACCGCGAGAAATCATTATCAGTTATTATCATGCCCGACCAGCGCCGCATAGCCGACCCCCGAATTTTTCGGCCCGGAGTTGAATTATTTTGTAGGGGCCGATGGCGGGAAATTATTTGTTGTTTTCGGGCTTATACGGTTGGCAGGTCGACATGGGCGGGGCAAACGAGCTATCGACCACCCGGCTGACTCACTTTTACAAGTCTCCAATGTTTCACGTAAACATAAATTACCTTTGCTTTTTTCATGACATCATACGTCAATTCCATTATTTTGTAGCGTTCGAGCATTTTTTGTTACACTGTAGATATTTGAATGTAGTAGGAAAATGGGAAGTTGCAAATTTTTTACCGAGTAATGGGGATAGTAAAGGATTTTCGGTGATTATGGGGATTAGAAAAGGAGCTGTTGTGTTGGTTATGAAGGAGAATATCAGCGGAAATGCAGGATTCTTGGAGAAATTGTTTGTTTCTTCACATTTAATAAGCCAGCAGCTTGCTTATTATTTTAGCCACTGAATTTTGAATTTTTTCGGTGTTCAAAATTTTGGTGAAATTTTGATAATTTGAGGATTTCAATTTTCCGCACTTTTAATATCTTCCGTTCGCAAAATCGGAAACTTCTCCTACCATATAAGCGGATTATAATTGTTTCGGAGATAATGATGTGAACCCAACACCTTCTCCAGCTTTCACGCTAATCAAAATTTGCATAATGCAAAGCAAGTTTGCAAAATCTATGGAAACCTTCCGGCCACCTCTCAATGTAAAACGTACAACTACCTTCGTATTCCTCGCACAATCCCTACCAGGAATTAGCCGGTGCCGAGGACTTATCGTAAGCCGCCGGTGGAGGCCGGTCGCCATTAGCGGCGGCCCAGTGCAAAATACGCCGGCTGAAAATGGAAAAGAGCGCTGCGGCGGTGGGGTTGGGGCGGTTGCTGGTTGGTGGCGCTGGAAAAAAATGTTTTTGGGGGGTAAGCGGCGAAGAGAGAAAACACCTTTGGGCCGCTTTTTACTCGGGAAGAAGCGGGCGAAGGGAAACGGGGTGTGACTGCCAGCCAACACCAAGCCCAGCCCCACACTCGCCGCCGGGCCCTGAGGGCGTCGCGGCTTCTCCCCCCGGTGTGTTTCTTCCACCACTCTTTTCGGGCCCCCCGAAAAACATCCTCCCTTCACCACACTTTTTTCGCGAATGTATTTTTTCGGCTGGGCCCTCGGGGCGATTCGGTGGGACGCAGTGTTGGCCCAATTTCGCCTCCAGCATGGAGCTGCCTAAGGGCTTTTTCGAGATTTTCCGCCATCTCAACCCCCAACGGTCGCGTATATAGTCGAATTTTGCGTTCTTTCCTCATACGGCGACTTGTTTACACGATTACGCGGCTCAACATATTGGTCACTAATCCTGAGATGACGTCTTCGCGTTTCACGTTCCTTCGCCCCTTCTCGCCCTCCGGCTATAATTCGTTTTTCCGCCGGCTCGTTCCGAAATGTCCCGCCGAAATTTTTTTTCCGCTGCTTGTTGTTTAGAGGCCAATTTTCGAGGAGGAGGAGGGGAAAGCAAGAAAAAAAAACAAAAACCGTTCCAGGACATGTCCACTCCGTGCAGCTCGAACCACATTAGAGTAGAGAACCCCCATCAAATATTCCGAACAATTGTTTTCCCCCGCCTTTTTACTCGCTGTTTTTTGCGTTGTTTGTCAACAACAGCTCGAATGCACTCTTAGTTGGGGGGTTTGTAGTTCGTAATCGCTTCATGCACTTGAGTCCAATTAAGGCCGTTTGTTGCGTAATTGTTGCTCCTCGTGTTTACTCCGGTCATTCGTAGTAAGTGTAATACGTGATTTATTCGCATTGCGGGTGGATTAGTTTTCTGTACCCACAATTTTCATACAACGGTCATCAAGTGGCTATTTATCGGATTATTTTTTACGACTAGACGGTCATGTGTAATATAGCTGTTGAGATTGTAGAATACAAATTGCGAACATGCTTGCTCCCAAATTTGGACAGTTACTATTTTTTTCACTTTATGCAAAATTTTGGTCATTGTGGGACCTTATTTTAGACATCAATCCCATCTAATGTTAAAGTAAAATAATTTCCCAATTTTTGAGAAATTTTCAACTTTTTGCATTAAAACAACTTCTTGAGTCGTATTATACCCATTCTCCTTAATTTCGCGCAGTTACACATAATGCTTTATCCACTAACACCTCATTCAAGTTATCCATCCCACCTAACGCCGGAAATTTTTCCCTTAATGGCCGGCCCAGTCTAAACCATGAAGCGCGGAACCTCACGTCGAAAGAAGACCTCACAGACCTCGGAGCAGCCGCCGAACGCCGTGAAACCGGACTATGGCCAACAGCCAGTGGGCTGCGGGGCCTACAACTACCCCATGCCACCTTACGGGATGTCATATCCACCCGGCTACCCGCCGGGCTATCCGCCCGCATATCCCCCTCAAATGAGTCAACCACATATCGGATATCCCAGCCCATCGAACGTGTATCGGCCGGCCCCGCAGCAAGGGCCCATGCCCCAATTTCGTCCGAATCACTTGGCCCCTCCGGCCTACGATTATCCTCGCGCGCCCTCGCCTCGAATCCAGACGCCCAGTACGAGTACGGCTAGTCCGCAGATGTTCCGGGTACCCTCGCCTTCGCTTCGACAACCGCAACAACAATACATGCCGTCGTACCCAACACATCCGGTAATGACGGCCAGCCCAAGGCCACTCCAACAACAGCAGCCTAGTCCAATTCCTAATCAACCGTCCACTTCCATGAGCTCTCAACAACAGCCTCGTTGGGGTAGAGAATTCGATTTTGAAACTTTAAAAATATTCCTGGGAAAAAAGATTTTTGATATTGCACTTTCATCTGTCAAATCTGAGATCCCGCCAACTTTTTTTGGGTTTTATAGGCCATCCATTTTTTCTGGTCATTATTCCCCAAACACCCTCAGGGATTACTTTGAAAGGGCATTTCATTAATGTCTAATTTTTCTTCGCCGCGCTGGTCATCTGGTGTGTAAAATAATATCCCGATTACACAGTCACACACTCCGATGTAAGGCCTCCCCAATCCTCCAACCGGTTGTCCGGACAACCGCCCCGAGGCATTAAGCACGAAACACCCGCTACTGTAGAAGGGCCGAGATTGTTCGGCCGGGTTTTAAACATCCAAAAAGTGGGGAAATACGAATGTCATGCAAACCACGGCAAAGCGGGGAGAATGTCATGAAATGTTATCAACAAGAAAAGGTCAAGGGCCATAACGGGACCTTCTATCCTTGTGATACATCTTTCATCTAAAATACTTCTTTTTTCTCTATAATAGCGGAAGAAAAGATATTTTAAAGGTACAAATGACATTTTAGAGAGAAAAAATAAAAATAGATGGCTCAAGTAATACAAATATCAATGCAATCTAATTTCAGCGCCAAACTACCCTCAACATGGTCCCGCCGAAGGTCAACCACCTTATTATTATCAACAACAGGGTCTCCCGCCTCCACCTCCCCATCATCCCGGGTATCCGGGCTGGTCGGGCCAACCACTCCCGCCCGGCTATTCTCAACACGGCTACCCGCCAGTTCGACCGCCAACCCATCCCCCACCCGGCCAGGGCTACCCACCCGGCTATGCACCACCTCAGTTCCCCCAAGCCCAACCTCAGCCACCCCCACCCCACATCCAGGCCCCCAAACCCGAAGCGATGGACCCACAGGCGGGCCCGGCCTCCACCGGCGACCAATCCAGCCGCTCCACTCCCGCCCCACCACATCAGACAAGTCGGCCGCCCTCCCAAGCCCACTACCAACCACCTTCGACACCCGACACCAGGCAGGAGGAACGACCGAGTTCGAGGCAGCCCGCCAAACTCGGACACACTCCGGTCCCGTCCAGTTCGGCGTCCATGCCCGGCCCTGCTCAACCACCACCTCAAATGTAAGCCTTTCAATTCATTTTCCATAATTTTTGGGAAGGTTTATATTATACTAGGTATTCTTATCAAGAATTTTATAACTTCTCCCCCGAAAACCGCTTTAATCAAACCAAACTTACGAAAAAATATGTTGCATAACACTTTATTCTCGACTAAAACATAGACAAAAATTCTGGAATACACCCAAAAGAAATGTACACGAAAAATCCCGACGTTTTGACGAAATGTCACAGATTTATTGAAAAATTACTTCTGCATAATTTCCTTTCGATGTGGCGTTTGAGACGGAGAGAAGGAGTCATTTATAGCTTCCACAATGTTTAATCCAAACCACCCTTTTTTTAATATACGTAATAATGGTTCTCCTGGGAGTCCAAACATGTTCATCAGGTAAATTAATGTAAAACGGTTGAAATCTGTAGAAATTTGAATACAATTTTAAATATTAAACAGTTTGTTTCTGTCGTCGGCTGCACTTTTTGGAAGAGTTTTCCCAAAATTTTATGTTTTTTGAAGTGTTGACCTTATTTTAGGTAATAAATTTTGTTTCAGGCCCGTAAACCCGATGAACATGCCACATACGAGCCAACCTTACTATCCCCCAAATGCATATCGACCCGTCCCCACAGCAAACAAGCCCCAATATCCCATGGGCTACCCGGATCCATCTCAGGGCTTCCCGCCTCCCCATCCCAACATGTATCCACCTTCATCACAACATCCGGGAATGTGGCCGCCGAACTCGCAACCCGGTGTGCCACAGCCTCGTTTCCTGAACCCACACACTCCGCAGATGCCGGGGAAGCCGCAACAGCAGGAGTTCCGAAGACCTCAGCCTCCCTCAACTTCGGCTGCACCTCCTCCACCTCAACCTCAACAATACTACATGCAAAACAACCAGCAGGGAATGGCCAGTCCGAGTTCAGCTCAAAGACAACAGAGGGTAAGTGTTTTTCGTTGTTTTCTGGAGTTTAGGCATCAAAAGTTTGATCATGATCGAAAAGAAGATTTTTGACGAGGAAAGTCTGAAATAATGTTTATAAGAAGAAAGAGATGAATATTCAGTCCAAATTTTCCATAGGTTCGCCAAGAAGTTTTTTGTCTTCGACTTCTTAATCCAAGAAATTTTGTATAAATTGACGTTGTCCCGAAGTGTAAATCCTTGATTTTAGGTACCCCCTCAAGTCCAACAGATGCCTCCAGCCACCACAGCGTCTCAGCAATACCAACCGCATCCAATGTCCCGTCAGATGCAGCCTCAACAAGGTCAGATGAACGCCTCTTTTCCACCCGGTTGTCTCGAGGCCATTGCTACAGCAACAGCGATGCGGCGGAAACGACCTCGTTCCTTTGCCCGAGATATCAATGGAGCCACTCCGAAGCGTCTGACAATGGCTTTGAGATCAGGTCAAGAGCTGGATACAATCTGGGCGATCAACGTTTTGACGGTTATCTTGTACGACGACATGGCTCAACCTCTGATCCTCAGCTCGGAACCCCAACTTTTGGGCCTTTGCATCGAACACTTCAAGGCTCTTTTGGCCGTTTTATACCCTCAGGAGTTCAGTCTAACTGACAATGCGAAGGACTTGGAAGTCTTTGAAGACTTTGTCGAAAATGCCCCAAATTCTCGGAAAAACTCGGTTGTCGAGATGGGGAAAATCAACGGAAAAGTGGAGAAGAAATCGAGGAAGAACAGCACCGACTTCACTTTCGTCTCCCGAACTGGGCGAAAGGTTTATGTGGAGAAGGAGGCCAAGAAACCCATGATTTTGGATCGCCTGTGCAAGGAATGGGAGGATGAACAAGAGACTTCCAAAGAGAACAAGGCATTGGAAGAGGGAAAATTTGTCTCCGGATTGTGTCACAGGATATATAAGGGAATCATGACCAGGTTGCAATGTAAACGAGGGCTGAAACGAATGAGATTCTCGAAACACGATGTGATCAAAGAAGAAGTTCAAGATGGAGAAGAAGAAGATGTCAAGGAGGAGATGGAGGTGAGTCAAATCTTTGAAATTACTTTTTATTTGATTTTTAGAGAGACTTTAGAATAGAAGGTAGTGAAATTTGAAGTTTTTGGACAGGTTTTTGCGTTGATGTCACGTATAATATAACTGATTTTTCATTTTCGATTTTTTCAGGAAGAAACATTATTCTATCGTCAACCCAAGCCAAATGAGACCTGGAATCGCGAGATCACCGCCGACCTCTCGCTCATCCCCCGTGCGGCACCATTGGTCAACCGGGATGTTTGCTTGGAGGAGATCGGAGACCGTCTTCTGGCCATGTCCAACATCATCCGCGGGTTCTCCTTCTTCCCGGGCAACGAGAAGCTCATGTACAACAACACCGAACTGCTCGACCTGATTGGCCGTTTGTTAATGTTGAAGGTCAAGCGGGACGAGCAGAGGAATCTGGAGTCAGCGAAGCTAAAGGCCGAGAAGGAAGCCGAGGAAAAGGTGAAAAAAGAAGTCGAAGAGGACGAGAAGGGCGACAAAAAGGAACCAGAGAAGAAGTCGGCCCCATCCGAAGAGGATTCGGATGAGAAGTTGCTCCTAGAGATTGCGAATCAGCTCCGCGATGATGCATTCACATTGCTGTCGCACATCAGCGTTCAGCTCGATCTCTACAACCAAAACAGCGACGTGACTTATCGATTAATGGACGCATTACTCCATTGGGCCGTCACCACCAACATCCAAGCCAAAGATCCCATCAACAACGCGGTTTACAGCCCAAAGTAAGCGTTTTCCGATATTATACTTGGTCAAACAATTTTTTTTTGAAATTATATTATTCTTCTGGATTTTTTAAGAGATTATTGAAAGAGTATAGAAAGAATATGAAATTTTCCGTATTTTACAAATTTTTTTAGATTGTATGTGTTCGAAGTCATCTGCAAAATGTCACTTTTGGAGTCCAACATTGATCTCCTGTTGTCGACCGGACCTTGGCCCAGAATCGAAGAGTTTGTACGAGTAGTTGCTAACAGCGTCACAATGTCAGAGGAGCTTCCATTGAGGTAAGAAGAGGATTTGGATATTATTTTAGAGCGACTTTTAATTTTCTTTGTCTAACATAAGGTTCAGAGCCCAATTTTTTGAATTTATTTGAAGCTAGATTGTTAGGAAATGTTCTAGAAGTAGAGGTTGCACTTTTCTAACGCGTGACTGTTAGCCTTTCAAAAAACGATAAGATTTATCGACCAATTTCATCAATGAACTTTTTGAACAAAGAACAATTACTGGAAATGTTTTCAGAGAATTTGCGATTGTGATCCTAACCGCGATTTGCCAAGCCAGCGAACCGGCCTGCGTGGTGGCGACGCTCGAAACGGACGTCATTCAGAACCTGGTCTCGTTCCTGGAGGCCGCCGAGTTCAACATCACAACCATCGCCACCACCGAAGGAGTGACGGTTCTGAGGGACAACCCGGAACGAATGGGCACTTCCTTCGGCATGCTTCGACGAGCCGCTCAAATCCTCGCCTGTCTGGCGCAGTACGAAGTATGCCGGCCGTACTTTGTGAAGCACCAGTCCCGCCTTTTGTCCTTCACCGTCAGCAGCTACGTAAGTGGAAGGAAAAACGTTGATCAAACGGCGGGGATTTAAAATGACGAAACGAGTCATCCGATGTTTACACAGTAGGAACTGCACTTCTGAGCTGGTCCCGAACAGTATTTCGCACTCTCAGCTGGCTTTTGAACATTTATTTCCCTTGATTTTTTATCGCTAGTAAGAAAGCCGAAAAATTGGACTTTTTCCAACGGAAAAGTGCATTCCTGCCATATGGTTGACCTTTTTGGTTTCTCAAAAATGGAAAGAAGAGAGCGAAAACCAATACGAAGTGTGATTATGAGTTGCACTTCCCAGTGAACTCTGATTAGAAAGGGGAAATCTGGTTTTATTTGGTTTAGCACCCTAGTACGACGTTAAGGCGGAGTTTTGACCAAATTTTTCTTTCGGATTTTGCATTAAATCTGATTAGAATCGGCTTAGTAGCCTCTTTTTGTAAATAGGTTGTCCTTTCCCGCCATAAGGAGCCATCCCCCTGAGGGTTCGGACGGAGCATTCCGTGATCGAAAGCTATCAACGGATCTCTGGAAAGGCCCCATTTTTCCGCGTCTTTTCCCAAACCAAAGTGCAAAATACAGTAGGAAGGGCGAAGCCCCAGTGAGCCTCAACGAGGTTTCGCTAGCTGGCTGTGTGTGTTTTTTTAGAGTTTTTTTCGGAAATTCTTTCGTTTTTGCGGGCGCCGTCAATATTTTTTTTCGTAAAGTGCGCGGCATTGCACTTTTGCTGGGCGGAGAGTACTGGTCCCTCGGAAGAATTTATTCCCAATGTTATTAGGGCGTTTATGTCGACTCGGACTTGTTTTGGCAGTCTGATGGTATACTGTAGCCATTTTTAGAGATTTTTATGGAACAGGTGAAAGTTGTGCATTTTCGTGGGAATTTGGTGAGAAAACTGTGGCCTGGAAAGTCTTAGAACAGCATGAGCTCACTATCATGGATTTAGAAAGGGTTCGAGAGACGTAGAGAGTATATTTTGCGTATTAGTTTGGGCAAAAATTTGGGATTTTTGGAAAGAAGCCAAAATAATAGTAGTAGTAAATTGTGAGTTGATATTGCCCAGAGCACTGATTTGCGAACCATGCTTTATCTGTTTAAATACTCGGTTTCCCAAAACAACGAGAAATTTTTTAAATTAATTTACCTTATTTTAGATGGATTCCCGAGTAGCTGGCATGGTTGCCGGTATCCTGTACGATCTCCAACACATTCCCAGTGACCTGCTGCTTGCCAAGGAAGTATCGCCTCAGGAAACAAGCAAAATGGCCGAGCGATTCCCATCGTTCAAGTGGAAGGTCAGCGACGATGCCGAAGATCCGCCGGAGCCATTCCTGAATGTCACCTTACCACCTCCAACTAACCCGTTCCATGTTGAAGCTCAAAAGGGCCTTCCGAAGGTGTCCATTTCTCCTGATTCGAGGTCCATGTCACCGAGCAAGACCAATGGGAATTTGGAAGGTAAGGATAATATAAAATCATGTCGGAAAGTGATCAAATCCTATTTTAACTTGATTTTTGGGAATATTAGAGGCTTAAAGGTGATATAGCTTGACTTGGGATAACATATTGGATTGTAGTTGATATAATTTATATTATTTTAGTGAACGGAAACACCAAACACCGAAGAAAAAGGAGCCGCCATTCGGATGGCCGAGAGATGACCGCTCTTGAGAGTGCCCTTCTCAACGACTCCGACGCCGAATCCGGCCCTGAGTCGGACGGAGAAACAAGCCAGCCGGCCAGCGACACAAACTCACTCAACTCGCAGCCAAACTTCAAGTCGGCGTCGGATGCGGTGAAGGAAAAGCTCCGCAACAACATCAACATGAAGCATGGGCTCACAGAGAATGGGCACGAAGAAGAGCCGGACCAGAAACGCCAAAGAATCGGGAACGGGATGAGCGCGGTCAGCCCCAAGTGTAACGGAGATCTCAACAACAAGGTCAGGCCCAACAAATCCGAAAATGGCAACGGAACCCCAACCAAACAGAGCGGATCCATGGCGGCGGTGGCCTAGACTTCTCCTAACTTTCATTATGTCACTTCTGATTACTGTAGGTGTACTGTAATATCATGGTACCTTGTTGGGAACGCGACAATAAAATGTCGTTAAATCCCCCCGTTTGTCTCATCGATTTATGCGTTGTACGTTGTGATTTCTCTCTTTTAGATTTTCATAGATCTTATTCCAGCCTCATTTACCAGTAATATCATTCAGTTTTCTCTTCCTTTGCATCTCCTGGAGGCGTAATATAAATTGGAAATCAGCGAAAATACCATGTCTGTGGTCTTGGTTGAGCTGCCCGGAAAGGACATGTCGCTGGCACACCGCCTCGGCTTGTTTTGACTGTATATTATCTATTTGGGGACCTGTTAGGTGGTTTGATGAGAACTGGATTTTTTGGTTGTGACATCAGATTTTAACGAGTGAAAAATCGATTATATTATCCATGGGTCGGGTCCTAATGGGTAATATTCGAAAATTGTCCGTAGGTGGGCCAAGTCAAACTTGATTACCTATCCAGTCCATCCCAGTCACCTTCCTCAGCCTCCCCGCTCTTCGAATTCTCTCCTTTTTATAGGACATCTTCAAGTCTTCAAACAAGACTCCCCCAATCTTTGCGCTGTATATTCAGGTCCTCTATATTAACATAAACTACCCCCAAATTCGTTCTCCTTTCGAGTATTATCAGCCCAGTCCTCCTCCCATCCCACCCCCACTCCTGTTCCCCCATCGACATTCGCGTGGTTGGCTCAGTCGTTGTCGGTCCTCTGTGGCACTTTTTTTTGTCTCCCTTTTCTTCTTGGTTCGATATCAATTCGGGTTCTCTTTTTCTTTTCTTTTATTTGGATAAAATCGGAAAGTTTTATCACGTTTTATTTAATTTTATTGAACGATAATTATTATCTCTGTGCATACATCCTCTTAATTATTATATTGCAACCGTTTTCGACCATTGAAATCCGTCGTTTTCTACTGGAAAAAAGAATAAAAATGTTAAAAATTGAAATTGTCCGAGTTTTTCTTGATGTTTCAACAATTGTACAGTAAAAATGCGTCTAGCAAATATATAAATATATTGACTCACTATCAACACATGGTTAACTTTGGAAAAAAGTCGATTGTAAATAATTTATTTGGTATAAAAACAATTTTTTACTCCTTTCGGATGTAAAATATTTATAATAAAATTCTGTGAGAGTAGCAACGATTAGGTTATAAAGTGTTGTACACATAAAAACCATAATAAAAATTTGTAAACGGGGCTAGAAATAATCAAAATAAGGGGATGGATAGTATCAACAATGGTGGGAAATCGTGAGAAATGGAAAGGAGATCGACTGAATAGGCGTAAATTACTAGTTAGACACATAACAATCTCAAAGAATGGCATAGTACTACTAAATAATCGAAAAAATCCTTAAATCCCTCGGAAATCCCAGCCATCTCAAGGGTTAATGATGAATGAGGAGACATCACAAATCCAATTGACCAATGGCGGTATTCAAGATGTCCTCAAATGGGGGTCGGACTTTGGGCGGGGAGGGTTGCTTGGGCTGGACGTCATCCCCAGATCGGTGGATGTAACGACATTTCCGACCATAAGGACAAGCTCCGGTTGCTGTAAAGTTGCGACAGAGGATTGTCTTGTGGTTTGGAGGCGGCTGGAAACAACAAAGATAAATATATTCAGCAACAAATCGATTGAAGAGCACTAGTAACAGTTAAATTTCAGAACTATTTCCTTCCGTACAGGGCAATATAAAATTCAGTCCGGCTAGGTTGGAAAACGTTTCCAACACCCAGAAAACGTTTGCTTCAACAAATTCAGCTTGATTTGCGACTTATTCTGGCTGTTTCTTGAGAAATTTTAACTTATTCTACGCAAGAAAGGCCCATGCATAGATGGCGTATTTTACAAACTAAACGACCATGAGCTCACACAGCAAGCTCTCTCACACATTCTCCATTCCGTTTTCCCGTTTCTTCAGCCTAAAAACAGAAGAAACAATGAAAAATCTTACCAACTTTGGTCTGAGTTCCTCCACCGAATGGGCATATCTGCAATTCTCTCCAAACATACAGAAGTCGTGAGCTCGCATGAAGTCGCACATGACGGTCTTGTAGTTCTCTTCCAATCGCCTCATTCTCTGCCGTTCCTGTCGTTGTTTATCAGTCAGTGTCGCATCTTGGCTTTGATCCTTCGCCCTGGCCGAAAGACCAAACTGCGAGGGAAGTGGAGTCGGCTTCAGTGGGGCCATGGACTTGCTGAACGCCGTCAGCATTGGTGCCGGGGCTTTGTGACCAGCTGGTGTCGAATGGAGCGGCTGGAACGCCGAAGATGGAGGAGATCCGGACTGATTGGAAGAGCCGGACAAACGAGATCCAATAGGACGAGAATAGCCGATAGGATCGACAGGCGGCGACCATTTGGAGGTATTGGGAGTTCCGGAGGAGCTGGAGCCAAGATCTGTGTCCGACCAAAGACTGGGGATTGGTCGAGTGACGGTGGTGGGATTGCTCTGAAACTGGAATCCAGTCGAGAACGCGAATGAATTGCGGCCGCCATACAACATTCGGTCCTTTCCCATTGACATCCTGCACTGAAAGAACCATGCAAACTTGCGCAAGAAAAACGATTCGCGATTTTGTCAATGAAAGGTCAAGTGTAATATTATTCATGGCAAATCGCGAAGAAAATTAAACCAATAGCAAGAGAAAGCCATTGATAACGTAAACCAGCCAGAAAAAAACTTTTTCGCGGACCAAGAAATAATATTATCCATCAATACACAAAACGTTAAGCAAAATTTCCCAAGAATCAGCCGAGGCTATACCTAAAAAAACGAAAACAGCTCCAGAAGACAATTTACAGCGGATTCCTCCTAAACAAAAGTCAAAAGCTTTCAAATACACCCAAGAACAGCATCAAATTATATTATCCATGACCAAAAAACCGAAAATATTTGTAAATCGAGCACGAGCTCGCGCCACAGGACAACAACTCGACGAAATGAGGAGAAAAAGTCATCATCAAAACTGAAAGTGAGAGCTCGCGCCGGAAATTCTGGGACAACATTTCCCACCACCGGATCAACTCTCTCCCGGCACGAAAACATTGACTGCGCCAAACGCTGCGATTCAGATTCGCGACATCGAATCCGCCGCAAAATGATTCAAATTCGCAGCGATTTTCACTTTGGCATCAATTCTGCGTCCATTTGTTTGGAATTCGACGAAATGCAGAATCGCGACATCAAATTCGTCACCAATTTCCTTGAAAATCGCTGCGATTGATGGCCGCGACACAGGCTTGCGAATTGTTGCGACAAGCGAGAGAGCGTGAGATTGAAGGAGAGAGGAAAAAAGTTCAAATTCGCAGTGATTTTCACTGTGACATCAATTTTGCTTCCTTTTCTTTCGAATTCGATGAAATGCAGAATCGCGACATCAAATTCGTCGCAAATTTCCTTGAAAATCGCTGCGATTGATGGCCGCGACACAGGCTTGCGAATTGTTGCGACAAGCGAGAGAGCGTGGAATTGAAGGAGAGAGGAAAAGAGGCAATTCTTGCGAGTCCAGAAAATGTGATGCGAAACGCACAGTGCAGTCGAAATGAGAACGAATTGAAACTGCACTGTGCGAAAAAATGCCGGGGGCTTCCAGAGCGACTGGATGATGAAGAACTGAACTGGGTGGAGCGGTTAGCCCAAGAATTTGACCTTTGACATTACAAAGGACACCTTTGCAACCATTTTTTCAAAATTTCAATTCATTGTGAACAGAACTGTATTTTATACAATGTCTCTAATTAGTGTCCTAAACAAAATAAATATCGGTTTAACAATCGGTATTTTACATCTCGTTGTGAGTTCATCACTCTGGATCCTCTTGGGTGGGGCGATAATGAACAGGATGTTCGGAGGACACCATCGGTAGTGATGGGCTGTGCAGATTTATTCGGACTGGGAATCTCTTCGTTGCGATGTCGATTTCGAATACTCCGCTGTTGATGAAGTCCTGTGTAATGCCTTCGCGATGCTTTAGGTAGCCAATGCACACCTAAAAGTGTTAATATAAAGCGGGAGATAAAAGATTTTCTGAAAAATTTTTGAAATTTTTCTGTTTTTACTTTTTTTTTAAAAAAAAAGTAAATTTTGAAAAATTTCCGGAAATTTTCGATTTCGGAGAGTCAAAAAACATTCTTACTCCGAACGACAAATTTTTGGAAAGTTGGATCAAAAATGGCTCGCCAAAAGGTCGATCCGCAAAGTTGAAACAAAAATGGCTCGCCCATTTTGGCTGGTGAGTAGGATGCCGTTTTTACTCACCTGCACGCCAATTTATTTTCTTCAAAACTATTTTTGCGAGCTGCGCCCGGGAATTCCAGATGTGTCAAATTTCTCTCTCCCGGAAGAAACGTTTTGATTTTTTTGAAGTTGTGAATCTATTTTCTCCACGAAGATGGGCTGAAAAGTGATCAAGTAAGTTAGCATTAGCAAGAGGAGATGTACTTTTTTCAGTTGACACCAAAAATTTTCCTTTTATTTCAGAGAAAGGTACAAATTTTTTCCAATTCGTAAAGCTTCATGACCATGGATAATGTAAGTGCGCTTATCGCGTTTTTTGTTCCGTTATTGGAGTTAACAGTTCTAGGCTGGCTAGTTCTAGAGGACACCTCACTTTAGTTTTGTTATATACTCTATCTATCAAACGCCACCAATTTCGATTTCTAGGTGTCATGTACAATATCGAAATCCGCTCAGATCTGCCGGATTTTTGCCACGAATGCGTTCTAAACTGAGGTAATAACGTAATAAGGCTCAAATAACGTTGTTACAATAACTTGAAGATAGTTTGCATAGGTTTTACTTTAGTATAACATACTTTTGGAAAGTTAGTATAGTATTTGAAACTTTTACGTCGTTATTCCTCAAAATTTATGGGGTTTCATACATGGAGAATATACATGAGAGTGGGGTCTCCTCTAAACGTTTCCCGACTTAGAATCTTGACGTCGTAGCAAAAAAGGAGATAATCTCACTTACATTATCCATGGTCATGAAGCTTTACGAATTGGAAAAATTTTGTACCTTTCTCTGAAATAAAATGGAAATTTTTGATGTCAAATGAAAAACGTACATCTCCTCTTGCCAATGCTAACTTACTTGATCACTTTCCAGCCCATCTTCGTGGAGAACATAGCTTCACAACGTCGCACAAACGTAAAAATAATTTTTTCGGAAGAGAAAAACTTGACACATCAGGGAAAGACTTGGCATCAACCTTGCAACCTGCAGTGCGGGGCCAAAAAGAGGAATAAAGTAAAAACAAGCTCTGACTTTCGGCGACTCCGAGAGGGGAGTAAGATCCGGTCCTACTCCCGACCTTGAAGTCGGAAAGCCAGAAACAAAATTGACTTTTTTTTGCATTTTCCTTGAAGTAAACTGAAAATTTACTTTTTTTTTAAAAAAAAAGTAAAAACAGAAAAATTTCAAAAATTTTTCAGAAAATCTTTTATCTCCCGCTTTATATCACTCAAAGTGTAATATATTTTATATTGCACATGACCATCTACTACAATGTAATTGCCTCCAGTCCTCTCAAAAATCAATGCTATATCTTCAAAAAGATTACCTGTGATCCCAAAGTGAATCCGTAAGCCGCTGATGTGGTCCAGCCACAGAGTTTGCCATCTTTATAGATGGGTTCATCTCCTTGGGGCCATGGATCTATTTCCATATCGTGTCGATCAACCAGTAGTTGGACAAATCTCTTAGTTACAGGCTCTTCATTCAGCCGTAAGAGGGCTTCCTTGCCAATGAAGTCTTTCTGAAATCATAATAATCATCCTTTGTAATGAAGGTCGGGCGCAGCTCGCCGCACAACTTAAACATACGTCTGTAACACTGCTGACAAATAGTCAGCATCTCTACACATATTTTATACAGTTCAGCTCTTGTCGAAAACCCTATCCTATTCAAAAAGAACTGTTTTATAAGCAAGGGCGCAGCCTGCTTACCTCAAAGTCTACTCTAAACATTCGGCCGCACTGCCCCGGAGTTACTGTCGCATTGATATCCTGACCCCAATAGACGTAGAATTTCTCGATTCTCAGATGCCTGAGGGCGTAATATCCGGCGTGGAGCATACTGTATTCTTCTCCGGCCTCCACAATCTTCTCATAAACATTCTGAGCGACTTCGTTCGGGATGTACAACATCCATCCCAGCTCTCCACAGTGTGTTACTGAGATGGCGCGAATTCCGGCGGCCATTCCAATGTTCATCTCCTAAAAATTCATTTATTTATCAATGTATTACGTTATTCGCCTTGAAATTACAGTACTCACTCTGCAACTAAATGACGGGAAGCTGCTAGTAGACATGTCTTTGCCAGTTAGATCTTGCATGAGTTGTCTTGAGGAGGGTCCAACCACATCTAGAGCCGTGTAAAGGCCAGTTACATCTTGTATGTGGACGTTCATGTTAAATTCCTTGACCCATTTGTTGATCCACATGGGACAACGGACTTGCTGGACTGAGGGGGCGACTATGAAGAATCTGTAAGCATTTTGGGCATCATAACTTGTCATAGTTCTCTCAAAAATAATATTGTTTTAGTTCAGACGAGCCTTGAAAATTTCGCTAGTTCCCAACGCGAAGCCATGAAAGAAAGACACTAATCTTATTTATGACAATGATAATTATCTAATAAACAAAAATACGATTTAATTTTACCAATCCCGTTCTTTCTATTCCTTAGTCTGCGTCCCACCACGAAACCCTGACATGCCCGTTTTTGGTTCAAAAGCAATTCCAAATCCCTTTAGCTGAACTTCCAGGCCACTGAGTGTCCTTACTTTTTATCGTCCACTCTGCTGAGCGTGCAATCCGTCCAGTATCCACCATTCTCGGTCTGCATTCCCGTGTAAATCGTCGATCCGATTGGTTTATCGACGTTCGCCGAGCATACCTTCTGCAACAACTCTACCACATCCGGTCCCTGGATGTCGAACTTGGAGAAACTAGTCATATCAATCAATCCCACCCTCTCTCGGCACGCTTCGTACTCCTTTCGCACATTGTGGAACCAGATCGGTTGGCCGAGATTGTTGTCCTGTCCGCAGTATACCTGATTGTTCACCGTTTCCTCATCGTCCGCAAACCACAATGGGCGTTCGTATCCCATGATTTCTCCGAAAACGGCGCCCCGACTTCGGAGATGATGATAAATCGGGGACATTCGAAGGTTTCGGGCGGTGTGGCATTGATGGGAGTAGTGGCAGGGCTTGAAAGTGTTGCCTGAAATTTGTTTTGCACCTCACTTTCTCTGTCAAACTCTTTGTGGACCCAAATTTACAAGATCATAATCAAATTTTTTAGCCCCACCGGGAAGACCCTGCAAATCAGGGCGACTTCTCAAAACTTTTCCAAACTCACTTGCTATCTCCGCCACTCTTTCGTAGAGATATTGTGGGTTGGTATGTTGTCGAGAGAACCTGGTTACATCGAATTTTGATATGTCTTTGGTCAGGGAGCTGACCCCTTCGACGATCCATTGAGCCAGAATCTCGCCCAATCCTCCGGCCATGGCCAAACCTTGTCCGTTTAGGCCATTGGCCACAAAGTAGCCCTTCACTTGCTCGCTTTCTCCAATAACTGGATACATATCCGGGGAATACATCTCGCAGCCGGCCGTTAAATCGCCGGAGGTCACTTTGGCAAGGCTGGGACAACGGTCAATCATGGACTTTAGAATGGGATCTGTAATAAACCCATTTTTTCATCTTTCCAAAAATCCCAAACTTACAAAATTTGTCCCAATCCGGGCTCGGCAAGTTCCATTCGGCTTGAATCCCATGCGGCACTTTGAGAGCGGTGATTTCAGATTCAATAAAACCCCCACAAATCGTTCGATTCTCATTCGCGTAGATAAAAGTTGAGTGGTCCATGTCGACAAAAGCTGGTGTAGTGTCGCGGATGTTGGAACTGTTAAGTCTCTCTGCCGTCAGCATTGTGTATGTGCAAGGCCAAGCCGGAACACGGACACATCTTTCCGGGACGGAGGTTACATTGATCATGTTGGAGTGCTGAAATTTTTGATGACAACTTAAGAGATGTAATTCTCCGATTCTTTCGGTGAAACGAGAGGTGTCTAGCTTGTATACATCACACATTTTTAGAATAAAAAATCAAAATTAGACATTACTTTCTCGATTTCTCATCAAAAAACACTTTATTTTAGGCAGTTCCTTCGAAAACAAGGATAATAACCTTTTAGACCTTTGAATCTTTCCAAACTTACAATTCCAGCGCAATTTACAAAGACTGAAGTTTCCACTAGGCCCTCCTCCGTGTCCACAGCGAACACTTTCTGGCCTTCTCCGACCATAACTTTCTTAACATCACAGTTCTCATAAATCTGAGCTCCATGCTCTCTTGCAGCGTCTGCCAAAGCGCTGCATAATCCCATGTTGTCTAGACTGACATCCTCGACCGAATGCAGGGCCAACCTGAGGTCTTCGGTGTTTATCAAAGGCCATCGGGCCAGCATTTCCGAGGGACAATCGAACATTTCATTGGCCTCTCCGTGGACTAGCGAGCGGGAATGGATACGGCGGACATGGACTACGGACTCATCAGAGGCCGCCAGGTACACTCGACCGCATCTGGCGTATCCTGAAGGAAAAAAGTACAAATAAACGGGAATTTAATGTTACCTATGAAAAAAGAGAGCTCAAATCAAGTTTGTTGTAGAATCTAGGATTTATACCCATTCATAAAGCTTGGACCGGAACATCATTACCTCTCTGATTCACAAAGTATATTAAAACTTACGGAATCCGGCTACTTTGGCCAGTTGACTGTATAGCTGTAGTGACTTTCTTGCCATTCTTTGAGCCATAGCGTCAGGCCAGAAGTATGGAGCGGTGACCAAACCCACATTTGTTGGATGTGTCTCACTGTGCGCGCCGATACTAAATTCAGAATCTTACACTATGCTTGACCACCTAGTGCAATATTAACACCCCTCGAACACTACCCCACACTCATGATCTCGATCCTAACGGCTTACCAGTCCTTCTCGAAGAGCATGACAGCCGCACCTCGTCTGGCGAGATGATAGGCGACGGAGAGACCCATGATCCCGCCGCCCGCCACCACAGCGCGCGCATTCAACTTATTCGGCATTATTTCATCTACAAGTTTAGTTTCAAACAGCCCAATCTTTAGCGATAAGACATCCCAGACTCAGAGGCACTGACGAGGAGAATTAAGCCGAGCCGACGTTCAGGTTTAGTGGGTTTATTAACTAATTCTCGTTACACATGACTGGGGACCTAACTAATGGTAAAAATAGGTGTATAGAATAAGTTTATCGTCGACTGGATGTCAGGACTGGATCCTGGTTTAGTATGCGTGGTTCTTAACGAAGAGGGACTCGGCGGCAGCAGCGGCACCTTCTTCTCCAGCGTATTTCCCGAGTTGCGCTTCTCCGTTGGCCTGTGCGCGGTGGAGGAGGACCTTCTGGGCGGCTTCGATGTTCTCGTCCTTTCCTTCCCAGGCCTTCAGAACGGAGGCTTGCAGAGCACGACCGTACGAGAAGGTCAGAGTCCAGGGCTTCAATAGGTTGACAGAGTTGATGGCATTCAAGTTCTTGGTGGCTTCAATCTCAGATTGACCTCCGGACAAGAAGACAATGCCTGAAACAGCATAGAATTAGTCTACATTCCAAGGTTTGCCTATGAAGTAACTACTGTTTCAATTTCAGCCCGAAAACTGCAACAAAATTCGACCAAAATAACATCCATCAGAAAAAAAACACCTTCACGACATTTTTCTTATTTCATCACCTAAACGTCAACAAAAAAGACAAAAACTCTTACCGGGAACAGCTGATGGGACTCCTCGTCTTAGAGCAGTGACAGTGGCAAATCCAATCTCTTCAGCGGTGGCCTTGTTGGCATGTCCTTGCCCAGGGGTGACCATGTTTGGCTTGAGGAGAGTGCCTTCCAAGAAAATGTGATGGTCGGCCAAAGCTTTGTATTGGTAGGCGAGGGTGATCTCAGTGACTTTCTGGCATCTGGCGAGGTCGTGTTCTCCATCGCAGAGTACTTCTGGCTCAACAATTGGGACTAGGCCGGCCTGCTGGCAGATCGATGCATATCGGGCGAGAACGGAGGCGTTCTCCTGGAGCGCGACGTGGGATGGGACGTTCTTTCCAATGTGGATCACGTTACGCCACTTGGCGAACTCGGCTCCACCCTTCTTGAACTCCTCGGCTCTCTTCTGGAGGTTATCCAAGCCTTGGGTAACCCCTTCTCCGACGGTGCCCGCAATCGGCACAATGCCGAGATCGAGCTTGATTCCGGGAACGATTCCATTCTTCTTCAAGATGTCGACGAAGCGCTCGCCGTTGTCAGCCTTCTGCAATGAAATCGGGGAAAATTATTTCGCACTTGGAATCAAAAACAATTTTGAGAAGAAATTGATAAAAACCACGTTCCATCAGTTGGAAAAAGATCACAAATGACTGCTTACGAACTATAGAATCGATAAACAAATAAAAGTATAGTACTTTCACCCCGTACTCTACTCGAAAAACTCGCTGTAAACAAGAAAACATCAAGATTCACGTGGAGCCTGATAAGACTCGTAACAAACAAGAGAAAACGAATCATTTTTCACTTATAAACAATCTTCCAATGTTCTAAGACACTTTCGTATCCCGAAGAAATAAATTTTTTACCTGGTGGAAAGTTTCCTCGTATAAAATGACTCCACTGATGTTCTTGTTGAGGTTGGGAGTGGTAAAAAGAAGCTGACGGTACTTGCGGCGGTTTTCCTCGGTGTTCTCGAGGTTGATGGAGGCCAAACGCTTGCCAATCGATCCTTCAATTAATATTACATTAGACTACTTAACTTCATGGATAATATAAGCTGTTAGAGAAATATTTTTGGCAGCAGGTGTGTCAAACATGATTTGACAGAGAGAAAATACTCTCCTCTTCCTAAGCACATAAGAAGTTAGTGGAAAACATACCAGTGGATTCGTCAGCAGCGAGAATTCCCTTGCCGGGGGTCAGGATCTGAGCTGCGATCTTCTTCAGCTCCTCCTCGCGTTCCTTGGTCAAGGCTGGTTGATAAGAAGCACCGACTTCGGCCATCGTGAAGTAGTAAGGTTACCTAAAAAAATAAACATCAAAATCTTGACACGAATCAGAGAAAATTATATTACCCATGGCGCGAATACTTGAACCCGAAAAAACTTCCCGATTTCCCACAAATAACACCTCACAGATTGTCAACTCAACCTCCACGCGCATTTTTATAGCTGCAAACAATACAAAATCCATAGAATTTCGCGAAATTCACGTAAATTTAGTTCAAACATTAAAAATGTTGGGTGAAAAACACGAACCAAGGCCTCGATTCGAGTGGGGAACGTCTTCGAACGTCGGGAGAACTCTGAAAACAAAAGGGCCAATAAGTTTTTGGGCCACGGAGAGAGGGGGGAATCAATCGGGTTGACAAGTGCGGCCGAAAATTAGAAACCGCCTCGTCGTCCAGATCAACATCTTTTTTTCCCGCAGAAGATGTTTTGATTGGAAAATTGAGGAAGTGAGTCGCGGATGATTGTTTCATCGCCTTGAGGGAAGGACCACGTAATGCCAAGGATTTCAAAACCGAAAGAAATTAGGTTTTCGGACAGAAACATCCGATTGCATCATGGTTAACATACGAAAACGATGTAAATGGAGAAAAAGCTAGTCTAATAGATTGGACATTATGTGAGTAACAAAGTTACCGCAGAGTGTGGCAGAAACCTAACCAAATTTCGGGTCAAATAATTATGTTACACTTGACAGGTTTAGACTTCCGAAAAGATCTTATAACCTTCTAATTAGACCTCTAAATTTCCTTTGAATCCAATATTTGCACTGAAAACAGTTCTTACTCCACATCACACAAGAGATTATCCCTAGTTCGGCCTTCAACATCGCGTAGAAACCAAAAAGATCAATAACCGCGGCCCAAAAATAATGAAATCCAAGTAAAGTGTTCCTCTATTCGCGAGGAATTTCGAAAACGGCACGGAACATTCGGAAAAGCCACTGCCTTGGCTCAACGGCCCAACAAACGTTCTTTTTTACGGCCAGAGTGCACACGTCTAGACGTTTTTTCGGAAAGGAAAAATAAAAAAAAAATTGCGGGAAAAGCCCAAAAATTGCGTCATCCTTGGTCGTGATGACCATTTTGAAGACCGAAAAGGTCTTTTCATACTAGTTTTTTTTTAATTAGATTGAATTTGACTACAATTTTACATGAAAATAAAATTTTATATTACAAATGACCTACTAAGTATAATATGGGCCAAAACTAATTGGATTGATTTTGATATCAAATTAGTCTTTACGACATAACCTTTCATTTGAAATCTCATATTTTATTCCAAATTACCTAAAACCTCGAGAATTTTCAAAAATTGCCTCCGGCATCATCAAAAGTTAGCAGAATTCCCAGATTTTTTGCCGAATTCTTATCAAACAATCGTTTAAACTAATTTTAAAAGATCGACTGATAATTTTTAAAACTTGCTAGGAATTTATATCGGACGATGATGTAAACTTTGCTGGGAAAACCCCTTCAATTCACATGGATAACATGTGAAAAAAGAGACCTTCAGAACGGGCCTGTTGCACTCGAACGTAAGCAGGGAGGTGGCTTCAAAGTCAAGAGCCACCTAGATTGCTTGGAGCGGCATGGCAAACAAAAATGTTTTTCTATTTGAAAAAGATGACTAAAATCATCAAAAATTTCGATTTTCAGACCAAACAGGTATGAAATCATTGTCAAATCAGCTGTCAATACATTTAAAAAAAATATGTCGCCTTCCAGATTAGCCAATTTTCGCCCCCAAAATCATTTGAAAATTAACAAATAGCCTAAGGGAAAGTTCAAGGATTAATCCAAAAAATACTCAAATCGGCTTGTCAGAGTTTTTTGCAGACGAAACAAATTATTTTCCCGTGGTTTTAATAAAAGGTCATTCAATTAAAATACCACAAGCTTGATAAACGAGTAGTACAAAAAAAATTCGACTAAAAATGCTTTGGAAGTTAGTTAAAATTTCCGACGGAACCTAGACGTATCCAAAATTTTTACCAAAATTATGCAGAATGATGCAAAATACCACACTGATTTCTGATTCTTAATCCAATCCAAACTAGGTCAACTGACCGGGCCTATATTGGGTTAGGAAAGGATTGCGTCATGGTTGAATAAAATCCGAAAAAGACGAAAACACGACGTTCCCTCAGGGCCCGAGACAAGGAAGTGGCCGAGGGAACGCTTTTTTCAATCGAAATAAGCCAAAAACATAAAGCAGACATAAGTCGTGCGAGAGCAGGGGAGGGACGAACTTTTCGGTGTCTAGTGTAATATAAATTCAATTTGATATGGAAGAACTGGATGTTAGTGCTTCTCAGGTCTTTGAAACGGCAGTTTCTTTCATTTCGAAAGTTGTTGAGACCTAAAAAAGGCTTTCAAGACTTTATTTTTGTTCTGATGACCTAGTATAACATAAATTTTCTCCAATTACCCCCAAAATCCAATGAAAGATGCTCGAAAACGCCCTCAATAGTCTCTAAACTCCCCATAAAGAAAATACATTTATTTAGTGTAAAATACAATTTTACATTCATACATGTATAATATAATAATAGTATGGACACGAGGAAAAGAAACATCACGAAAATGGATATTTGACCTGATATTCTTTCCTCTTTAAGAATCGGCTAGAAAAGATGACATTCGGGGGGTTAGGGAAGTAGACATTTTGGCTACGAAAAAGTGTAAGCAAATCGGGGAGACGACAGAGAAAAGAGGGGCTAAATCCAATTGTAATTTACAATTACTGTACACAAAAGGCTTTATTCGAAGCTGTAAATACAATTAGAAAGGAAGTGGGGGATAGAAGGCGTCAAGGGTAACGTCCAATGGCCGTAGTTGGGGTCTTGAATTGTGCTGAAACCAAAATTTATATTACACAAGGCGTTAAATATAAATAATATAAACAGAAGTTTCATATAGAATTATGCCGTAAAATTTAATGAGAAGTAATAAGAGGCCTTTTTCTTCAATTTCTAATACAATCTATACCCTTACCCCGTCGATATCACACTTAACAACAGCCTCCGGTGCCTCCCAATGAAGATCCGCCGCTTGGCGAGTTTGGTGAGCTGGGTGAATGTTGTGGTCCCAACTTGATTCCATTAGCCTAAAACTCAACATAAAACCCAAAAACACTCCCACTTACCTCATTGTTGATATCAAACACGCCTTCTTGGATCTTGCGGTAAATCTCCTTGGCGGTTTCGATGAAGGCTTCCTCGACGTTGGCGGCAGTCTTGGCCGACGCCTCCATGAATACCATGCCATGCTCGCGTGCGAAGGCTTCACCCTCTTCCTTCTTGACTTCACGCCGGGCCTCCAGATCCGACTTATTTCCAATCAACATGATCACCATGTTGGAGTTAGAATGCTGACGGGCGTCTTCCAGCCACGAGGTCAAATGGTTGAAGGTGTCACGACTAAAAAAGACAAAGAGTAATTGAGGACCGGATTCAAATACAATTATTTTTGATCATCTTACCGAGTGATATCATAGACAAGTAGGGCACCCGCAGCTCCTCTATAGTAAGACCTGGTGATGGAACGGAAAGACTCCTGGCCAGCAGTGTCCCATATTTGGAGTTTTATTTGTTTACCATCAATAGTGATCATACGGGCACCAAATTCCACACCTGTAACATGGATAATTTAATTTGTGGTATAAGAACTTATTTAATCAAACATTTCTTGAAAGACGAGTTGATTCACACTTGCAATGAATTTCTCAACCTAAATACAACACAAAATTTAAAAGAACATACCAATGGTCAAGTCATGGACAGGTTGAAATCTCTTGTCGGTAAACTGTAATAAAAGGCAAGACTTTCCGACTCCAGTGTCTCCGATGATGATATACTTGAACAGGTAGGCGTATGACATCTTCTGCAATTATTTTCCGGTTAATTCCGATACTAGCTCGTTCAAAATCGCGAATTTCCCGAATGTCCATCCAGTATAATATAAAAGAAACGCGGGACAAGCCCCAAAATTGGTCGTAATAAAGAGAAAAGCATGTCACATGGCCCCTGCAATATGATAATGAGATTCCTGAAAGGGATTTTCATTTCCGATCCAAAACGTTTATATTGTACTTCGGGAATCCAAAAAAGAAACCCGTATTTTAAGCAACAAATACTCGACTAAAAAATGGCAATTGTTTGCAAGTCAACGGATTTCCGTGGCCGCAAAAAACAACGTCAGGTCTATCGATTCGAGAAAGCCGTGGCCTCTTTTCGGCCTCGCCCTGAGGCGGCCAAAAGAGACCCCCTCCATCTCCATTCATGGGCACACAAATCCGCCGCTGGGGAAACATTGCATGAAGAATTCGTCGGACTTTCATCAACCGCGCAAGCCCCCAAGACTCCGCCATTAAAAAGCCAACATTCAATTAGGCGTCAGATATTAGACTTGACTAAAATCGATTTTTTTCGGCGTCCCGGGCAAAACTCGAGAGGTGTTGGCGCGCAAAAGGTAAAATAAGGGCCCTAAAACAATTATGGATCAATAAGAGAAGCTTTGGATATTATTATAGGGGTCGAAGATCGAAATTTTCGGATCAAAATGGATAAGACGAAAAACGAGGATTTTAGCCGGAATTTCATCGTAAACACGCACCAATCCGTAAACACACCTCTGCAATAACTTCTGTCTCCATTTCAAACGGAAATACTAAGAAAAACAACGAAATGTATTACAGTAAAGATCAAGTCTAATATCGGGTGGAAGTCTAAACAAAAAAAGGTGAAACGATTTCAATAGTTCCTCGCGAAACAACTCTTTTAACTCTCAAATGCTTCATCGACCCTTTGTGAACAGTTCTGAAACCTTTTTAGACCCCTTGCACCTCAATTCGAGAGATCTTATCCATGATAAACACAGTTACCAAAAAAAATCCAAGTTTCCGATGAAACTACCCACAATTTCAAAACCCCCTGATAAGGAGTTCTCTCGAGGTCAACAGCCACAGGCTGATTAATTATGGGCATGATAAGTAACTGTTCTGGGAGATAAAAAGACGATCTTTCAACAGCGATTTTAATATTAAAATAGGTCAGTAATACACGCCCAAAAAATGTCAAATTATGGTGGGGATTCAACTAAAGTTCCCCACTACGTCAATAACGCTCCCGCCAGGAGCTCCTGGCGATAAAACAAGAAAAAATTTTCACGTGAAGTGACGTTTGGCAAGGCAGTAGTTTTCGTGGTGGGAACCGGAAGCAGGAAAGATGATATAACAAAAGCGGTAAAAAAGATGACCGAATAACGAAAGCACGTCATTTTGGGTTCAATGGTTACTCGTGCAAGCTTCGCTGCCCATTTTAAAACTTCAAAAATATCCAATATTATCCTTCACTATATACGTCAAGTTAATTATAGATCTATTTTTGAAAATTTCAACAAATGAAGTTATAAATACAATAAACGCTGTTACAAAGCGATTTATAAAGAATAATTAACAATTTCTACTCGGGATTTCACAGGTTCGCACCAATTCGACTAATTTACACATGTCTTCGACTGATCTTTGAACAGCCCGCCGATCCTCGGCTATAACTTCCAATGGCTGTACAAGGTTCTTGGCAAGAGAATCGGTCGATGGCGTCTTTACTAGCTGCTCAAATCTGTTCAATTCCTTTTCGGCTTCGATGAGGATCAACTAAAATAATTTTGTTGACTAATGTCTAGTATAATATAATCAGAATTATATGTTCAAAATTCGCTAATAACGGTCCCAACTCAAAACATAAGCTCTGATAATATTCTACCCTAAATTTAGGCAAATAAAATTGAAAAAAAAACTCACATAGTTCCTCTCGATATCATCGCAGACACTCAAAAATACCGAGATAGCAGCCAAAAACATCTCCTTGGCGGCTTTGAACTCCTCTTCTGTCACCGGTATCTTCTGAGCTTTGGTTGGGGAGTCTTTGGCTCCATTTGAGGCTGGTTGAACCGACCTTGGATTGGATTCCGACAGACTAACATTCGATAAAACGTTTTGGTTGGGCAATGGGTCCGAGCAGAATTTTGATGACAACAGGACTTCGGCTTTGGCTGTGACCTAAAATCTTCTCAATAATCAGGTGAAAAAAACCTAAATTTCAAGTCAAAACAAAAGGAATATTGAACTCACTTCAAAAATCGCTCGTCTCAGCTCTTTTGCGATCAGCAACTTGTTCGCCTCAAACAAATTGATGGGAAATGCTGGAGTTGGAGGCTGCTGAGGCTGGGCTACTCTCGGCGCCGTTTGAGGATGCGACTGCGGTGGCTGGGATGGTGGTTGAGTTTGGAGATTCTGCATTTGCGGGGTTTGTGGGACTTGATAAGACATCTGACTTGAGATTTGAGGCTGACTTGAGGGTGGGGGAAACGGTGATCTTTGGGTCACAGAAGCCGGCGAGGTAAACCTGGCGTCTCGTTGGGGCGTCTGAAGTTGATTCTGTGGAGTATGTGGTTGAACATTCGGAGGAATACTATTTGGATTATGAAACGAGCCCACCGAATGTTGTTGCGGATATTGTTGGGGAGAAGGCTGAGGCATACTCATATGGGATTGAGGCTGTTGCATTTGCGGGGTATTGGGCTGATGTTGAGAGCCAAAAGGAGTCTGTCCTGAATGGGACATAGGTTGAGATGAGTGCGACATGGGCTGAGGAGGGTGAGACATGGGTTGGGAGGAGTGAGACATCGGCTGACTTGACATTGGACCCATCCCTTGAGTCGATAATCCACCTTGACTTCCCATTCTTCCATCTTGACCCATGGATTGCGTTGGCATCGATCCTTGTCCCATTCCTTGACTAGAAATAGATCCTTGGCTCATATTCTGGGCCGAAATGGGTCCTTGTCCCATACTATGGCCAGACATCCCTCCTTGACCCTGCATTCCACCTTGCGACATCCCACTTGGACCTCCCATTCCTCCACCTTGTCCCATACTCCCAGGACCTCCCATTCCGCCTCCTTGAGTTCCCATTCCACCTCCTTGGCCTCCCATATTTCCTCCTTGACCCATTCCCTGACCTGGCATACCTCCTTGACCCATCCCTTGCCCAGACATTCCTCCTTGTCCCATCATTTGTTGCCCCATATGTCCACCATGACTGGGGAAGTTCCCCGGAGAAGGTTGAGTGATATTATGCATCCCCATTTGTTGTGATCCCTGAACCTGACCTTGATAGGAGCCATGTTGCTGCATCATCTGTTGTTGCGGGTTCTGATCCATATAAAAACCTTGCTGTTGCATGTGAGGTTGACCATGCATATTCATCTGATTTTGCTGCTGTTGTTGGTACTAAAATCATAAGAAACGAAGCGAATTAACTTACCATCTGTTGCTGTTGCATGTAATTTTGGTTTCCTTGCGGCATCCCATAGTTCTGTTGGTTCTAAATTTTTCATGGATAGTATAATACAAAAAGTGGGTAAATGGCAGGAAAAATAAGATAAAATAGAAACTTACCATCGTTATCGGGCTTCTGGATGTTCTTCTTGCAATTGTGCACCAAAATTCTCCGAAAATAAACGAAATTTCTGTTTGTGTCAAGTGTTCCACGTTTGGGTCAAGTCACACTATGATCGCGCAAATTACAGTAAGAATTCATTTCGAATGTGCTACTGATTAAACCAGTCATGCTTGGCGAGGATTCTCTCACATTAGTAAGGCTCTTACCCTCGTATTTTATTTACATTTTCTATTTTTAGCTCTTCATCGCCATGTTTTATGGGATCGGCGCGATATCACTGTTGGCAAGTGTGAAATTTGTGGGTCATCCGCAAGATGGTGAGGAATCCATTGATCAAGAGGAAGAGAAGGAGGATCATATTCACAATTACGTCCCCAGCAAGTTCCACAAACTGGATTCCGTCGAGAGTTTGGAGGTGTTGAAGGAGAAGGAAGAGAATAGTCGGATTACTGTAATGCCCCTGCGGTAAGTTGCTCAACACCTGCCTAGGGCTAATTACTTCTCTGTAGATTGATAACAAGTGTTTATTTTCAGTTTGCTCGAGGCTGAGAGTAATTTGAGTCGTTCCCGAATCTCCGGTTCATCTGATTCCTCGTCTTCCCTGAGCCCTCAAATCCACTGTAATTTCTCTCACAGTTCTGTATAAACTTGACCACTTCTTATTCTGTTTCATTTACATCTATTTTTTGACATAAATTTTCCAAAATTTCAAAAAATCTCAAATTTTTATTAAAGTTTTACTGGAAAAATTAACAATGAAAAACAATTCCTAGGCGGAGTAGAAAACTACAATATTGAGTACAAAATGAGTTTTGAGAGTAGATAAAGAGTCAACAATAACAAGATATAACCAAAGATTGAAGAAAGCTCGTGAATAATATAATTTATCCCCTAAAACATCGAATTTTGAGCAAAAATGAGGGTGAGAGACCATTATGTACACTTCATTGAATGCTGCCATGTCTGATGCCTCTATTTACATCCATTTCCTTCTTTATATTACATCTGTCTCCACGGGGATTGGCTTTGTCTCGAGGTGGAAGGGGTGGAGGCGGGAATGTTGCCGGGCCGATGGGTCACCGTCCAATTCTGCTGCTGATTGGTGCGATAAATGACCGGACTATTGGGTTGGAGTTGGATGGGATGGGCGCGGGGATTGGCGGCATACGGCGCATACGAGGCCGGATTTACGACGACCTGGGAGCGCGGCACCGTGCGCACATGGAATTGGGGATGATTGTGGGGGAGCGGGTACATGCGACCGGGTTGGAACTGAAATTCGGAATATTTAGAGTGTTAGTAAGCAGTAGGAAATATATAGTTTCGGTTGTCCCGCTCATAATACTGGGCATTATGGGCATTCGAAAATCTGCACTGTGCAAACTTCTAGTCATGCATTATCTGATTTGCCCGTAGGCTATAAATTGCATAACTGCTTTCTAAACACCTCTCAGTTTACTAGGAACTCCTACAAAAATTTTTATGCCACCCTCTATTTTTTCCTGCACAGTGCAGAATTTTTTAATTTCTCCGCACAGTGCAAAAATCCCAAATTTTTCGCACAGTGCAAAAAGTCTCAAATTTCAAACTCAACTTACTTGTACTGGAATCAACTTCACATTCTGCCTCTCCGGCTGTCTGTACACTGGTTTCACACTCATTTTATTCATCGAATTCATGATCACATCCCTTTTCGAAGTGCCCGCTTTTTGAGGTGCCACCAACTTCACACTCGACGATCGTTTTGGCGCTCTTTTTGGGGTCTCCGCTATAACCATGAGTTCATCGTCATCCTCAAGAGTTATGACTGATTCTTGAGGCTCTTCCTTGCATCTTCTTTGCCAGATCGCTTCCGAATCCGTTGTGCACCTTACATTTCGTTGAGTTCCGGATGTCGATGGGAGTACCGTGTTGTCCAGGCTGAGGGGGCATTGCTGAATCAGGAATCCTGTCTTGATTTCGCCCGGGTCTCGAGGAATTACTCTTATATCGTTCCCCAATTCGTCCGGATTCCCAGTTTGTTGGTTTACATTGAGGACCGTCTTCTGAAAAAAAGATAACTAATTTTTCAGCAATTATAGGCATAAAATTCTAAATTCTGGAAAGTTAAACTTACAATTCGAGATTTACTCAGCTCCAAGGCCTCGGCTGTGTACCGCTTGCACCATTCAAGATCCGAAATCTAAAAATATATTACATTACAAATTTTACAAAAAAAATCTCCGATATTACTATTTTTAGAACACAAAACTGAAAAGTCAGTCTCCCACACTCTATTCTCGTCAAATCATCCTATTTCCGACCTTATTCATCCTTAAAAGCCCGCAAATTCTTCAAAACCCCCAAATTTTTGTGAAAAAATTACCACTTACAGGGCAACTGCAATGAATGCAAGTTAGAACTGGTCCGCCTTGAGCGAACAGGGCAAATGAATGGTCGCACTTCATCATCTTCGCAAATTTCACCTTTTCTGACATTACTTTCTGGAGGAACTCCGTTCTCAAAGGTCGACGGATGAAGGCCGAGCTGGCGATACAGTAGCCCAATGCCATTCGCGCTCGGGTCAATTGTTCGCCCAGTTGGAATCGGGTCTGGGTGCACTTGTCAATGTGCCTCATCACCTCTCTCACCGAGCTGTTGGCAAAGCCGCACATTTTGCAGAACTTGAGGACTCGTTGCCCATGTGTTTCCAGGTGCACAAAGTAGTTGAATGGCTGAAAATTCAACATTTTATCCTTCACAAAATCTTCAGAAGCCGAGATTCAAACAAATTTCCAATCTTATCCAGCATCGAATTTGGTCCCGGCACGAAAACCTGATTTCCCTCAAAACCATCCAAAACCACCCCCGAAACTCACATTATCAAACGCATTCATGTGTTCAGTGCAAATTAGTGCCACCTTCTTCGATTTATGGGCAAGACTATGCAACTCATACTCATCTTCGGACTTGCACATCAACGTGCAATAAATGCACCATCGGAAATTGTGATTGTGGCTCTTCAGATGAACCTCGAGGTCCGCTTCGTGCGTGAAGATGGACATACACATGGGGCACAGCCAGACGTCCGTATCAAGCGGGGTGGGATGCTAAAAATCGGGGTTATACTTTACACACCCTACCCTTGCATAAAGGCCATGTTCTCGTTGGAAATGCTCGCGCATCTCCGCGAAATTGTCGCGGATTTCGTTGCAGTCGGGTCTGTCGTTGTAGATACACTTGTATTTCTTGCCCGAGGGCGGTGTAGCGACCGGCAGCGGCTCTTTAAAAAGTGAATTCATGTCCAGAGGGGTCAATTTCCTCTTTGCTTGTGTTTTCAGTTGTCCCAGCCGTTTTCCATGCCATGGTAGACCTGCAAAATTATTCAATAAGCTCTCTATTCTTTTTTCGACATCATTTTACACCAATCTTCTACCAATAATCCCCGAAAAAAATAAAAATTCTGATAGTACTACCTAAAATAATATAAACCACTCAAAAAATCGGGGCTTACTCGACGCGCCAGCGGTGAATTTGTCGCAGACCGAGGCCACAATATCCTCCATCACATCAATGACACCCTCATCTTCCACGCCCAGCTCCTGCGCCTTCTCTTTCACATGTAATTTGCACATGTTTCGGGATCTCTGATTGAACAGCATGACTTGTTCCAATTGCTGATGAGTGTAGCGTCGTTTTCGTAGGTCCGGCTCATCTGATTCTACTGTTTTCGGCTGGGTTCTTCTTCTTTTCGGGGCTTTTCTTTCTTGCGAAGCGGACTCCCTTTTTTCTTGGCTCTTATTTTCGTCGCTGGTGGTTTCAATGGGTGGAGATGGCTCCCTGACCTTCTTCTTGATCTCCTTTATCTTCTCTGTGGTATCCTTCTTCTTCTCCGGGATCTTATCCACCACTTTTTGGGGGTTTTCTTCGGGCTTTTGCTCTTTTTCCAAAATAATTTCCTCCGAATCTTCGGTTTGTTCTTTTACAGTGATGGTGGGACTGATCTGTTCCGAGTTCTTCTGGTCCTGTGCGTTCTGTTTGTTGGGTTTTCGGAGGAAGTCGTACTTTTTGAGGAAGTCCCAGACCTCATTTCTGCTGGGTCTCTTCGAATCCGCGGGGGGTTTGTTGTGAACGATCACTCGGAGGTCCGATTGGGCCATGGTGGGGAGAAGATTGTGTTTCCGCGAGTCCGTCGCCTTGGCCATGTGATAAGAGGCGGCCGGCTGATCTTTGAACTCCACCCAGGGATCGCAGGCACAACGAAAAGCAACCGAACTGCACTTGTGGACCTTGTACTGGTCAATGTTGTGCATTCCCAGCATACATCGACTGCAATAGAATCTGAAACACATCAGGATTACATTCAAGGCATTACAGCAAGCATCACGTCCAAAAAATATTAAATCATCAACTCGACGTCTAGTGTAATATCAGTGGTAGAGCTCAAAAAAGATGCACATAATGCCAAATTGCAACGACGCTAACCTTCAACAGACAAAAAACAGCCGTTGCGTAAAAACCGGCAACAAAAAATTGCGTTTCTTTGAAGGCACCTTCGACAAATTGACAATGTTATCCATGATCAAGATAAAAAAAAAAATCTTGTCCACAAACAGTCTACAAAAACATGCCGCGACATCAAATTATGACAGAAAGATGTCATCGTCAATTTGCGATCGATTGCATCGATTTTGAGCAAGAGAGGAAGACTTTACTCAAAATGTAAAAAATGGGTCAAGTGTTTCTCTTCTTACAGAATCTTGTTTTGGGAAATTTTGATCAAGAAGTTGTCGTATTTTGCCTCCAAAGCCTTTCTTTTTTCATTTTTATTACCTTTTATGCCCATTTGCACCTTTGTTCTAGGTCTCCCGATATTACACTAGACACCTACTCAAAATTTTTTACTCATCTCTCCCTACCTATTATAAACCTTCTTATGCTCCTTTGTACGATGCATTTTGTGTGTTTCGACCATTCTCTTCGCTCCGACCGTCGTGCATGCACACAGCATGCACTGCTTCGGTCTTGTGCATTCATAGAGCACATGAGATATGGCGACTCGAATGCTTCTCCGATCCCTCACGTCCTTTCCACAGATCTGCTCACAGGTCGGGCATTTTATGCCATTCGGGGATTGAATCAGATGATTTGAGATCAGATGGTCAAAGAATTGGAGGACGTTGTCCATGCTGGTCGGGATATTATTCGACGAGCAAATCGGGCAACAATTGAAGACCTCTGGATGCGAGACCATGTGGGAGATGAAGGAGATATGTCCCTTCTGCTCTGAGCCACACATCAAACAATCATAGGCATCGGGGGGAGGGCCGACGGCAGTGCATTCGATGATTTCCGACGCCTCAAGGTCCTCATCTTCTTGGGTTGGAGTTGGAGTTTTGGGCTGAAATAGTCAGAGTAAGAGCTCTTCTTTTTTTTGATAGCAAATTCTTACAAGTTTAGGGCGTATACAGTAATTTACAAAATATTTTGTAAATACAGTGACAGACCTGATCTAGAGGTAAAAACGTACCTCTTTATGCATCCGGGAAGTATCAAAAATGTGGCAAAATGCTTCCCTCTCCAAGCGAAAAAACTCCGATTTCAAACACTCCTTTTGCGAGGGAAAGGGCGCTCTTCAAAACGGAGTTTTTTTTTTTGAGCGATTGAGGCATTTTGCTACATTTTTTGAAACTTCCCGGATGCAAAATGGTACGTGTTTTGCCACTGGATCAGGTCCGACATTGTAACCATCAAAAATTTGTTCGAACCCTCGGTTTTCCTCTTCAACAGCAAAATTTCGGTCCAAATTTGTATTTACAAAAACAAGATCATTTGTAAATACAGTGACAGACCTGATCTAGTGGCATACAGTACCATTTCGCATCCGGGAAGTATCAAAAATATGGCAAAATGCTTCCCTATCCAAGTGAAAAAACTTCGTTTTGAAGGTCGGAGTTTTTTTTCACTTGGAGAGGGAGGTATTTTGATACATTTTTGATGCTTCCCGGATGCAAAATGGTACGTTTTTTGCCACTGGATCAGGTCCCCCACTGTACCTGCAAAAAATTTCGAATTTTTTTCCGTTTCCATCTAAAAATCGTCCATTTCTCTTTTCCCACCTCTAAAATCTCTCCAATTCCCTTCCAACATCCTCCACCTACCATTTCCAATATCTCAATCTCGCATTCCTTCCTCTTTTCCGCCTCCAAGATCTTCCGTTTCTCGATTTCCACCATCTCCATCAGCTTGTTATTGGCATCCTCTGTTTTCTCCTTGTGTTCGGCCATGATTTTCTCGATGATCTGGTCCATTTGTATTTCCAGTTCATCCTGTTCCTCGGTGTCTTTCTTCTTCTTTGGCGTCGGTTCGGCCACCTTTTTCAGGAGTTTCTTCTTCTCCGAACCTCCGGTACTCGGGGTTCTTGACGAATCGGGAGGATTCGGGGACAAATTCGACTTCTGCGTGCGTCTTCTGGTCTTGGTTCCGGCCTCACTCGTGGTCTCCGGCGATATAACAATCATGGGGACCTGGGGCAATCGGTTGAGTCGCCGTTTTCGGAAGATGAACGGGGTTCGGAAGAGCCTATTGGTGGGGCTGGAGGAGGTCACTGGCGCCGGCGTTCGCACCGGGGTGTCGTTTTCTTTGCTCATCAAGACTAAAAATGTGATTGGACATTAGTTTATCCAAAAATCTCGAGGAAAAGATTCAAAATTTATATTACACTTACTTTCGCTGATCATCACATCTAATTCTTGATCAAAAACCGTCCTTTTCACCCGATCCATCTGAATTTTGTATGTCGCGTCGACTGAATCTACAAAAACGAGCCAATTTTTCGAGTATTTTCACTTACAGCTATGGGGTTTGACCGTGATTTGGACCTGATGTTTGACGGCGAAATGTGTGGCCAGCCCTTGAACCGAGCAGTGTTTGGTTTTGCATTTGAAACAAGGTATCGGCGAATTCGAATTCTGATATTTTGAGTGGATTTTGAAGAAGGAGGAGTGTCTTTTCACCTTCGGCATGCACTCTTCTTGATGTTGGGCAAAAGATTTCTCCTCAAAATCGAGGTAACAACAGCGCCGGCATTGGTATAAACTGCAAATATAGACCATGTATATCACTATACTCCATTTAAAACAATTTTTATGACAGCATTTAAAAAAAGTGTATTGCACTTACTCTTGAGTCAAATTAAGTCCATCTAGCTCCAAACCATGAGAAAAATACCCGTTATTCGATGAGATCTCAAAGCTAACAGTATCATGGAGCTGCCCATTCCTTTCCACATTATGGGACTTTAATTTGACCGAGTATTCCTTCAAAAGATCGATATTATCCATGGAGAAGATCTGTTTTTCGTCATAAGTTCCGTTCAGCTAAAAAAATTTAGCCAAGTTATTAAAATATAATCTCTAAACCTCTTAGCTCGTATTAAGACAAAAAATTAACAAATCCAAACAAAATTTTATATTGCACTTGCCTTGCTATCTTCTCCATTTAAAACTTTTAGCCCTTTCTGAAAAGCTTTCTTCGGATTCTTGTTTGGAACATCTAAAGCTCTCAGCAGGCTCATTCTCTTCAAATTATCTTCAATTAAAATTTCGGCTTGGCCATCAACCTTGAACCTAAAGTAATATAATCAAAAATTTAATATTAAACTTGCGATTTCACTTTGGTTTTGATTCTGCCAATCTCATTACTGGGCCAGAACGTTGACACAGATGGGGTTATCTTGTCATTGTAATGGATTTTTATCAACCTCAGATTAGCTCGGGAATGATGGAGCTAAAATAATATAATTTATAATCACAACCCGGCAAAATAGTTTCAATTCTGCTCAAAACATATTCCAAATCAAACATCTCACCATAAACTTTACATATTCCTCTCCAAATCGCCTATCTTCATCTGGTTTTGCCGCAAATTCTGCTCCGCAACCACTACAAATAATCAGCAAGACTGAATTTTTGTTCTGAAGCTTGAATCCATCATGCACCTTGGTGTGTTCTCTGTACGACCCATGGTCGAAGAAGCCCCTATAGCAACAGTAACAAACATAGAGGGCTTCTGGGACGTGCTTTTCATTCAAATGTACCTAAATTCAGATAAAATAAAGAGAAATTTTAACGTACCATCAAAGTATCGGAATTTGTAAACCTTAGATCATTATGAGTGCAGAGAATACAGGGTATATAGCTGCTATCCACAGGCTTGCAGTCAAAAACAAGGGGAAAATCCGTGATTTCCGGGGATTCTTCGGATTCGAACTTGACCCGGCTGGTAAAAGGCATCGAATTCCACTGAAAATAGGTGTAAATTCGTGCTATAAAACATCCCATAAATTCAAATTGGTTATAACAGAGCTTACTAACATCACATTCTGCAGTCTCACACCTTAAAATTAAAAAAAAATCTCAAAATTAACTTACTTTAGACCTCAGAACTGATAAAACTTCCAATTTACGAAGCTCTTTGTCACTGTTCGACTTGCATTTAGCTCTGAAATAGTTGGAAAATTAATATTCCAAGGGTAAAGCAACTGTTAAAACGTTTAAATCATCAATTATCTTCATTTTTTAGCAAAATTGTCATGTATAATATAAAATTATTACACAAAAAATAAAAAAAACTTGTTTGTTTTATTAATAAAAAATGCTTACTCGACTGGAAGTTTGATTTGGCCCTCATTTATCCTCTTGCAATAGTTTTTAAAGCCGCTGCTCGCTTTGCTCTTCACCAACGGCATCTGAAGGATCTGATGGACAATTTTGCACCTTTTACCGGAATAAGGTTCCTGAAAACGGATGAAATGTAATCATGAACTCTCTAGATGTCATATTCCCCTCCATAAACTATAAGAAAAATGAGATCATCGCAATTTTTTATATCATACTAGATGAAGGTTAGATGAAGGTATCTAAAACTTCAAAAATATACATAAAAATTGAACTTACATTTGGTTCATCATCCGACATCTCTGTGGACATCGTTGATGTGTTCGACATACTATATTAACACCAAATTCGGTAAGATATTACTATGCTATCAAAAATTCTTGGATTTTTGTATCTAAAATAATTTAATAATTGAAAAACACTACAAGATCATCGCAACAGTGGTACAAACTTCGTAAGCGAATCACAAACTCGGCAAAAAGTAGAACCTCGAATAAAAAACTAGATTTGCAAACATTCGCGGTGAGACCAAAAAATCAATAAAATCCGTGGCGATTCGTCCCAACCCTCCTTTCAGGGAGCCCTTCAAAAACGCCGCCCAACTTTTTTTCCCGCGTTTCGTCGCAAAACAAACCGGAATCGCGTACGCACACACGTATGGCCTTGGGATATAATTTATGAGGAAAGGAGAGCAAACAGAACGGCCCAAAAAATTACCCGTTTTAATAAGGAGTGGACGCAAAATTAAGGTACGAAATGAAAAGTGTGTACAGGCAGATGGCTCTGGATTGTGCCAAAAGGATATTGCCCACATTTTAGAAGAGGCGGACACCAAAATTCGACTTCTTCGATTTACAGGACCTTGAAATTGGCGGGAAATTCCAAAAAATGCGGGAAATTTGGGGGAATGCATATATTTTTGTTCATAAAATGGCAAAATATACTGTAAAGACTACAGAGAGGGCCAAAGAAATTTATATGAACGTCTAAGCCATCCAGTTTTTATCTTTAGTCATCCTCTAAAGTAAGATAAGCCAAGCCCGCCCATAACATTGCCAAAATCGGAAACACATTTCTAATCCGAATAAATAGGCCATCTATTGTAATTTGACCCAAAGAAAGACATATAAACCCGAGTAAAATATGCGGCATTATCTGATTTGAATATTCGACACCTAATAATATAAAAAAGTACTTTAATCTCTGATTTGTAGAGATAATACCGTAAAATTTTCCTAATAGTAACCGCATGTCCAGGAAAGTATTTGCCAAATTTTCATAACCCTTTTTAGACTCCAAAACTACAAATTTTTTTCAACAACAGTTGCAAGGAGGTCTAAACCAAAGTTAAGGTGCCGAAATCTGTCCGAGAGCTCTTTATGTTTACAATCCCAGTTACTTCCAAATTTGTTGACATTCCCTACGAAAGAAGTAATCCCTCGCTTTCATGATTTATGTCCTTCAAACCCCTCCGACGAACGTAACGCCAAGTTTATATCATCTGAACATGAATTCCTTCGGTAAGATTTTCTGTCATTACTGACGCGCCAATCGCTAGCCTACGTTGGAATTGGCAAACCAACTCGAATCCGCCATGATTACATAACAAAGAGACGCATGGGACTGACTTGACCCATTTCCTGGGCTCGGGTCAACTCTCTCTCCGATGGCACAATCAGCGGGAAATCGACCGAAAAGTTGGTGTAAAGTGGCGGCGAAGGGGAACCGTGCGTGCTTAGACGTTTAGACAACAGTGAGAAGTTGTAATGCAGTTTTCGCGAGGTAAAACGGCATTTTTACGTTGTTATTGCCTAAGGAACCGAAATGATTATTATCGCTGAAACTGGTGTAAAACTCCCGCAAAACCAGCAATTCTTGGTGCCAATAGCCTTCTACAGACTTGACTAGTAATATTCTCACAAAATCCCTCAAGAACAACGAGTGTAACATGCGAAAATCAAAGGTGTAATGCTAGTCGGCAACGGAGAGAAAAATTAATTTTTGGATGGAGATTCGCTGTGCGACGAAATGCCAAAAACCAGTCCTAAAATCGTTCATTGATTTTCCCAGAGAGTTCCGTACCACCCGTGAGATAATAGCGGATAATGGTGGAATAGACGGATATCAACATAAATTTTATATTATCCATGATACTTTATTGGAAGTCTTGATGGAAAAATGTGATAACCGAAAAATTGAGGGCCGAAAAGTCGTGGAAATCGAAGAAACATCAGCCTCGTTGTAGTAGCCAAATGTTTCAACTTCCTACTCTTTGCGAAGTTGCGATCTTACACTTGGTAAACACACATAAAATTGGAGATGGATGACATAGCAAACACTCTCAAATCCTCAAAATCAGATCATAGTTACATCCCCTAGTCGTTTTCAATCCATTTTTTGTCCTTCACCTTCGCAATCAACCCAAAAAATCATCAAAAAACCCAAGATTTTTCAATTTTCAACGATTTATTTGTCCAAAAATAACAATTAACAATTTCTAAAGATAAAACCTCCCTAATCAATGCAAAGTCTAGACACAAAGAGTCCTCAAGAAGCTCTGAAGGACATTCGGGTTCAATCCCGACTTCAGTTTGCCCTCTTCATCCCTAAATTTGAATTCTCCTTGTTCTAGGATATCAAACAACTTCGCCGACGGATTAACCGCAACATAATTGAATTTCTCATTCACGAATCCAGTGCATTCCACGTTGAAGGCGAGAGTGTTCAATTGTCCCACCGAGAACGCAAATTCTTGGCCATTTGAGAGTATTAATTGAGAGGTGAATGGCCTGGTGACGTCATTATATTGAGTAAACCCGTGACAATGGGCTTGGCCATTATTCCAATTGAACAAACTTGCAATGGCCATGGATTTGTACAACTCTTCCCGAGTCTCCACCTCTTCGTCTTCATCCATATTCCAGTGTTTGAAGCGATCTTTCAGACCGACCGTACTCTTTATGGCCACCTTTGCCAATCGATGAGTTTCGCCTAAAAATGAGCAACATAAAAAATAAAAAAATACCTACCAGAGTCTGGTTCATAGTTAGGGACCTGCCACAGAGGCTCCGCGTCCGGGTGGAGACTGTACATTCTAGGTAGCAGTGCGTCTTTCAGTTTGTACAACGGAATTATCTCATCTTCTGATGGTACAGATGACAAAAGTGGTGGCAGCGCATTCTTCGATCGAACATTTGCGGCGAATTTGTCTCGATGAGTAAAGGCTAACTCTCCCAGCTTCTGCCTAGAAAAATATTCATTAAAAAAATTATTTTTTACATTATCCATGACGAAAATAATTTGATTCTTACCGATGATCGCCAACAATCTTTTTCATGTGCCTCCTATTCGTAATGACCTCATCGACAAATTTGTAGGCATACAAGTGACCAAAACCGGCTTTAATCCAGAAAGATTCACATCGCGGATGATGAGATACCTGAACATGAATAAGGTTTTTAAACTAATAATATTTTGGTCATACAAGGCTTAGCATCTCTGATAAATCCCAAAAAACCATAATGGATAATGACTTGCCCTTAGTTCAGCAAATTTGGGTTTCTTTTCGGGCAAAGAAGCCAGTGCATCATCCAGAAGTCTCCTCAAAAGCCGATCAATCGCTGCCTCTGATAGATCATCAAACTTCTCTGTGTTTTCTTCGTTCATTACAGCCAAAATGGAACTCTTGGCTCTCTGTTCAAACCGACTCGTTGGGAGATGAAGATCCTTGTAATATCCATCAATTCCGCTTTTTAAAAGGGCTGTTTTTGTGATAAATCCGTAAAAATCGAGGACATCAAAGTATTGAGGAATGCTATTGAGGTTATAAGCCTTTCTTGGTGCACTCAGACCTCTCATAAACTCCCTGAAAAAAATTTTAGTAACAGACATTAAGCTTAAATCGGTTTCAAATTGAACTCGGCTTCTATAAATCCAATCTAAAAATAAGAAGAACAAAGCAAATAGAACTAACCGATGCCACTTCTGTTCATCCCTCTTCCATGGACGCTCATATGGGTTGGCAAAAGCAATCTTCTCTTCAATTGTTGGCAGGCTTTCAATGATTTCTCCGATCTTGTAGTAGTCATACAGTCGATTATATGAGAAGTCGGCCATTCCGGGTTCCTGAAAGTGCAAGTTAGATTAAATATCAGATATGAACTCATAATTTGGTACTTCAAACAGTACTCACCACAAATTTTTCAAGTGGAGGTGGAAAATTTAGAGGATCATGTCGAAGTCTGTGAGTAAATGGCTTTGGAATCGACTTTGGATCGTAGTGTCTAAAAAATACATCATTCAGAACGAAGATCGTGATCTTTGCAACCGTACAAAGAGAGAAACATCTCTCTCGTCTTCATAAACATGCTTAACAGTTTAAGTCAACTTGATGTAAATACCTAAACCCAAAAAAAAACGGCGAAAGCATCTTACACTGGTTTCTCCTCTGCAGGTTTTACATCACTAGGTTTCTCTTCATTACTTGTAGCCTCATTTGATTTCCATCTGCTAGCAGAAACGGCTCGACAACGGCTTAAAAAAATTAAATTAACTTGAACTGAACAGCAATTCAAAACAAAATTAATTCTCTAAATTCTTACCATGTCGTGGTCGCAAATAATGACCGTACCGACAACATTGGTCAAGCTTCTCGCCCTCGATCAGCTTTGGCCATAAAACCCCCAAAAATATTTTTATTCCATCAATTGTGACACTTCGCAACGATCAAATTGTAACGAAACGCCAAAAAATTATAATAGAAGGAAACGAGTAAACAGCCTGCTAAAAGACAACAACCTAGATGTTTGTTAGATGGGATTACGAAAGCTGAACAGTCACTAGCTTCTATCGTGACCCAGTTTTTGATAACGTATTGTTTTTATCAAAAAACAATAAGATTTTGTTTTTTTTGATGGGAAAGGCGAAGAAATGGGTCCGATTCGGAGGTTTTTTCGGGATTACGATTATTATTATGCAACGTAACCAGGTTTATCGTATTTTAGCAGTTCATTGGTTGAATTTGAGTGTGTTAATTATTTTTTTGCATACAAATTTCTGATGCTGCAATTGGCTTTAGCTTGTCTTCCCTATTTTACGGCAAAAAATGGCGAAAATCTTAGGCTCGATGAGCAGAGGCATCTGAGTTGCTAAATTGTTGTTTGCTCTTCCCAGATTGTTTATCTTTTCGATGTTTTTTGGTCGATTTTCAGAAAGACTCCACTATTTTCTGATCCTTTCAAAACGCTTATTTTCGATGGTCAAAAATTGGAAACCCCGATGAAATTTGGTGCAATATGTTGCATAAAGTGTCGTTGTTTCGGGAAACAATCAGCCCTACTCGTTTACCTTTCCGTTTTGTCGAAAAAAGAGATCTTTGCTTGGGTGCATACCTTCCGAACGGCCACTTGTTTTTCTCTCCGCTTTTTCGCTTATTTTGCAAAAAGTAACTGTTGGGAAATTGTCGACCCATACTCTCGCAAACACAAAGATTATGTTGACAGAATTTATTTATGTGTTTTCAGGTGAAACGAAGTCATGTTGTCGTTGCGAAGCTCGGCTCCCTTCTTGAAAAGGTAAACACGAGTTTATTTTGGATGTTTAATGCCTGTTGCGGAGATTATTTTTGGAAAGGTGTAATCTAAGTGTTTACTGTATTTGCCTTCAGTTTCAAGTGTATATTCGAAGAGTTTTGTTTAGTTTTTTATATTGTACTTGATCAAGATGATGATGAGACAATCTCTTTTAAGTGCCAGCCGTTTGGTGGGTGCCACTCGGGATAAGCATGTCCTCCCCGACCTGCCTTATGATTACGGAGCGTTGGAGCCGGTGATTTCGGCCGAGATCATGCAACTGCACCATCAAAAACATCATGCCACCTATGTGAACAACCTAAACCAAGCTGAGGAGAAATCCCACGAGGCTTTGGCCAAGGGCGATCTCAGGACCGCTATTGCGTTACAGGTCAGTTGCGTTTTTTTTGGTCTTGTTGTCTAGATTGGATCTCAATATTACACAAGAGTGTTCAGGGCGCCCTCAAATTCAATGGTGGTGGTCACATTAACCACAGTATTTTCTGGACCAATTTGAGCAAGGATGGAGGGGAGCCAACAGGGGAACTGCTCGCCCAAATCAAGCGTGATTTCGGATCCGTTGAGAAGCTCCAAGAACGACTTTCGGCTGCTACTGTTGCTGTCCAAGGCTCTGGGTGGGGATGGTTGGGCTACAACAAGACCGACAAGAGACTTCAGATTGCTACCTGCGCCAACCAAGACCCTCTCGAGCCTACTACCGGTGAGTTCAAATGATATTTCGGTTTGAAGTGATCGTTTGATTATACACTCCGTTACGAAAGTATACCTACCCCATGGAGAATTGCAGTATCTAAGGTTTGGTAAGAGGTATTGAAAAAATGCTAAAGCCATTCGAAAGAGCATGACTAAAAACGCATGGAATCAGCCTGTGAAAAAAAATTTTGGTCTATTTGGCAACTATTTTAATATTTTTGGCCGTTTCAAAAGTATACCTACCCCTGACGGTTTTTTGGCCAATCTTGGTCGGATTTTGAATAAACCTGCCCCGATTTTATTCCACAGTGTACCCTATGGTATTACAAAGTGTATTACATTCATTCCAGTTGCACTTTGCCCACGTAGTGCTTTTGCGAGCCATCTCTGACCTTGTACATGAGGTTAACCTTAATTTCAAAAAAGTCCTGCATGAATGTTTTTGTTTCGCTAAAAAACGACCTAAATGCCTTTTATCGAAGATAATGCTTAAAAAAGCTGTTTTTTTTATTCATAACGAAATATGTCTGTATAATGTAACAGGTAGTTTAGTTTTTCCGCCAAGGAAGCGGCCTAGTCAAGAAATTTTTTGAAATTAAGATTAACCTCATGTACAAGGTCAGAGATGGCTCGCAAAAGCACTATGTGGATAAAGTGCGATTGAAATGAATGTGATACACTTCGTAATACCATAGAGTACACTGTGGAATAAAATCGGGGCAGGATTGGCCAAAAAACCGTCATGGGTAGGTATACTTTTGAAACGGCCAAAAATATTAAAATAGTTGCCAAACCGACCAAAATTTTTTTTCACGGGCTAATTCCACGCGTTAATAGGTTTTAAGACATGCTCTTTCGAATGGCATTAGCAGTTTTTCAATATGTCTTACCAAACCTTAGATACTGCAATTTTCCATGGGGTAGGTATACTTTCGTAACGGGGTGTATTATCCATAATGATTTTTTATTAAAAATTTCTTTCAGGACTTGTTCCTCTCTTTGGAATTGATGTATGGGAGCATGCCTATTACCTGCAATACAAAAATGTCCGCCCTGATTACGTGAAGAGCATCTGGAAGGTGGCCAATTGGAAGAATGTGGACGAACGCTTTCAGAACGCCAGCAAGGAATGAATCCCGAGGATAACAGAGTTTAATCACTAGAACGTTTATGTATTTGTTATGAGGAATCGTATTCCGTTGTAAATTCAGCCATAAAGTAAACCTCGCATTAAATGTGGATTTTTTTGTCGAAATAAAGCTGAAAGAAGGTGTTGCTATTATAAACAACGAGATTTTGAATTCCCCATATCATCTTTATGGCAGTCACTACCTTTCAGAATATTTTGGCGACTTTCCGCATGCTGGATCGCAATTACTTATATTTTCGTATAAAATGTCACCCACAGTTTGCACTTTATTGGGCGCAGCTCGACAAAAAGAAAATTATTTTCTGGAGTGAGTAAACTCTCGGATTTGGCGCTCAACACATACCAACACTTTCCAAAGTGGCGTCATCAACTGAGAAACAGGAAGTCGAGGAGGAGTTTGAGGACGAGCATCCACGAAAATGCGAGTTCCTTTATTCTTTCTTTCAATGCTGGCAGGAATTGTTTCAGGTAAGTCTAAAATACTGTTTTCTTCTTGGTTTAGGATCTTGTATTAATTGTCGAACGGAAAGAACACTTTCTTTAGCTCAATTTATAATTAATTTTTTATTTTTAGTGTTGTCTGCAGTAAGAGTCAATGATAACATTCACATTAAGCTAACGAGTATTCTAAACCCGTGTATGCGATTGCTCAATGGTACACACACATTTGGATGTCAATGTAAGTGGATTTTCACCATTATTATTTTGAATTTAGCTGGAAGAGAAGGAAATGTTGGTGTCGTGATTGAGATCAAGGAATACGAAGAGATTGAGGCGGCCGTTAAAAGTTTGCCATGGGGATTCAGCGAGCTCATAGCACTGGTCGCTGTGAATGATTTAACAAGGTAAGGGCTTGGCCGCTGTGCTTTGCTATGTTTTGGGAAGGTTTTTATTATATTATTCTCCTTTTAGTGAGTTGTTATCAAAACTGGTAACTTCTACAAGTATATCTGGAATTCTCTTGGTCCGAGATCGTACTCGACCCTTTGACGGATTTTCTGAGGATGGGATCAGCCCAAATAAGGAGTATTGTAAGTTGTTTCAACCAAATGTTCCTTTTCTGTCATGTATAATATCGGGAAATGGCGAAAACCTTTTTTCAAATTGATGTAATTTGACTCTTACTGTTTCCAGCTCTGTATGGAGAAGAAACCTTAAACTGGAATGAGTTTGGTGCCTTATCGGCGAGTGGATTTCTCAAAACAAACGTCGAAAAACCAATTTTCTTCATCAGAAATTCAACTGAAGTCGAATTGCTCTACAAAAACGTAAGGGAAATTTTTTCTTTGTATTCTGATTTTTAGTGTTACCACGCCTTTAATTCAAAACAGAGCCTATTTCGAGAACGATGTGTTGCTCGACTCCAGAGCTTTATGCTGGGTGCTGGGGATGCTCGATTGTGCAGATTAAAGGAGGCAAAGTTTAGTATGACTAGTGCAGAGTGAGTTGACAAGTCTTTGAGTGATTATGTTACAATTTAGTGTCCGAATATGCGATCCGTTGAATGATTACAATGTGTTCTCCATGATTCCAGCAGTGAATGCAGCTGTTCCGAAAGCGAATTTAATGGTGGTTGCGGCAAGAGTAGGTTCAAGTTTTCAGTTGTGGCTCAAAATTTGTGGTTGTGGTTTGAGTCACGGTTTTAGAAGGATTCATTGTTTTTATGAACGAAAGTTATATTATACTTGGCATTAAATTTTTTTTGTTGATTTTTTATACCGAAGTGGTCTTGTTCTAGGATTTGTAAATATTTATGATTTTGTTGTTTCCTTTTAATATTTGCACCTTTCCAATCAGATGTTATATTAGACTTGCCTTCAGATGGACTCGGCCAGTATATTCAGTGATTCCACTGGTGGCGACGTCTCAGTTCTGGTCTCTCTGATCTCCCAACTCTCGGCTGCCAAGGCCGTTGGCTCCAATCGCCCCAAATTCGAAGCCATGGCGTCGAAATCGAAGCGTCAAGTGCTCTTTTCTTTCTTTCACGGAGAATCCTTTGGTTACATTGGAAGCTCAAGATGGATATATGATTTGGAAGAGAATGCCAAGAACAAGTCGAAGATTACCAAGCCAGAGAAGTTTATGAAGAGTTTGGTGCTGAACGATCTTTCGGTTATGGTGGAGACGGGACTTTTCTCGGATTCAAGTCAAATTTATGCCCATGCCGATGGAAATGTGGTCAAGAAGTTTAAATTGGAGGTGCGCAAGGGGTTTGCGATGGGAAATGGAGGTTTTTCAGATGTGTTTTTGGATTTTTTATCTTATCCATGGCAAAAAGTGGAGTTTTTTTTTTGGGTAGAAATGGACAATAATTAATAAATTGAGGTGTTTAAAGGTGTCGTATAGCCGTTTCGAGACCCGAGTTTGAAGTCTAGTTAAATTTTTTTGTCTAAATTTTTAGTTTTTTTGGATATTGCACATGATGACTTTTATAAAATTTTACTTCCAGATGGACCAACTCGCCGAAAATTTGAAGAAATCCCAGAAGAAAATTGAGACCCTCTTTGATGATGACCATTCCCAGCTGCCTCCAAGCTCAATCTACTCGGTGTTGAAGAAAAAATCGATCCCAAGTCTTCTCCTATCCCCATTCAAGGACAAATACACGACGAAAACGTTGAACTCTTTCTTTGACACCCAATTATATGAGCATCCAGAGAAGCGGGATACTGTAATTAAAGCGGCGAAAGACGTGGCCGAAGTTATTCGAGATGTTGTAGTGGGTCATGTGGGTGGGGATGGGGCCAAACCGGATGATTTCAAAGTGGACCAGCAATATGTAAGATACATCATGACTTAAAACGGGAATTTAATCGAATTTCAGGTCGAGAAATTGGTGGATTGCCTGATCTTTGACCCGTTTTGGAACTGCTCCTTCTTCCAAAAAATCTTCACGAATAGCACTGTAATTTACCATCTGAACTCCCACAACACATACATCAGAGTGGGTGGAGTGTCGACGATCAGAGCGATTACTTCGGCTCTCTTAATTGAAGCCACTGGCGACACTCAAAGCGCGTTGAATGTTAAGCATGAAGATGAATGTCTGGCCAAAAATAAGGATCAGAATGTAAGTTTGGGAGTTTTATTTGATCTTATTGGAACCAATTTTGAATAGAAAGTAGTTTGGAAATAGCAAACCTTAAGAAAATTGAGTTTATAATTTGTGATGGATATTGTTTTAGTTGTACGTATACTACTGGCAGTTGAATGTTGAGAAAAATGAATTCGCATGCTACAAGACGACTGTATATAACACCGTAGCCAAGTCCCCGGCATTTGAAATTGAAGGTAAGAGGAGAATTGGGGGCTTTGCCGGGTGTGTTTGCGTAGTCGAGTGGTTGTGGGCTTGATTTTGACTCGAAAAGAGTCGAGTTTGATCCCCTGCCGCATCTCCTTATCGGCCCTCGGTTTTTTATAGCTGAACGGCTCATTAAAAAGGTGCCAAAGTAAAAGATCCTTCGCAGTACCGGACCAATTGTTTAGTGTGGTACTGGTTCTAGAAAGGAGAGACATATTTTTGAGAATCTTGGCTAAAAGACTTGGAAAAAGTTTGATTTTTTAAATTTTCATGTGATTTTTTAGACTACGACCTCTCGAATTCAACCTACTCGACCTTTATGGAATCTCGCTGGGAGTCCGTGGAACTCGAGCTTTACTTAAAAGCCGATAATCAGCTACTCATCGAAGCCGCTGTAACGGCGTTGATCGTCCTGGCCTTAAGTGTAATTTTGGTCATCTTCCTCAACGATTCGTGGCTTGTTGATCGCGCTGGAACAGGCCCAACGGCTGTGTGATCATGAAAAATGAATTGATTTTCAAGCATTTGCAGTCTTGCATTTTCTGGAGTATTTATTCATGATATCAGATATTATATCACTTATCTATTCGTATGATCTCTAACTTTGTCTGGTATTTATGTTTCCGACCCTATACGTATTTATTGTTGAATGTTTTATCAGAAAATGGTGGTTAATAAATTGTTGTTGGACGAGTAAGTGGGGATTATATTGATTTAGATAAGGTGATTGGAAGGTTTTGGGAGGAGTGTAATACCTTGGAAGGGCGGGCCCACACTTGCGGCCATCCACTTTGCGGGCAGCTTGAAGAACCACGGAGATTCTGTGGACATGTTATGAAATCAGCCAAAATTTGTTTACAACTGGAAATTCAAACTATGGGCTTGACGATTAGATGTTGCGCATTAAGTTTCCATGTGTATAAGTGGCTTGAAAGCTTATCCAGGCATTTTCACCATTGTTTGAAAACAAAACGCCCATAACTTCGAAAGCAGTGGATGAATTTAATAGATTTGTGTATTTTTCAGTACCAGGGAGTTGTCAATGTAAAATTTCTATCGTACTACGTAGATTACGGGAGGGAAATCGTAATTCTATTCAAAAAATGTCGACTGCCAGCAAAGTGGTTGTCCGCAAGTGTCGCGACGCCCTTCGAGGATGCGGTGGAAAAATCCAGGTGCACTCGAAAGAATAGGGGTGGACCTTGCTAGTCAATGAGCGATACTTCGAACAAGGGAAGTTACCGGAGAAATCCCTTTTTCCGCCCGTTATCTGGACCCAGCTCCGATTTATCCAGACAGGGACGGCGCAATGCGTCACTCACTCCAAACTCCTTTCCTATCTTTTATCACGTCACTTACTAGTACTTCCGGAAAGTCTCCGAACTGATTTTTGGCGCTTGCACTGTGCGAAAAGAGTCAGGGTGCGAATGACAGTCGAAAAAAACCGATTGCACGGTGCAAAAAGCAAGAGATTGCACAGTGCAAAGTGAACTTTGGTTTTCTCACATTGCGTTTCCGGCGACTTTCTGGACGGACTATATTGTACCTCGATCAATCATCGTAGCTATTTACATTTTACTCTGTACAGATTGGACATGTCCCTTTCGTTGAAAAAGGGATCAGAAGCGGCAATTCGGCCCACGCTCTGCACCAAAAGGGCCATTTTATGAACAAACCGAAATTTTTTTTGTGCTTCACGGCTCTTTTCGTACTAGCCCGTTCGTAAAGTCGCTGCAGTGATTTGTGCAACATGCACTGTGAAAAAAGAAAAAGGTGCCTTGCACTGTGCAATAGGCTGACTTTTCTTGCATTACACAATCACTCAAGCGGCTTTACGAACGGACTAGTTGAAGCTCGGAGCTGGCTGGGACGTCTGTTTGTAACTCGCTGATTTTTTTTCACGGAGATTGCCGGAAAAAGCTGACCTAGTCTAACAAGCGGAACGCTTTCACAAACAACGAAAAAATTCTACGGCTTGCAAACACCCCCATGGCCAAACATGAAAGAAAGCCATCGAAAGAGACCCCGAGTTCAAAGGGACCCACCAAGGTAATCGATGGCGTAGATTCCAAAAATCGTATTCGTTTTTTCTGACTTTGACTATTTTGCTTAACTAGTAGTGTTAAAAAGTAATTTTTCGATATTTTTCTAAAAGTAGTCGATTTAGGGGTTATCGATGCTGCACGTCAATCCAGCGCATTTCCTGAACCGTTTCGAAACTTCGTATCGTTTTCATTGATTTAAATGAGAGACGAAATGTCGCGAAATTATCGGCACTTTTTCTTGCCCGAAATAATTGCTTCTTCTCGAAAAGGAAGAAGAAAGATAAGAAAACGCTTTTTATCATTTCGTTTTGAACGAATCACCAAAAAGGGGCGGGAAATTTTTTCTTCTATCTTGGATTGACGTGTGCTGCTGATTTCGGAAATGATGTTCGTTTTTTCTGATTTTGAGTTTTTACTCAAAATGGATGTGAAATACATCGAAAAATTACGTTTTAACACTACCAGTTAAGCAAAATAGTCAAAATCAAAAAAAACGATCACCATTTTCGAAATCAGCACCATCGATTACTCCTAAATCCAGTATTTTCAGAAAAAAGGCGAAAAATTACTTTTTGGCACTACTAGTTAAGAAAAAAGTCAAAATCAGAAAAAACGAATACGCTTTTTGGAATCTACGCCGTCGATTACCCTACTATTTTTGAGCTTTTCGGCGAACATCGTAAGGGGGGGGGGGTCTCTTTCAACTCGGGGTCTCTTCGAAAGAAACCAACATGAAACGGGGAGGCCGCAGTGTTGAAAGCGATGGAATTTGTCGCACCGGTCGTCGGATTTCGGGAGTTTACAGACAAGAAGCATGGTTATGTGTTCACTGCTGAATTCGAGGAGAATTCGGTGATGAATTTGCCATTTCTGGCTTCAATACACTACTCAAACGACACAAGACCACAGAAATCGCGCTTATACGGCCGAAAAAACAGACAAACAAACAACCCACACTAATCCATCCAACCGTCCGTCCTGGGGCACCTCCTCACCTATTATAATCAATCTTCTAGGTCAAAACTGCTCAAAGCCCTCGGGGATATAAGTAATTTGGTTCATAAACCCGCCATCTGTAGGCCAAAATTCACAAAATTCCCCAGTCAATAACTATAGGGATTCAGTGTACCCCACACTCTCAGAGCAAACCGTCAATAGTAAGCTATATAAGTAACATGCTCTCTACCGGCCCAGAAATAAAAATTCATCAAAAACGGCTTAACTAGAGCATCATTCGTCCCAATTCCGGCTACTTACCTTCCCTACCCTTTCTCACATTCCCCTTCCCCTTGCAAAGCAAATAAAATAAAATAAAAAGCAACAACAAATATGTAGATCAAATTAAAATTGTAGATTCTTCTTCCTCAGGGGCTGGACAGTTCGATATTTGCGGGAGCAGAGGAAATCTGAAAGACAAATAAATTAGGAAGCAAAAACATTTAAAAATATGGTCAATAACCTCGTACCAAAATCACCCAAAATGTGTTGGAGACCTCTTAACGCAATTACCGATTTACTTTAGCCTCTTTATTTCATCTGAGAGATCAAAAAATCAGACTTGCTGATGTCGTGGATAAAGTGACGGACCTGATCCAGTGGTAAAAAACATACGTTTTTGCATCCGGGAAGTATCAAAAAAATGTGTCAAAATGCTTCCAAGTAAAAAACTCCGTTTTGAAGGGCGAGCACTTCCCTCAAAAAATATTATAGAGGGCCCGCTTTTGAAATCGAAGTTTTTTACTTGGAGAGGGACGTAAATATTTTGCCACATTTTTGTTACCTCCCTGATGCAAAATGGCACGTTTTTTGCCACTGGATCAGGTCCCCTACTGCAATATAAGTGGGCAAAAATTTACTTTTTCATTATCACGAAATTCAGTTTCAAAATTATCTGATATACCCCTATGATCGTCCTACCAAATTTAAAGCCTGTTTACTAACCCACAACCAACTTACTTTTTAATTTTCTGTCACTGTGCAGCCCAAACGACGACCATTTTCTTCTTGATATCACACCCAAACTTCTTCCTTCTTCGATGCCGTGTCAGTTACATGGAAACTTTGATGATTAACCTGAAAACAAGTTATTACTGATGGGAAAATTTGAGAGCGGGATTGAACTACCTTCTGAGCAATATAAAACTCCCAAAGAACTTTCATAGCCCGGTCCGTTACCACTAAATCAGATACTGCATTGAGCAGTCTGTCAAATTTTACCCTCTAAAACGAACGAATATTGCACTACGGAGACAAAAATTTAAAACCATATTAATAACCCACAACCAGAGATTGCCACGGCTCCGGAGCCGGCTCTTGGCTCCGGGCGGCTCCGGCTCCGAGCCGGGAGCCAGAGCCGGAGCCGGAAATTTTCTCCGGCTCCCGAGCCCAAAGTCGGAGCCAGGCTTCTCAGCGGTCAGAAAAGTAAAAATTTCGTGATCTTGTTAAACCAAATTGCTTGAAAAAACACTGCGGAGGATGTGACTTGACTGCAGAAACGTTGGCTGTATGATCTCTGGCACAAATAACTTTTATTTTTGGAAAAATATTTTTAAAAAAACGTTTTGCAAAGGAGCCGGGATTCGGAGCCGGAGGCCTTTTTAAATTTTGCACGGAGCCAAGAGCCGGAGCCAAAATTTTGACCGTGGCAATCTCTGCCCACAACCCACTTACTTTTTAATTTTCTGGCACTGTTCATCCTAAACGATGATGGTTTTGATCTTGGTATCCAGGGCTCCAGACACTCAAACTTCTTCTTTCTGAGATGAATTGTGGTTCGTAGAGAAACTACGCAACCTGAAACAAATTTCATTACAAATGGAAAATTTTGAAAACGGAACTGGGCTATCTTATGAACAATGTAAAATTCCCCAAAGTCTTTCGCAAACAAGTACAATACAACTAAATCATATACTTCTTGGAATAAAAAGTGTCTTTTATCGCCACTTACCCCTCAAAAGGATCAAATATTTCACTACAGAGATTAAAACTTCACAAAGAAACGACTACTCCTATACGTCGGATACTATAATAAAATCCGTCATGACGACGAATGTAGTGATCTACATCATTCGAATCCAAATTCAAAGGATTTCGAGCCCTAGATCAACCAAACCGCCCTTTTGTTAACAAAGTTTCGCCTACCTCCAAACAATTGCACTGTGCATCTTCAAGGAATCGACCGTTTGCAGGGCTCGGCAAGCAACTTGTTCTTCATTTTCACTCTAGCTTCCTCTTCAACCATAAGGCAATACTGGATGCACTTCTGAAAGAAAAATGTATTTAAACGCGAAAAATTAAACAGGAAAGTTAATCATCTCATCAGCAATATAAAAATATCCCAATACCGTCATGACCACATTATTAACGACAAAAACTAGTCATTACTTCGTATAAAACTGCTTTTTACGGCACCCCACATCTTCTAATTCCCTCAAACCTCCGGAAAAAAGAGAAAAAATTCTAAAATTCTTCCAAAAAATCACAAGAAATGTAACCTCCTAATTGTAAGTTGCCCGTCATGACGAGAACTTCATATGTATCTAATAATCAAAAACAAAAATAGCACATAGCTATTTTTAAGCTTCTAAACCTGAGTGTAACTCGTTCACACCACAGTAAAAATCAGAGTTTAGAAAACCCTTATCTCTACCGTAACATTTCAAAAAATATATCGTGATGACGGGCTTTTTTTACAAAAGTAAACTCTTATTCCCTTAAAATGCTCGCATTATCCCTTCTAGATCTCGATTCCATAATTTATCACTCCCAATCGACGTACCTTTCTGATCTTTCCGCGGTGGGGGCCACCAGGGCACCATTTATTTCTCCAACTTCTCCAGGGCTCCAAGAAACGGATTCTCGATGGTTTCCATGAAAATAAATAAGATTAAAAGTAGAACGAGCAGTATCTGGACTTATAACAAGAAATAAAGGCCTACAATTGGGGAAAAAACAACTTACTTTAATCACCAAAGCAGGCTTTGATGATTGGGTGAAGGGGAGGGAGGGGGAGGGGAAAGGGAAAGGGAGAGGAGGGTGGTGGGAGTGGTAGAGGAGGGCGAGTAATGGAAGTGGTGGGAGTGGAAGCGATGAGGCTTCTTCTTTTATATTTTTCTTTTTTTCTTTCTTTTTTTCTTTTTTTCTTCCTTTTTTTCTTTTATTCTTTCCTTTTTTCTTACAATTTTTTTCTCTTTTTTCTTATTCTTTTTTCCTTTTCTTAATCTTTTTTTAGTTTTTTTATCCGTAGCTTGGGGCTTGAAGATATCTGCAAGTAATGCAATAAAAACCAGCTACAACTCACGAAGGACGGAAAGGTCCGCTAAACAAAAGGGAAAGAGGAGGTTTTCGATGGTGCTGATTACAAAAATCGAATCCATTTCTTCTGAATCTTTGCCTATATCCTCTTCAATTCTTCAAAATAAATGTTTTAATTGGTAAAAACTTGGTCAAACTTCGTAAAATTCAGAAAAAATGGATATGATTTTCGAAATCAGCGTCATCGAAAACCTCCCCCCTCTCCCCGCCCTCCCCTTTCCTTTTTTTAGCGGACCATTCCGTCCTCAATCTCCACAACTTACTGCTTCCATAGACCAATTCATTGGCGTGGGCGAAGATCAATGGAGGACTCCGCGATGGGCAAAAACTGTAACACCACTGTAGACCAGACGAACTACTGATGGATCGGTGTCATCTGTCAACCTTGGGTCTGAAATAAAGCGATCAGTAAGTCTTTCAGTAATCTTTGGAATGACTATAGGTGTAATTACGAGAAAAGTTTTAAAAATTTTCAAAAATTTTATATTATCCATGGCAAAATTTACCTTAGGATGAGTTCCGAGGGCTTTGACCAGCTGAAGAAATTGAGTGTTCGGGCGTAGAGGCAGGCCGGGGCAATAATCTCGTCGTAGACATCCGCTGGGAACAACTCATTGGGTTCGCTGAATTCCAGATACAAATATATTTTTTTTTTTGGCCTTTGCTTTTTTTTTGGCTCTTTTTTTGCCTTTTCTTTTCATTTGGCCTGTACTAGTCGCGCCATAAAGTCCTGACACATTTTGTCGCGGGTGTCGCGCGAGAAAAGTGGCGCACTCGCGCGAAAGGAAAACAAAAACGCACAGTGCAAACGTCTCAGGACTTTATGTCGCGACTAGTATTTTTTTAACTTTTACTTTTTTTGGCCTTTGTTTTTTTTGGCTCTTCTTTTAGTTTTTTTGGCTCTTTTTTTGCCTTTTCTTTTCTTTGGGCCTTTAAATTTTTTTTTGGCTTTTCTTTACACTTTTTTCTTTTATTCCTTCGGTGGCGGGCCTTGTAGAGAGAGGTTCTCTGAAAAGTTATAAAAAATTACTAAAACAACGTAAAAACATCAGCCCTATAAAAATATCTCTAAACCCCTCAACAAGGGCCAACGTGTCCAAAAGCGTTTACTGTCTATAGCTCCATAAAATTCTCTGCCCAAAACTAGAGCCCTATAGTCATGAATTACATGTATTACATATGTTTGTGTAACTGTGTATGAAATGTGTATCAAAAATGGCGCATCTATAGTAAGGATATAGTATTTTTTGGCAATTAAAAGGCGTAAAGATCAAACAAAACGGTAAAAACTTATTATAAACGATGAAACCTGTCCCGAATAATTATTCGAAAGCCGGCTCAGCTACTCTAACATCCCGAAACTAACAGGGGAAGTATTCCAAGCGCGACGCTCAGATTTTGATGAAACTTAGCACAAATTTAGAATAATTTGCGACAATCCTAGCTCGCGCTTAGCACAAACAACCGAGATTTTTAGATCGAAAGTCGGCGAAAATGTAGGACTTTTTGCCGAATTTCGGCACGAAAAGTTTCATGCCTATTTCAACTGTAAAGGATAATGTTTCTAAAAAAAATCAAATTTTTCCGCACGAAACTGCCAAAGTAATGGCCAAAAAGCGCTTTTCTCTCTGACCGCTCTCCACGTTTAGCGTGCTCTCTCGGCGGCAAAAATCGTTCGATATCTCGGCGGCGCCCGCAAAGCGCGAGCTAAAACTTTCAGGAATTGATATTTGGTCCATACCCGACGTGTGTGCAAAATTTAAAGAAAATCTGAGCGTCGCACTTGGAGTACTTCCCCTGTAAACCCCGTGTGCAAAAAAGAAAAACATTGGCTGATGGAACTTACTGCTTCCATTTTTCCCTTCAAATCACCTTGTTGTAACATGCAAAGTCAACGAACTCTTCGAGGAAGCGATGAAGATCAATCTGGAGGTTTTCAAGGTACTCGCAAGTCTCCACGGCGAAGATTGGGTAATATTCTGAAAGTATCAAAGATAAATTATATTATACATGACAAGAGATCAATAATCTTAACCGAACACTACAATACTGATTCAGAAAAGCTCCCAACATGTCGTTATACAGTCCGCTCCTCCTGCAACAAACTAAATCTATGCAACATTGCATTTTTCGTCTAGAGAGGAAGACTTGACCAAGATGAGTCAACTCTTTCCCCATCCAAGAAAATTCTCCGTAATTAGGAGAAAAGTTTTGAAATTTCTGACGAGGAAAGTACTTCTACGGGGTGTGGAGTTACAGGTCGAGTCATAGATCAAAAAGATCGTAAAATTTTTCTGATTCAGAATATGTAAAAGTTAGCTGCCTGATTTTGGACTGTCAGGGTGAAAAATCCTCAGAACTTTTCTCGCAGCACCACACAAATGCCTTTTTTTTATATTGGAACTACTAATTAAGGTGTAGTATTAATAAAATTTGATATTTTAAGGCTTGTCAAGATGCCAAGGTTCACTTTAGCTCAAAACGAAGCTTTTGATTTGGTAAAAACGCTGTCAAAAAGGCATTTGCGTGGTGTTGCGTGAAAACTTCTGAGGATTTTTTCACCCTTACCAACCAAAATCGGTAGCTAACTTTTACATAAAGTTAGCTACTATTTTTACATAATCTGAATCAAAAAAAATTTTGCGATTTTTTTGATATATGACTCGACCTGTAACTCGATAACCCATTGAAGTACCTTCCTTGTCAAAAATTTTATATTATCCATGGTAAAACTTACCTCGGGATGGGTTCCGAGGGCTTTGGCCACCTGAAGAGGTTGTGTTTTCGGGCGTAGGGCAGGCCGGGGCAATAATCTCGTCGTAGACATCCGCTGGGAACAACTGACTGGGAACATTTTTACTTGAATCTTAGGTACAAATATAATTCTTATTTTTTTTTTACTTTTTTGGCTTTTCTTTTTTGTTTTTTTTTCAAAAAATATTTTTTTTTTTTAAATTTTTTTAGGCCTTTTTCATTATTTTTTTTGGCTCTTCTATTTTTGCCTTTTCTTTTTTTCGCCTTTCAATTTTTTTGGCCTTTGCAATTTTTTTCTGGCTCTTCTATTTTTGCCTTTTTTTGGCCTTTTAATTTTTTTTGCTTTTCTTTTTTTGGCTTTTCTTTTTTGTCTTTTTTACATTTTTTTCTTTTATCCCTTCGGTAGCGGGCCTTGAAGGGAGAGGATCGCTGGGCTTGTTCAGGGGGCTGGCTGAAAATAAAATGATCAATAAAATTATATTACTTTAGACTAAAGTCAAGCAGTTCCGAAAACAAAAAATTCTTACTTCATTTGGTTCTGCCGAGCACCCGTTATTTTCAACAAGGCCCTCCGGATCAAGTGGAGGGCCAGGGTGCCGGTCGACCAAGGTTCGGTCAAAGACGTACTGAGACCGGAACAAAAGGTGAGCACCCATTTTTATCTTCCAACGGCCCCCCGGGCTCATTCGGGGGGCTAGGGTGCTCCACCTTAGTTTCTTGTTCCTTCATGAACTTGTTTGGCATTGGCTGAAAATAAAATTATATTACTTTAGATTAAATCAAAGTCAAGCAGTTCCCAAAACAAAAAAATCTTACCTCATTTGGTCCAGCCGAGCACCCGTTATTTTCCACAAGGCCCTCCGGATCAAGTGGAGGGCCAGGGTGCTCCGGTTTTGACCATCCATCAAAGTGGAACATCTTCCACTTTGATGGAAACGGGTGAGAGCACCCTTTTATGATCCAGAAGCCCCCCGGGCTCAGTCAGGGGGCGAGGGTGCTCTCTCCTTCCCAGTTCAATCTCGTTTGAACGAGATCTGCAAAAAATAAAATGAAAAATATAAATTTTACACGAAAACTTACCTGATTTCAGCCGAAAATTGACCAAAACAAGGGGAAGATGGCACCCTGTATTTTTTCCAAAGGCCCCCCGGGCTCATTCGGGGGGCTAGGGTGCTTATCTTCCCTTTAGACCGGTCTCCATCTGAAAATATAGTCATATTATATCGACCATTTTCGTCCAAAATATGCCACCAAAATCCAACAGCGTAAAAAATAGCGATTGTTCTTTCCTCGGGCGCAGTTCGCAAAAATAGCTTTGGAGAAAAAACTTACTTTTTTCGCGTTCCAGTCGGTCGAACAAAGGTTTGGGGCAAGCATTTTTATCGACCCGTGATCTCGTTGTTGCTTGCCGAGGTTGAATTGGATAAATTGCTAAAAAATTAGGATTATTGGAGGGACGCTGCCAAAAGCTTACGTGATTAGGCATGAGTGACTGCGCGATTGCGCCATGTTGAATTCTTGGCCACTTAGTATGGACTGACGACTCTTCGACCTGAAAAAATCTTGATGTTATTGATTAAAATTGGGATAGTAAATATAGCTTTTGAAAAAATGCTAAATTGATAATTTTTAAAGGGTTTTTTGGGTAAAAATGGTAAAGATATCGAAAAAATTGACTTACGAGGCAACCTGGGCTCCTGTGAAGTCCGATACGATCGGCTCACCATGTCGACGATGAGCCGTGACGGAGGCTTCCGTTCTCTTCGTGGACGTTGGTGTTCTTCTGGGCCATTGTCTTCTTGAAGCACTGGACCAAGTGCTTGAAGTTCCCTCGACCTTCGGTGGGGCCGAGGCCGTTGAGGATCGGCTGAGGGCTGGTAGCAACATCGCCGTTTGCACTTTGGCATTCTTCGTAGAGGCCCAGGAGCCTCGTGATTTTGTTCTTGGACCTCATATCCCTGATCTGCGGGTGGCGGCGGGTGTTGGGTCGCTGGGGGCTGGGTGACGTCGATCCTTAGAATCTCTGCTGTTGTCGGCGTTATTGACCACGCTGTCGTCATCAGCGGACTTCTGGACCTCGATCTTTCGGCCCTTGGCGGCCGGTCATCGGCGACGGCTGTCCGAAGGTGTTGCCGATGGAGGGCTTGCAGTTCGGCGACTTCTTTTTCTGCCGCTTCCTTCAGTGCCCTTTCTTCTTCGGCCTTTTTTGTGGCGACGGAGGCTGCTTCTTTGGCCTTCTTGGCCTCAACTTCCGCCTCTACCAGGGCTTCTTGGTAGAACTTGACCTTCTTCTCGAACGTCTCTTGTCGTTCCCAAAGTGTGCGGCATTGGGTCTTCCAGAAGTCTCTTTGGAATCGGAGGCGGTCGTTTTGGTCCGCTAACGTCTCCTCGCACGCTGCTCCCTCATCGAAGACTTCAAGTGATCTGATCGACGGGACATCATGCAGTGTGGAGTGCTCCTCACTCGTACTGGAGCTGCAGTTCGAGAAGCTCGAGAAGTCCAGGTCCAACGATCCTTCCGAGCCCTCAACCGCCGGCAGATGCTCGGCCTGAACGGTTGGGGCCGGTTCTGGGCCGAAGCCCGAGGGGCCAGTGGTTGGGGTTGGCCCCTCTTTACCCTCCTCTGGGACGCCGGTTGGATGCTGGCCAACCAGAGGAGGGGCCATTACCGCCGGCAAGACTTCAGCCAGAGCGGAATGGGCTTGGCGCTCGGATGGAGGGCTCGAGCGTGGCCCGGAGGCCTGGCCGGCGTTGTTTGGAGACACTGAAATCACCAAAATTAGACGAAAATTCAAAAAATATGGTTAAAACTGCTAACTCCCTCGCTAAGGGCCCTAACATAGCCTATTCTGTCTATTTTCCCTATTTAATTTTTTGTTTTTAGGTGCAGATCCTGATGCTGGAGATCCATAATTTTGATTCTGAAGGCCACGGTGGCCGAAAATTCCATAATTCACTCAAAGTCCTGTGAAGAATTGTCCATTTGTCCAGAAAACAGTCCAATGATGTCGAAATTCCATCCAGATTGAAGTGCAGCGACGAAAACCGTATTAACCACAAGAAAAACAAGCTGATTTTTTATGTTGATGGCGACCGGAAGGCGTATTTTAAAGTGGTGATCAGGAAATCGACAGCAAAGCAGCTCGAAAGCTGCAGAACACTGAATGACCCGAAGATCGGATCAAACGACAACGTGGAACAAGGAGAACCTTCAAAAGGACCCCAGAAATTGAGATAAGACGAAATTAATGGCGGTGATCCGAAGCAAAATGATGGTTGCTCCTCGATGGAAGAAGATTAGATGCGGATGGACAACCTTTGTACGACTTGTGGTGATGTCGACGTGAAAATCATGGAAAACGGGTAATGGATTGGATTGATGAAGATGAAAATGGTCAGCTTGGCGTTTGGATGTTCGAATTGAGCTAAAATAAGGTGAGTCCAGGGGCCAAATGGGCGAAAACGTCTAAAAATTGGTGTAATTTCGTGGTTTCTCCTTCTATTCGTGTTTTTAATGCTTCATTCCAGATATACATTGATTGTTCGATAATTCCCAAGACGGTGTTGATGTCATGAATAATCTTCAGGCTAAGGAAATCACTGCTGAGGCTGGTTACTTCAATTGGAGTCCTGCCGTAAAAACAAATTTGATGGTGGATTGTTGATGGAATGGAATGTTTGGGTGATCGATGATCCTTCACCTTTTTTTGCGAACACTTTGAAGTCTTGTGAAGGTGGTAACTCCAAAGAGTAGAGTCCAATATCATGATGGTGAATTTTGATGTTGGTCAAGTCGGTAAGTCGGTTTGCTGGGTTTTTTGATGTTAAGACTGAGCGAAGATGATGAACACGGTGTTTTAGCCGATGTGTAAAGTCTCTGAAAAAGTCCACGCGGCACGAAACCGTAAATTCGACGAGCCATAACGACGAGAAATCACGTCCACCTGGAGAACAGCACAGAACACCTCGAGAAGTCATTCAACAAGATTCGGACAAGAAGAACGAGGACAAAGGCCAAGAACAAACTTCAATAACGTCCATCCATGGACGAGACGAGCTCCCCACCCCTTGGAATTTGTCTAATGGGACTCTAACCGTTAATAATCATCGGAGAAATGGTCCAGCAGATGTCGATCTTCAACAGTCAGTCCATTACTTGAATTGGTCCAAATGAGAAGGTCCAGGTGCTTCGTCGTGTCGTCATGTGGTGCTTTACACGAAACCCCGGTTATAAGTCAAAAAAAAGTCAATGGACATGGAGAATATAAAGTAATGTAAGTATTTATGAAATAGTAAATACAATTACAATTTTAAAAAGATATGGATATCCATTTGTAATGGTTGATGTTTCAGGGCTCCAACGGGACCGTAGATGGGAGGACATGACCCATCGAGATGTCGATCTTGGAATTACTGGAACAACTGAAACGGCTGGAACAAGTCAAAAAATCTTTACCTGGTCCATGGAGCATAATACAGATGGAAGTGGATGGCAATTGGATTAAAACAAAAATGTAAGACCATTTTTGGCCATGAAAGTGAATAGTTTATTGTTTGTTTGGGGATTTTTGGCTCCAAGAATATTCCAAATTACTATGTATAATAATAATTTATGACCAATACAGTATGAAAACGGCATTTATAATAAGAAGATTCTATTTTAGGCGAGGCCGTCGTAGATACAGTGCTGGAACTGCCCAAGTTGTCAGAACTGATCCATCTTCGACTTGTTGCTGAGCCACTGAAGTGATGAGAATCTCGAAGTTGATCTTCATGGATCCGATTTGACACCTCAATGATGACAAGGATCTTCTTGATGTTGTTTTGGAGGCTTCGGTAAGATGTTCGAAGATTTGGGACTGGGATATTGTTCAAGATTTGGTGTAGGGCAAAATTCAGGAAAAAATTTTACGTTTTTGACTAAAATTTATATTAAAATTAGGGTCAGGGTTTATTCCAGCTAGTAAATATTGTTAAATCTGACTTTATTGCCTGAGGAGGTGTAAAAAAGCTCAAGAATTTTCTTTTATTCCAAAAAACTTTCTAAAAATAAATTAAAAAGTTGCATAAATTTGGTTTTTTAAAATTTTCGAAAGGCCGACTGTTTTTTGCTCGAACATTTTCTGAATAATACGGCAAAAACGGCTAAAAATGCCCAAAATTTCACCTTCACCCCTCAATTCTTGTGTGTACGATCTTCTTCATACGACGTTGTAGGTTCTAAAAACTGTAAAACTCAAAAAATAGACTTACTTGCAGTGTTCGAATTGAGCGGGAATCGATACATCGCGTTGCAACAAATGTATCAAGGCCAATTTCGGCTGTATTCCACAATAACAAGGCGATTTCCGGCGGGCTTTACAGTACTCCTCACCAGCCATGAAATTACTTTCTTTAGAAAGCTTTTTAGTGTCATATTCGCCTAGAATATTACACTCCCAGGCCTTTTGGGGTGTTTTCGGGGCCATTAGGCCTAGTTTAGTCCCTTTTGGCGGGATTTATGGTAGAAACCCACCAGCCAAAAATGGATCCGATTTTTTTTTTAAAATTCATATCAAACTTCATTATTTTACTGGTGAAATCCAATATAAAGAAGTGTTGAGTTTCAAATCAAATACATTGAGGCAATTAGAGCTCAAAGCCAACTGGTTTGAGCCCTTTTTTTTTGAGTATTTAACTCCAAAATTATGTTGTACTAGACATCAGATATCAGGACCGAGAGATGTTTTAATATTTTTGCATATAACTGCCCCTAAGCTCAAAGTAAATCATCTCAAATAGACTTAAAAGCATTTTGCGGGTTTCAAAGCTGGAATTTCGTCATCAAAATACCAAAAAAATCCATTGTCATCATCTACTACAATATCATTATTTTAGGATTTTTAGACCAAAAATGGTGTCATAAAGAAGAAGAAAGATGTCAAAAGGAATTGCCAGATGACTGGAAATTTCAATTCACCTATGATGACGGATTTCCTGGGATTTTGTTGAGAAGTTCCCAACTTTGAAATCTCCGCTCAGAATCCCCAAAACCCCGAAAAACCCCAAAGTCCCCTGGACTTACACGTCGACCGTTCCCCAACCCCAAACACCGGGACGGCAGCGGTGTTTGGAGTTGGGGCCATCGCCTGAACGGCGGATTCATCGCCGGAATGGCGGGAGGAGGTGGTGCTTGTGCTGGACATGATGATAGCGTAAGCGACAAAACCAGATTCCTGGGGGAATTACCGGTAAATGAGAAAAATGAAAACGAAAATTTGGTGAATTTCGAATATGCAAATTTGTTTTTTTTTGTGAGAATTCGTGGCAGAATTTGACTTTTTTCTTCCAATTTTTATTCAATTTTTTTGTTGGCAAAATTATTGAAACGTTGCAACGCGTTGTGATTTTTCGGAGGACTTCATGGAATTTTGTGGGTATCTGGGCGACCATGGACACAATGTTTGGGATGCATGCCACGTTTTGGTGAGTTTTTGATGAATTCTGTTTGCTTACTTTTGATTTTGATGCATTCTTTAATGTTTACGGACTTTTAGATCGTTTTGTGCCCACAGCAACCCTCTGTGCTTAGTGATTCAACTTTTTATCAGCTTCTGAATGAATTTAGCTGGGAGAGAAGGAAATGTTGGTCTTTTGATTGAGATCAAGGAATCCGCAGAGATTGAGACGGCCGTTAAAGGTTTGCCATGGGGATTCAATGAGCTGATAGCACTGGTCGCTGTGGATGATTTGACAAGGTAAGGGCTTGGCCGCTGAGCTTTGCGAAAAAATTTTGGTAAAGTTTTTTTATATTATTCTTCTTTTAGAGAGTTGTTATCAAAACTGGTATCTTCTACAAGTATATCTGGAATTCTCTTGGTCCGAGAACGTACACGAGCCTTTGACGGATTTTCTGAGGATGGGATCAGCCCAAAGAAGGAGTATTGTAAGTTGTTTCAACCAGATGTTGCTTTTCTGTCATGTACAGGGTGACCCAAAAAAACGATCATCAAATTTGTTTGTGTCCTAACGCGAAAATTTTTAGATTCAGGGAAATAATTATTGCACTATTAAATTCTCCGCTTTTTTCTGTCCTAATACTTCCCTTTTTATGTCCATATCGATTGATTAACATGTTTTTTAAATGTCAATAGAAAGGGACTGCGATTTTGGGACCGTTTCGACAAAAGGAAACTTGTTAATTTGCTAGATGTGGAAAGGACGCTGTGACGAAAACAATCCCAAGTTACAAGTAGCTTGGCAAGAGTAGTCAGCGTCCAGGAAGTGAACGAAAACGCACCGCAAACACTTCTGCGAGACGCGGCATCATTAACAACAAACTCCGCGAATTTCGAGAAAAAATCGCCCGCAAGAACGGTATCAGCGATCAATTCGTCAACCGAATAGCCAAAGAAAAGCTCAACCCCGTACTGTACAAGCTGCAAAAAGGTCAACCCCTCAAGGGCGGCAACAAGCGCGTAGAGCGCCAGGGATGCCTGAAACTTAAGTGTCGGGCCGCAGCTCAGAGGTGTGAGCACATTCCTTTCGTGGTTTAATGTTTAGCGGATGCACGACCACCAGAACGACAGGATCTGGTCCAATGAGGCCCCGAGCACATTAGCTAACGTCAAAACCCGACAAAATGCGGACCGTTACCCTCTGTGGCGGAATTTGTGCCAGCGGCAAGAAATCCATGCTTTTAGTGGATCAAGGGGGCAAAATTCTAGCTCTGCGTTAATCTCCATCTCGTCGTGCTTCCGTTGACTTAGAAGAACGTTGGCGATGCAAATTTAGCGTTTCAACTAGACTCAGCGCTGGCTCACAAGGCAAAAGCGATTCAAGACCAGTAATGGGACCGATTTTTCCGATTTGACCCAGTCTGCGAAAAGTGCGCCTGCTCGCCGGATCTGACACCGATGAACTATAAATTTTTTTTCAATTGGAGGGCAGTACCTGTACTACACGTCACAACAGTTTGGAGTCACTGAGTGGTCGCTGCGCTGAGAACGGGAACGATTTCCCCGAAAAAAGCTGCGGCCCCGAGCCCAAAATTTTAAGTTGCGTTTGGCGCTCTATATCGCCGCCAAGTGCTGCTGCTTTGAAACTAGCTTAGTACTTGATCACCAGGTTTGTTGTTTATCGTTTGAATTCATAAATTTGTGCTTGTACCGAAAAACAAACTTTTTATTACGAAAAGTCTTGATGATCGTTTTTTGGGTCACCCTGTATAATATCGGGAAATGGCAAAAATCTCGAATTGATGTGATTTGACTCTTACTGTTTCCAGCCATGTATGGAGAAGAAACCTTAAACTGGAATGAGTTCGGTGCCTTATCGGCCAGTGGATTTCTCAAACAAACGTCAAAAAGCCTCTGTGTCTAATGGCCGCTTGGGACTCGATCTTGTAGTCTAGTTAGTTTTTTGTCTAAAATTTTAGTTTTTTTTGGATATTGCACATGTTGACTTTTATAAAATTTTACTTCCAGATGGACCATCTCGCCGAAAATTTGAAGAAATCCAAGCAGAAAATTCAGATCCTGTTTGATGAGGACCATTCCCAGCTGCCTCCAAGCTCAATCTACTCGGTCTTGAAGAAAAAATCTAACATAAAGTAGAATCACTGGAAATTCAGCTAATTACAACTACAAATTACCTTCTATTTATTCAATGAGATCATACAATCACACAACAATATAATTATAAAAAATAAATGCAAAATATGACGTATGATATTTGAATCAAATCCGGGTAAACGCCGCCAGGACCCACTGCTCTCTTTGGCCTTGGGAGCACGGGACTTTCACTTGGCATACGAATTCCGTTCGGTTTGAAGCCACAAACAATGGGATTTCGGCGCTTTCTTCTTGACGATATGGCTCGGGTTCATCCTAAAAAATAAAAAAAATCATCAAATTTTGTCGAAAACATCCCCCACACCCCAAAACTGATCCTACCATTCCAATCCACGCCACATGTATGACCGGAGCCGAAGAAATCGCTGCAGAATTCTGGTCCACAGCCATTAAATGGCCTCCTCCCAGAACGGCGCCCTGAATTTTTTGTTGGCCAGTCTGGATCGAGGGGGCTCTGGACTGTATTTTGGACAAGCTAGTGACGAATTGGAGTCTGTTCACGCCAACATTTAGGTGTCTGAAAAAAAAATTTATATCGTAGTAGTAAATCAACAAAAAAAATCAATCTTGTTATTTTAAAACTACCGTAACCGCTCTAGCTCAACTAAAAAACTCTCTTCTTCAAATTTACAACACTTCCCACTCCAGAAACGGCCCAAAAACTGCCGTAATCCCCATAATTTCCTCGATTTTCCACCCACCTTGCACTACATTGCCTAAGGGCATTTAGTAAGGCTGTCGGCCGGAAAAGGTATGGCATTCCTCACCTTATTCTTGACGAAATCCAGCCACTCGTTCATTGATTTAGCCTCGGGCATTCTAAGATTTGAATCCAGTTCCCCATCTCTACTCGTCACCATTTTTTGGCTCAAAAACTTGTCCAAGTAAGATGACAGTACTCCAATGTCGAGTTGATTCTCGATTATTCCCCCATATATCGCATCTTCCATAAAGCCGCGAATCGATTCCCAATTATAACCTAAACAACAAAAAACTAAAAAGTACGCAAAGAACTCACCATTCTTTGAACCCATCGCATCAAGGACCTGTCTGGCAACTCTCAAGTCGTTCGAATTGAACTCGTAAAACTTTAGCCATCCCTAAATTTCAAGAAAATCTTATCATGGATAACACAACTTTACCTGTGGAATATACGTTCTTCTTTCTTAGATGATAGCGTGGAACCACGCCAACAAGAATTGAGTCTTCAGTTCCAACTCCGATTTCCCACTATTTCCTTCCACGTCAATCCATTGTTTCAAAGTCCCGCTAATATTGTGTTTGATTCCCGGAGGCGTCTCGTACGCAATCTTGAGTGCGTCTTGCAATGGAACCGCTGGGAATTGGTTGTCTGGCTCTGCACTCAGCCATAGACGGAAGGACGGACTTGGAGATCTGGTGCGCGACTCCTGAGATCAAAATTTTTGACGTTAATATCAAGTACAATATAAATTTTGCTTCAAAGGCAGTCGAAATTAGAGTGGCTTGAAAGAAATAACATCTAAAAATAAAACTTACTGAGTGAATCATGAGCAAGAAATCGGGTACAAAATGGACGTTATTCAATAGACCGAGGATCAGCAATATCGGCCGATTAGGTGGCAACTATGAGCTCATTGGATGGCGGATTAATCGATGGCACTTGAAGACTACGCGTAACAAGTGACGTCATTGCGGTGGTTGCATTCTCCGGTTGAGATCAGAAGAACCTTCTGGAAATTTGAGTTTCTGATAAATATGCCCCGGAAGCTGGCTACTATTGTTATGCATAGTCTGTTAATGAAGAACGATCTTGCAAACCTAATTGTGAATAAAGAGAGAAAGATACGCTCGTAATCTCGCGAATTGTTGTTGAACCTCTTCGGACAGCCAAGAAGGTGCAGATCCAGAGTCCAAGACCGCTTCATCCACCAGGTTGCCGCTGAAAAAGTTCCACTCCTGCAAGAGGAAATCTTAAGCATGAATTTAGGTAATACACCTATCAAAGACGGCAGTTTTAAACTAATTCTTCGCTGGTACCTAATACAACATCTAAAAACAGAAACCACAGTTTGAAACCCTTACCTTATCATCGAACAGTTCAGCCTTCACGAACCGTAGAGCAAATGCCAGACGATCCTGTTTGTACAGAGCTCGGGAGACATAGTAAAAGGTGTTTTTGACCAATTCTTGATAGATAATATCGAGCTTGGCTAGGACATCACTCGACTCCTGAAATTTAAATACTCACAATTTGATATTCACTGAGACATCGTGCTAATTACATCCTCCACGCACATCGTTCTTTCGTAATTGGAAAATGTTTTTTTAACGGGGCGGCGCTATTATTGATTGAAAAAAGAGGGAAGAAGCGCCGAAAATTCTAATTTACCACAACCTAATTTACGCAAAAACCATCGGCACACATACTCATTGAATGATATTTTCTGAAATTTCGATGGACTAAGCTCCTTTAAGAATCAACATGACACCTGTTATCATCTTAGCCTTTCCATATTCATCTAAAACATCATGGGTGTTTCAGTTAAAGATTCGGTCATATCTCGCAGTTCCAACGAAACTTGGGTATACCCGATATGCCAGTTGATGCGGAAGAATCCAGAGAAAATATGTGTTCAGTTGCAGAATTTTCTGTACGCGAATTTTTTTCAATTCCCGGATTATGTTATACTAAGAGGTGGTATCGCCGAATATCAGATTAATAAGATTATTAGTATTGTTGACGCTCCTTAAATATATATTCATGTATTTTTTGTTAAATATGATGCTATTTATGCTGTTACACATCACTTTATGCATGTGGCCACAACAAAAGGAAAATTATAAAAAATGCACAATGCCACATTTTTTGGCAAAAAATGTTTTTGTGGTGCAACCGGCAAAAATTTTTAGCTTCGCAAGCCAAAAAAAATTTTAAAGCATTACGCCAAAAGCTTGTTTTTCGTGGCGATACAAACCGTAATTAGCAGAAAAAAACGACGTGCCACGATCGATCTAGATTTGTTTTACAGATTTGGTAACATAAAAAACCCTGTAGCCTGCACGCGCCGTTATACGACGAAACGTGTCCGAGCAAAATAAAAAAACTTACATTTCGGTTCTTTTGGAAGATCCTGTCGAACAATTAAAAGACAATTTCTGAGTCAGTGCATCAGCCGTCTGTTAGGGGTGGACATAGGAAAAAATCGATTTTGAGTTTTTTGCATTAAAATGACTGTTGAAAGGTGCTAAGCAAAAGCGAACAATATTTTTTCCCAAAACCTTCATCAAGGTACATTTTTTTACAATTTACTGTTTTAGAAGTAATCGCCTCCAGCTGTCGTATCTTACCTTACTCGGCGATGATTTGACGGTTACTGAAGTTTTGGACCCTTGCGATGACGATGGAATCATTATTTTTCCGATTTTCCTACTGTAACATGCCGTAATGCCGTATCGGCCGCTAAAAAACGGCCGTAGAATCTTTCTTTCTGGAAATTTCACAGGCGATTTTACGATTTTTGGAATCAGCATAAAATTCTGCTCTAGAGGCAATCAAAAAAAGTTCAAAAAAAGCTGCGACAAATTTCGTGGTATAGTGGTTAGTGGTCGGGACTACCAATCCAGCGACCCGGGTTCGAGTCCGGCTGGGTGCGAATATCGAAAAGGAGTCGGAAATTAAATTTATTGTGATTCAGAGGTTTGTATATTTTGCGACGAGCAATTATCAATGTCAATGGTAGCTGGATTCGAGGCTAAAGCGGGGTTTATATAATTTTAGAGGTTCAATACGTGAAAAAATAAAAGTGCTTCAAACCGGTTGAAATTGATAATACTTATTCTAAGGGCTATTCTAAGACACTTTCTCGTTAACTTTTTTCTGGTAGCTTACTGTTCCATGCACTACAGTAAGATAAAGATTTTGTACTTAAGCGCGATTTTCTTCAAAGTTGTTGCATCCAGTCATGAGTTTTTTTGACTAGGTCGCTCAAACAACGAAGTAGATGCACTCTAGGTATACAAAATAAATTTCCGCTTTATTTCCAGCCTGTCTTGATATCATCGCTATCTGACAAAACTGCGTGAAATAACTGTGTTGTTTCAAACTGTGTGGCCATAAAGAAAATTTTGTATGCAAGCCAACTCGTTATTAACCATCTCTATCAATATGGTGATAGTCCGAGCTCTCTACGCCCCGTGGTATGCGAAAAATAAAACAGAATTTCATGTCACAGTAATCCATGTTACAGTAAGCTACCAAAAAAAAGTTAACGAGAAAGCGTCTTAGAATAGCCCTTAGAATAAGTATTATCAATTTCAACCGGTTTGAAGCACTTTTATTTTTTCATGTATTGAACCTCTAAAATTATATAAACCCCGCTTTAGCCTCGAATCCAGCTACCATTGACATTGATAATTGCTCGTGGCAAAATATACAAACCTCTGAATCACAATAAATTTAATTTCCGACTCCTTTTCGATATTCGCACCCAGCCGGACTCGAACCCGGGTCGCTGGATTGGTAGTCCCGACCACTAACCACTATACCACGAAATTTGTCGCAGCTTTTTTCGAACTTTTTTTGATTGCCTCTAGAGCAGAATTCTATGCTGATTCCAAAAATCGTAAAATCGCCTGTGAAATTTCCAGAAAGAAAGATTCTACGGCCGTTTTTTAGCGGCCGATACGGTATTACGGTATGTTACAGTAGGAAAATCGGAAAAATAATGGTTCCATCGTCATCGCAAGGGTCAAAAACTTCAGTAACCGTCAAATCATCGCCGAGTAAGGTAAGATACGACAGCTGGAGGCGATTACTTCTAAAACAGTAAATTGTAAAAAAATGTACCTTGATGAAGGTTTTGGGAAAAAATATTGTTCGCTTTTACTTAGCACCTTTCAACAGTCATTTTAATGCAAAAAACTAAAAATCGATTTTTTCCTATGTCCACGGCTGACGCACTGACTCAGAAATCGTCTTTTAAAGCAAAACGCCCAAATTAAAGTTGTACATGTGATTGGTGAGGATTTACTCCGACATCACTAATTCACTTTTTTTTAAACTGGTGCCTGGTAATATCAGAGTGTTTCGACCAGTGTGGGCGTAATCTGATTCCAAAAAAGCTGAAACTTGCCGTGCTAAAATCTCATGCGATTAGCTTTTGAATGGTGTATGTCTTGTCAATTCACTCCTTCATCACTAATTCACTTTTTTTTAAAACCGATGTCTAGTATAATATCAGAGTTTTTGGCCTGGGGCGGGCGTAATTTGATTCCAAAAAAGCTGAAACTTGCCATGCTAAAATCTTAGGAGGTTACCTTTCGAATGGTGTATGTATGTCTTGTCAATTCACTCCGTCATCAATAATTCACTTTTTTTTTAAACCGGTGCCTAGTATAGTATAATATCAGAGTTTTTCGCCCAGTGTCGGCGTAGTTTGATTCCAAAAAAGCTGAAACTTGCCATGCTAAAATCTCAGGCGATTAGCTTTCGAATGGTGTATGTCTTGTCAATTCACTCCGTCATCACTAATTCACCTTTTTTCAAAACCGATGTCTAGTATAATATCAGAGTTTTTGGCCTGGGGCGGGCGTAATTTGATTCCAAAAAAGCTGAAACTTGCCATGCTAAAATCTTAGGAGGTTACCTTTCGAATGGTGTATGTATGTCTTGTCAATTCACTCCGTCATCAATAATTCACTTTTTTTTTAAACCGGTGCCTAGTATAGTATAATATCAGAGTTTTTCGCCCAGTGTCGGCGTAGTTTGATTCCAAAAAAGCTGAAACTTGCCATGCTAAAATCTCAGGCGATTAGCTTTCGAATGGTGTATGTCTTGTCAATTCACTCCGTCATCAATAATTCACTTTTTTTAAACCGGTGCCTAGTATAGTATAATATCAGAGTTTTTCGCCCAGTGTCGGCGTAGTTTGATTCCAAAAAAGCTGAAACTTGCCATGCTAAAATCTCAGGCGATTAGCTTTCGAATGGTGTGTGTCTTGTCAATTCACTCCTTCATCACTAATTCACTTTTTTTAAAACCGGTGTCTAGTATAATATCAGAGTTTTTCGCCCAGTGTCGGCGTAGTTTGATTCCAAAAAAGCTGAAACTTGCCATGCTAAAATCTCAGGCGATTAGCTTTCGAATGGTGTATGTCTTGTCAATTCACTCCGTCATCAATAATTCACTTTTTTTTTAAACCGGTGCCTAGTATAGTATAATATCAGAGTTTTTCGCCCAGTGTCGGCGTAGTTTGATTCCAAAAAAGCTGAAACTTGCCATGCTAAAATCTTAGGCGATTAGCTTTCGAATGGTGTATGTATGTCTTGTCAATTCACTCCGTCATCAATAATTCACTTTTTTTTTTAAACCGGTGCCTAGTATAGTATAATATCAGAGTTTTTCGCCCAGTGTCGGCGTAGTTTGATTCCAAAAAAGCTGAAACTTGCCATGCTAAAATCTTAGGCGATTAGCTTTCGAATGGTGTATGTCTTGTCAATTCACTCCTTCATCACTAATTCACCTTTTTTCAAAACCGGTGTCTAGTATAATATCAGAGTGTTTCGCCCAGTGTGGGCGTAGTTTGATTCCAAAAATGCTGAAACTTGCCATGCTAAAATCTTAGGAGGTTACCTTTCGAATGGTCTATGTCTTGTCAATTAACTCCGTCATCACTAATTCACCTTTTTTCAAAACCGGTGGCTAGTATAATATCAGAGTGTTTCGCCCAGTGTGGGCGTAATTTGATTCCAAAAATGCTGAAACTTGCCATGCTAAAATCTTAGGAGGTTACCTTTCGAATGGTGTATGTCTTGTCAATTCACTCCTTCATCACTAATTCACCTTTTTTCAAAACCGGTGTCTAGTATAATATCAGAGTGTTTCGCCCAGTGTGGGCGTAGTTTGATGACGCCGTCAAATCAAATGGAGTTCATATTCATTTCAAAGGAGCGGCCAAGGCTAGTTGGGGAACCACGGAGACTGTTGGAGAGTGAGTTCGGGAATTCTAGAAAATCCGTCATCATGGGTATTTTAAGGTAGATTTATTGAGGAGTTTTAAAATGAAAACGAAATGTACTGACAAGGAAGATGCTGTTACAAAATTCTCAAAGTATAGATACCATTTTCGGAAGAATTCGTCATGATGACGTATTTTTTGAAATTTTGAAAAACCGTCATAAAATCACCGTAACGGCTGTTGCCATCTACTAGAAGACTGTTTAGAGCAGTTTACAATCGTTTTCCATAACAAATTTTCAATTTCAGGGGCCACAGACAAATGAAAAGGCAAGTCCGCCGTAATGGAGAGATTATGTACGCGAACGAAGAGCTATGTCTTTGGAAACCCCAAAGTTCCGACAAACATTTACCGCTAAATGAGACGATATTTCCTTTCAATTTTGTGATTCCATTGAATGCCCCGCCGACTTTTGAAGGTAATATGGCAATTTACATTATTTCAAGTCATCTACTATGATAAACCCTTGAAAATTTTTTAAATGAATTTCAAAAAAATATAATCAAAAAATTTTTCAGGGACCCACGGTCATATCAGGTACACTCTGAAAGCGGTCATCGATCGCCCTTGGTTTCTGGATTGCAAACAACAGATAGGATTTACAGTATTGCCCTACATTGATCTCAAACTTTTTCCCTCGAGCACTGAGCCGGTAAAAGCCGAAGCTCAGAAGGCGTTTACGGCCTTATTAGGACGTACCGGCCATGTCAAGGCGATTGTTGCGACGAATAAAAGGGGCTATGTGCCTGGAGAAAAGATCGAGCTGAATGTGGAGATTCTGAATGTAACTGAAAAGAAGGTCAATGCAATTGAATGTCAGGTAAGTAGGGGGCTCTAATGGTTTTAGGGGCGTTTATTTATTTGGAAAAATTTTAAAATTTCAGTTGATCCAGCACGCCCATTACACCGGGACTTCCATCTCAGATTACAAAGGGAATCCCTTGAGTTTGTCGCAAGTCGGCGGAGTCAGCCAAGTCACGTCGACTGAAACAATCATTGGAAATGCTCGACACGACTTTGAGCATTCGATGAAAGGGAATTTCACTTATAAACACCTCGTCCCAATCCCACCAGTCGTGCCGTCTTTCAACAATTGCCCCATTATCAACGTTAACTACTCTTTAAAGGTATGGAAGTCTAATTGATCGCGTGGTTTACCTCATTATAGATACAAGGTCATCAAAAAATGCCCAGGAATAATGCTCAAAGGGCAAAACTCAGAGTTGGGCGAAAATTGGCGCAAGTTAGATTAGGACTTTCAAAATAGTATATAAGGCGCGTGCGTTCTACTTCTCTTCGGACTTCCTCGCAGAAAACCCGCATTTCTTGTCTGTGGGCCCGCTAGACAAGAAACGCGCAATTCTTTAACAATGGCCGTCGTCCAGTAATGAAGTCGAGATAAATCCTAATGGATTATATCCAATTCTTCCCACAGCGCCGCCTCCAGACTACGATGCCGCCCAACTTTGTGTAGCCGACTCCAGCGTCAATGAGAAGCGATTTTCGACGGCCACGGATTCATCGGAGCCACCGCCGGAATATCAGCCAAAGTACCCGTTTTACATGGATTTTCATTGATTCTTTTGTTGTTTGATGAGTAATATTGAATGTGCAATACGGTTGAGAGTACAGTAAAGGGGAGATAATGATATTGGAAAATTTGTTGCCGAATATATTAAAAGCTGACTTTAAGAAATAGTCATCATTCGAGACTTTTGTGTTCAAAATTGACGTTATACTGGAATAAAGTAAACACAATTGAAAAATCATGAGCTTTAATCTAACCTATTCTAAAAATAACACAAAAAAACCGTTGACGTATTTTACCAAAATTTTGCGATTTTTTGTGTTATATTTTCCACTTCTCCTTGACCTGTTTCTTGGATTTTCAACCCAATTTTTTGTGTAAAGTAATGTCACCATGACTAAATTCCCGGGACTGTCAACCGACCAGAGTCTTCAAAATAACCTTTAAGATGGTCTTGAAGATTCACGGTCTTGTATTCGAGATATTCACCATCATCCTGATCGTATAGAAGCATTCCCAATGAATAATTTCTTTGACTTGGATGTCGGAATTCTTGATTAAAAAAATATGAATAGATAATTTGTCTGAAATTTTGTCCTAAAATTATGCAAATTCCGAGCTTTTGTTTTCTTCCTTCCTTTTTTTCAAATCCATTCCATAGCTCTGGCCATGTCGAAAATGGTCGGACCACAACCGGTTTTTCCGGGAGGCTCTGTCATGGCGCATCAACGTGGTCCTTATGATCCATCAATCGTGAATGAGCCGTACTATCACGGTAGGTCCCACCTAGGATACAGATGTAACGACTCTAGGGACCTTCGGGGTGATCCGTGCTGATTACCGCGGATAGTTCCAGTTTTTAAAGCCTAAAGTTTGATGTCTCGCCCGTAGCTTGTCTCCTAACGCCTTGACAGTTATTTCCGTCCCTGTAAATCCCAAACGATTTTTTATTTTTAGGCCTTTTGCCCCGAGAAGACATTCGGATGATGTTGCACAACAATGGCGACTTTCTCATCCGAACTTCTGAGCCCAATGCCAAAGACGGAGTCCGCTCCTACATCCTCTCGGTTATGGTCTACCAGGACAAAGAGGAGAGTGGTGTAAGTCCCCCTATTAACTAGGCCAATTTGTGACACTATCTTTGCCTATCTCTCCCTTCGACTTCCAGATCAAACATTACGTCATCCAGAACTCGAGCAACCGTTGGACAATCGAGAAATATGGCTTTGACAGCATCAAGGCAATGGTCGAATATCACGTGCACAGGGTCGAGTCCATCTCCAAGAGCATCCCGGAGGTTATTTTGAGGACTCCGATCGGTCGGCAGGCCTGGGAACTGAGCCATAGCGACATTACTTTAACAAAGAAGTTGGGAGAAGGCGCCTTTGGAGAGGTCCGTAAAGGCACGCTGAAGCTGAAAGGAGGGGGTATAGCCAATGTGGCCGTTAAATTGGCCAAATTGGACAACCTGACCAAGGAGCAGATCAAGGAGATCATGCAAGAGGTAAGAAATGAAAAGATTTTGACGTGAATTGGGGTCTCCGAGTAGAAAAAGACTTGAATTTTCATTACTTTTTGTGACCTCTAACGTCATCGAATTTTAGGCTCGACTCATGCGGAACTTTGATCATATAAATATCGTCAAGTTCTACGGAGTCGCCGCAGGCCAAGAACCGCTGATGGTGCTGATGGAGCTGGTCGACTGCGGAGCATTGGACTCGTATCTCCAGAAAGGGGAACAACCCCCGGCCCGGAAGGCGATCATGTGTGTTCAGGCCTCATTTGGCATCGAATATCTGCATGTCAAGAACGTGATTCATCGTGATATTGCCGCTAGAAATTGTTTGTACGGAGATGGTCAAGTCAAGATTAGCGATTTTGGCCTCAGTGTAGAGGGGACGGTATATCAAATGGATCCACATCGAAGAGTACCGATTAGATGGTAAGTCTCTACACAGTAAATATAATATAGGAAAATTATGGGGAAATATGTTTGTAGATGATGTTTGATGAAAATAGAAGGCGTAAAGAGTTTTAGAGTGCTTTTAAAATTAACATACAACTTTAAGGCTGGCTCCAGAGACCCTTCAGACCTTCATTTACACCCAGAAAACTGATGTCTGGGCCTTTGGAATCTTGTGTTGGGAGATCTTCTCCAATGGCCAAGAACCCTATCCAGGTCTGAGTCCAGCCGAAACCTTCCAGAAAGTAAGTTTTTACCATTTTTAATGCATTTTGAAGTAATTTATCGCCATTTTACGCTAGCTTTGTAAGGTTTAGCCTTGTGTTTGGGTTTTGATGAAAAATAATTACCGATTTTTCATTTTCAACCTTTCTTCTGGTATGTTACTCTTTTTTCTTTAGGTTAAGGAGGGTTACCGTATGTTCATGCCCGCCGACACCCCACCCGATCTGGCCGAGCTCATAACGAAGAGGACCTGGGCCGAAAGCCCGAATGATCGCTACAGTATGGCCGAAATCGCTCACAAGCTGGAGCTCATGTTCAGAGTGCCCCGCCCTGGCGCTGCGCCGCCTCCACCACCTCCTCCACCACCACCTCCACCTCCTCCACCAGCTCCAACAGGACATGGACCTCAAAGCAGAGTCCCGAGATCCAAATACAAAAAACGCATGTGATTGTATAGTAAAAGAGTATATAGTATCATTTTCCAATGTGTTTTTTCTTTTCTCACAGTACAATCCAGTATCATCAAATCGCAGCCGAAACGACTTCAAAATACGGCCGAAGACAGAATGCCAATAACATGAAATCTTTCGTCTTTTCGTGTCGAACCGCTGGTCTTCTGGCCACACGTTCGGTCCAAGCCGCAGTTGAGATGGGATCCCGAGCTGCGCCCGCGATTTGTAATTCGTAGGGGACATCTTATACGAAGAAAGACCAAATTTTGCAATGATTGCCTCAGGGCTCTAAAAATTCATACACAGAATATTATTTTAACGTAGATCCGATATACCAAGTATCATCTTTCTGTCGCTGTCTATCTTCGACTTTGGATAAATATCAGATTTTGCCTAGTTTTGAGCCTGCTTTTGTACCCATTTTTTGACCACTTTTTGGCTTGTAATGATAAAAGTAAGATAGTTATTCGAAATATCGCTCTTTGATGTTCTAGAGAGCCTTTTTGTGTAACCCTTTTAGGTAATGCCAGACCTCAGTGGTGTCCCCCCCCTTTTCAAAACGTTTGCTCCAATGACGTCAATTTTAGGCCAAATTTTGCTGATTTTTCGAAATTTCTGCTTATATTTTTTTTCAGAAGTCCTTTTTCGAAAAAATCGCGATTTGAGTGTTTAGAGAAGATCCTTGTCGATGTATAGAAACTTGCATTTTCATCCAACGACCAATAGTTTTTTCAAAACGTTTGCTCCAATGAGGTACACTTTGGGGAAATTTTGCTGATTTTTCGAAATTTCTGCCTATATTTTTTTCAGAAGTCCTTTATGGAAAAAATCGCGATTTGACGGTTTAGAGAACAGCCTTGTCGATGTGTAGAAACTTGCATTTTCATCCAACGACCAATAGTTTTTTCAAAACGTTTGCTCCAATGAGGTACACTTTGTGGAAAATTTGATGATTTTTGCATATTTCTGTCTGCATCTTTGTTACTGCCGTTTGTCGAGGAAATAATTATCTTTAATTGTAGACAAGCAGCATGATTAGATTTAGTAACCGGCATATACATCAACGACTAAAATATTTTTGAAAAATGGACGTCAACATAGTACATCTATAAGAAAATTGCATTCTATTCGAGCAGCCATCCACTATCTCTATGTTTTGCGAGTTAATGAAATAAGACTGAAATACCCGTCTCGTTTTAATCATTTAGCTGCTGTTTCAGTTAAATTTTCAACTTAACAAAGTTTCATTAAAATCTGAGCGTCAAATTTTTTATGGATAAACCCTCGTCTTCCAGAACTTTGCCAACGGCAGAAAAAGATGAAGGAGGTTGACACAAGCCAAATCGATGAAGATATTGATGAATCAGAGAACACCGAAACTTTTTTAAACGTCTAATTCTTTGAACACACCATTTTCCAATCTAATTTTCCTCTAAAATGCATCTTTTCAAACTCGTCTGAGAACTAGACAGAAATATGCAAAAATCAGCAAAATTTCCCCAAAGGTACCTCATTGAAGCAAACGTTTTGAAAAAACTATTGGTCGTTGAATGAAAATGCAAGTTTCTACACATCGACAAGGCTGTTCTCTGAACCGTCAAATCGCGATTTTTTTCCATAAAGGACTTCTGAAAAAAAATATAGGCAGAAATCTCGAAAAATCAGCAAAATTTCCCCAAAGTGTACCTCATTGGAGCAAACGTTTTGAAAAAACTATTGGTCGTTGGATGAAAATGCAAGTTTCTATACATCGACAAGGATCTTCTCTAAACACTCAAATCGCGATTTTTTCGATAAAGGACTTCTGAAAAAAAATATAAGCAGAAATTTCGAAAAATCAGCAAAATTTGGCCTAAAATTGACATCATTGGAGCAAACGTTTTGAAAAGGGGGGACACCACTGAGGTCTGGCATTACCTAAAAGGGTTACACAAAAAGGCTCTCTAGAACATCAAAGAGCGATATTTCGAATAACTATCTTACTTTTATCATTACAAGCCAAAAAGTGGTCAAAAAATGGGTACAAAAGCAGGCTCAAAACTAGGCAAAATCTGATATTTATCCAAAGTCGAAGATAGACAGCGACAGAAAGATGATACTTGGTATATCGGATCTACGTTAAAATAATATTTTGTGTATGAATTTTTAGAGCCCTGAGGCAATCATTGCAAAATTTGGTCTTTCTTCGTATAAGATGTCCCCTACGAATTACAAATCGCGGGCGCAGCTCGGGATCCCATCTCAACTGCGGCTTTTCTTCTATTTGGACCGAACGTGGCCAGACTTTTTTGGCCAATGGCATCGATATTCGTCCTCTCTCTCTCTTTTTGCTCTTTTCTATCTCGGTTGGCCATTTCCGAGTCCAAAAACCATTTGTTTTTATCGAATTTATTGGATTTCCAATTATTTCAGGTTTGTTATCTGAAAACCTATTTGGAAGTGATCAATTCCGAAAGAACTTGGCGATTTTTTTGTTGAATTCTTATCAGTAATTTCCCTGGTCGTCTGGATTGATAAGGTTTCCTCGAGAAGAAGACTGAATTTTGCGAGTAAATTCGATAAGATAATTGGAGTTCGCTTTTCCTGCTGTTTTAGGTAAATCTTTGTTTATTTCGATGCAAAAGACTGAATTCTGTGATGTGCCCCTTGAATACGTATACTGATCTATTGTGATTGGTGCGGTGAATCAGCGATGAAAAGGATTTAACGCAGGAAGAAAGCGAAAACATTGTTTTAGACTCGTGAACTCTGAATCTTTATGATTGAAAATTCTGCGCTGCCTTGTTTAGTCAAATGTGATGGAAACTTGAAGTAGGATGCGTAATCGGGCTTACGAAATCATACCACAGCGTGACATAGTTGAATCCAGGTCGTACACTCGTTGAAGATTTGAAGCTGAGATAGCCAATTATGCCCGAGGGCACGGCGGATAAAAATATTATTATATTGTTGTTGATATTACACTTGATATTTTATTCATAGCCCAATATATATTCTCCAAAATTCTACTACTCCCACTATTTATAGAGAACACAGACAATTTACCCCTCCGAAATTACTCCATTGATCTCATCCTCCCAAATCTTATTTTTCTCCACCCCTCATTACTCAAAAATAAACTTATAACCCGGCAAACGATTGGGCCCGATGTTTTTATGTAGCTCTATACACGGCTAATGCAAGCTACTGTCAAATCAGCATAAGTCTCATGCTTCCCTGGCCAAAACTGCGCTCGTGGGGCTAAAAAATCCGATGTTATACTAGACATCAATGGTGACAAGGATAATTTAAGGTGTTGAAGTGAATTGACAAGATCATTACTACCAGGGAGAGCATCAAATGATGTGATAATACTGCCTGGTGTTTTTGTTAACAAATCGATTTTATACCAGACATCAATGATGACCCAAGATAAATTAGGGTGAAAGAGATGACTAACAGGGGTTATATCATTAAGAAACCGTTGAATTTGTGACAAGAAGTTGCCAGCCCACAGAAAAGGTTATGGAAATCCGAATACGAGTAAATGCAGAATCCGCGTTTCAAATACCCTTTTATGATTGACTTTGACCCGAGAAACTTCAGATCGAAGGTCACCGGCAGAATTCATGGATGAAAATGCAGCAAAAGTTCCATTTAGACTGAGATGTCCAGGCACTTTGCGAATAGTCCTTCCGGGAACCCGCCGGACTGATTTTTTGGCGCTCTGAAAAAAATTTGACGCGATGAAAAGCCATCCCAAAAAAGCGAGAAATTACACTGCAAAGAAAACTTTTGGTTTCGCACAGCACCTGTCGCCGACTTCAGTCCGGCAGCCTTCCAGATGGACTAGCACCCAGGATCCAATTCCAGGTGTTTTCGCTGATAAATCCGCCATTTTCGGCTTCGATACACAAGTCAAACAACACAATACCGACATAAATGGCGCTTTTACGGCCGAGCACAAGATAAACAGTACTAATCCAACTGCCCTTGCTGCAGCTATCCCCACCCCAAGTATACATCCTACCCTTCTAGAAAATCAATCCGCTAGGCCGAAACTTCCCAATGTCCCCAGGGGATACCTAATCCCGTAGATAAACCCGTGAAAACCCATGCATAATTCAACGTCTTTCCCAGCCAAAACCTATAGATATTCAGGGTATCCTCACTTTCAGACTAAACCATCAATATAAACATACAATGCATGCTCTGTACGGGGCCCGAATAAAAAAATTCAGCATAAAATTGACTATAGAACCGCTCGAAAAAACCCTTGACACCTACCCGATTAAAAAATCGACATCAATTTGCCTATTGAATCATTCGGGCCAACTCTTGTCACCTACCTTCACACGAACCCTTTCTCCCATTTCCCCTTCCCCTTTCAAAGCAAACAAAACAATAAAAAACACAACAACAAATAGATCAAATTAGATTTGTAGATCCTTCTTATTGGCTGGGAAGTGGCCTGGACTGATTGAATCTTGTGGGACTTGAGGGAATCTGAAAGAAAAGATAGATTAGAAGGCGAAAAACTCAAAAAATAAGGTTAACAATCTCATGAACAATAAAGAAATCCCGAAAAAAATGTCATTATAGTGACCAAAATTAGTATTCATATCCTTCTATCGCATTTAAACTTACTTTACCCCCTTATTTTATATTAAAGACCGAAACGTCAACTCAACAGACACCTGACGTAATGGATCATACCAAAAGGGTCAAAAATTGTCAAGACCCCTTAATTATAAACAGTACTAAATTGCCTGACCCTTGATCAGAATACCCCTATAATGCAACCAGAGATTGCCACGGTCGAAATTTCGGCTCCGGCTCTTGGCTCCCAAAGCCGGAGCCAAGGCCAAATTTGCAGCTCCGACTCCGTGCAAAATTTAAAAAGGTCTCCGGCTTCGAATCCCGGCTCCTATGCAAAAATTTAAAAAAAAAATTTCCAAAAATAAAAGCTATTAGTGCCACAGATCATACAGCCAACGTTTTTGCAGCCAAGTCGTGCGCAACACATTCTCCCCAGTATTTTTCAAGCAATTTCGTTTAACAAGAGCACGCAATTCCTACTTTTCTGAATGCTGAGAAGCCTGGCTCCGACTACGGGCTCGGGCGCCGGAGCCGCTCAGAGCCGTAGCCAAAAGCCGGCTCCGGAGCCGTAGCAATCTCTGAATACAGCAGCGGAATTTAAAACCATATTAAAAACCCACAACCCACTCACCTTTTAATTTTCTGTCATTCTTCATCCTAAACGATGATGGTTTTGATCTTGGTATCCAGGGCTCCAGACACTCAAATTCTTCTTTCTGAGATGAACTGTGGTCCGTAGAGAAACTACGCAATCTGAAAAAAAATGTTTTTTTAAATGGAAAAATTTGAAAACGAAACTGGACTATCTTATGAACAATATAAAATTCCCCAAAGTCTTTCGCAAACAAGTACAATACCACTAGATCACATGCTTCTTGGAGTAAAAAGTACCTTTTATCACCACTTACCCCTCAAAAGGATCAAATGTTTGACATTAAAAAAATTATGTTAAATAATCGATATGGTCATGAAAATCACAGTACTAGGGCAGAAGAACGCAGAGAATTTAATGGTAAAAGAATCATATGGCTACACCTAAACATTTTCGCGCCAGGACCCTTGAAAAAAGTTTCCGTTTTTTCTGGCCACCCTGTATACACTACAGAGATTAAAACTTCACAAAGAAATGACTGCTCCTACGCGTCGGATACTACAACAAAATCCATCACAACGACGAATGTAGCGCGCTACATCATTCGAATCCAAATTCAAAGGATTTCGAGCCCTAGATCAACCAAACCCCCCTTTTGTTAACAAAGTTTCTCCTACCTCCAAACAATTGTGCATCTTCAAGGAATCGACCGTTTGCAGGGCTCGGCAAGCAACTTGTTCTTCATTCTCACTCTAGCTTCCTCTTCAACCATAAGGCAATTCTGAACGTCCTTCTGAAAGAAAAATGTATTTAAAAGCGAAAAATTAAACAGGAAAGTTAATCATCTCATCAGCAATATCGAAATATCCCAATACTGTTATGACCACATTATTATTGACTAAAACTAGTCATTACTTCGTATAAACTGCTTTTTACGGCACCTCACATCTTTTAATTCCCTCAAACCTCCCGAAAAAAACGAAAAGATTCTAAAATTCTTCCGAAAAATCACAAGAAATGTAACCTCCTAAGTTGCCCGTCATGACGAGAACTTCATATGTATCTAATAATCAAAAACAAAAATAGCACCTAGCTGTATCTTAAAAGCTTCTAAACCTGGATGTAACCCGTTCACACCACAGTAAAAAACAGAGTTTAGAAACCCCTTATCTCTACCGTAACCTTTCAAAAAATACATCGTAATGACGGGATTTTTTTACAAAACTAAACTCTTATTCACCTAAAATGCTCGCAGTATCCCTTCTAGATCTCGATTCCCTAATTTATCACTCCCAATTGACATACCTTTCTGATCTTTCCGCGGTGGGGACCTCCAGGGACCATTGATTTCTCCAACTTCTCCAGGGCTCCAAGGAACGGATTCTCGATGATTTCCATGAAAATAAATAAGATTAAAAGTAGAACGAGCAGTATCTGGACTTATAACAAGAAATAAAGGCCTAAAATTGGGGAAAAAACAACTTACTTTAATCACCAAAGCAGGCTTTGATGATTGGGTGAAGGGGAGGGAGTGGGAGGGGAAAGGAAAGGGAAAGGAGGGTGGTGGGAGTGGTAGAAGAAGGCGAGTAATGGAAGTGGTGGGAGTGGAAGCGATGAGGCTTCTTCTTTTATATTTTTCTTTTTTTGCTTCTTTTTTCCTTCCTTTTTTCTTTTTTTTTTTCTTCCTTTTTTCTTTTATTTTTTCTTACCAATTTTTTTCTTTTTTTTTCTCTTTCTTAACATTTTTTTAGTTTCTGTTCCGATAGCTTGGGGCTTGAAGATCTCTGAAAGTAATACAATAAACATCAGCCACAACTCACGAAGGGCGGAAATGTCCGCTAAAAAAAGAAAGAGGAGGTTTTCGATAGTGCTGATTTCGAAAATCGTATCCATTTCTTCTGAATTTTTGCCTATGTCTTCTTCAATTCTTCAAAATAAATGTTTTAATTTGTAAAAACTTGGTCAAACTAGTATGATCTTGTGAGAAAACTCCCGACGCTATTTTTTGTCTTCACAATCAAACATTAGACACTACGGCTTAAGCAAAATTGTAAAATTCAGAAAAAATGGATACGATTTTCGAAATCAGCGTCATCGAAAACCTCCCCCCTCTCCCCGCCCTCCTCTTTCCTTTTTTTAGCGGACCTTTCCGTCCTCAATCTCCACAACTTACTGCTTCCATAGACCAATTCATTGGCGTGGGCGAAGATCAATGGAGGACTCCGCGATGGGCAAAAACTGTAACACCACTGTAGACCAGACAAACTACTGATGGATTGGTGTCATCTGTCATCCTTGGGTCTGAAATAAAGCGATCAGTAAGTCTTTCAAAAAATATGTGGAATGACTATAAGTGTAATTACGAGAAAAGTTTTAAAAATTTTCAAAAATTTTATACTATCCATGGCAAAATTTACCTTAGGATGAGTTCCTAGGGCTTTGGCCAGCTAAAGACTTGTGTTTTCGGGCGTAGAGGCAGGCCGGGGCAATAATCTCGTCGTAGACATCCGCTCGGAACAACTCATTGGGTTCGCTGAATTCCAGATACAAATATATTTTTTTTTGGCCTTTGTTTTCCTTGGCTCTTTTAGTTTTTTTTGGCTCTTTTTTTTGCCTTTTCTTTTTTTTGGCCTTTAATTTTTTTCACTTTTACTAGGCGCGCCATAAAGTCCTGACACATTTTGTCGCGGGTGTCGCGCGAAAGTGCATGTCGCTAGTGCAAAAACGGGGAATTGCCGCGACGAGTGCGAAAGGAAAACAAAAACGCACGGTGCAAACGTCTCAGGAGTTTATGTCGCGACTAGTATTTTTTTTAACTTTTATTTTTTTTGGCCTTTGTTTTTTTTGGCTCTTTTTTTCTTTTTCTTTTATTTTCTTTACATTTTTTCTTTTATTCCTTCGGTGGCGGGCCTTGTAGAGAGAGGTTCTCTGAAAAGTTATAAAAAATTACTAAAACAACGTAAAAACATCAGCCCTATAAAAATATCTCTAAACCCCTCAGCAGGGGTCAGCGTGTCCAAAAGCGTTTACTGTCTATAGCTCCATAAAATTCTCTGCCCAAAAGTAGAGCCCTATAGTCATGAATTACATGTATTACATATGTTTGTGTAACTGTGTATGAAATGTGTATCAAAAATGGCGCATCTATAGTGGACATAGTATTTTTGGCAATTAAAAGGCGTAAAGATCAAACAAAACGGTAAAAACTTATTATAAACGATGAAACCTGTCCCGGATAATTATTCGAAAGCCGGCTCAGCTACTCTAACATCCCGAAACTAACAGGGGAAGTACTCCAAGTGCGACGCTCAGATTTTGATGAAACTTAGCACAAATTTAGAATAATTAGCGACAATCCTAGCTCGCGCTTAGCACAAACAACCGAGATTTTTAGATCGAAAGTCGGCGAAAATTTAGGACTTTTTGCCGAATTTCGGCACGAAAAGTTTCATGCCTATTTCAACTGTAAAGGATAATGTTTCTACAGAAAATCAAATTTTTCCGCACGAAACTGCCAAAGTTATGGCCAAAAAGCGCTTTCCTCTTTGACCGCTCTCCACGTTTAGCGTGCTCTCTCGGCGGCAAAAATCTTTCGATATCTCGGCGGCGCCCACAAAGCGCGAGCTAAAACTTTCAGGAATTGATACTTGGTCCATACCCGACGTGTGTGCAAAATTTAAAGAAAATCTGAGCGTCGCACTTGGAGTACTTCCCCTGTAAACCCCGTGTGCAAAAAAGTAAAACATTGGCTGATGGAACTTACTGCTTCCATTTTTCCCTTCAAATCACCTTGTTGTAACATGCAAAATCAACGAACTCTTCGAGGAAGTGATGAAGATCAATCTGGAGGTTTTCAAGATACTCACAAGTCTCCACGGCGAAGATTGGGTAATATTCTGAAAGGATCAAAGATAAATTATATTACACATGACATAAGATCAATAATTTTAACCGAAAACAACAAAACTGATTCAGAAAAGCTCCCAACATGCTGTTATACAGCCCGCTCCTCCTGCAACAAACCAAAGCTATGCAACATTGCATTTTTCGTCTGGAGAGGAAGACTTGACCAAGACGAGTCAACTCTTTCCCCATCCAAGAAAATTCTCCGTAATTAGGAGAAAAGTTTTGAAATTTCTGACGAGGAAAGTACTTCTACGGGGTATGGAGTTACAGGTCGAGTCATATATCAAAAAAATCGTAAAATTTTTCTGATTCAGAATATGTAAAAGTTAGCTGCCTGATTTTGGACTGTAGGGTGAAAAAATCCTCAGAACTTTTCTCGCAGCACCACACAAATGCCCTTTTTTTATATTGGAACTACTAATTAAGGTGTAGTATTAATCAAATCTGATATTTTAAGGCTTGTCAAGATGCCAAGGTTCAGTTTAGCTCAAAACAAAGCTTTTGATTTGGTAAAAACCTTGTCAAAAAAGGCATTTGCGTGGTGTTGCGTGAAAGCGTCTGAGGATTTCTTCACCCTTACAAATCAAAATTAGGCAGCTTACTTTTACATCTGAATCAGAAAGATTTTGCGATTTTTTTGACATATGACTCGACCTGTAACTCCATACGCCATAGAAGTACTTTCCTGTCAGAAATTTTATGTTATCCATGGCAAAATTTACCTTAGGATGAGTTCCGAGGGCTTTGAACAGCTGAAGAAATTGAGTGTTCGGGCGTAGACGCAGGCCGGGGCAATAATCTCATCGTAGACATCCGCTGGGAACAATTGATTGTGTTCGCTGACTTCGCCGGGTATTAAACAATTTTTACTTGAATTTCAGTTACAATTTCTTTTTTTATTTTTCTTTTTTTTTAATTTTTTTACTTTTTTGCCTTTGTTTGGCTTTTCTCTTTTTTTCAAAAAATGTATTTTTTTATTTTTTGGCCTTTGTTATTATTTTTTTGGCTCTTTTTTTTTTATCTTTTTTTGGCCTTTATTATTATTTTTTGGCTCTTTTTTTGCCTTTTCTTTTTTGGCCTTTGAAATTTTTTGGCTCTTTTTCTTTCCTTTTCTTTTTTTGGCCTTTCGTTTTTTTGGCTTTTGTTTTTTTTTTTGGCTTTTTTTGGCCCTTTTAATTTTTTTTTACTTTTTTACATTTTTTTCTTTCATTCCCTTCGGTGGCGGGCCTTGAGAGGATCTCTGGGGTTGATTCAAGGCTAGGGTGCTCCACCGTTCCCTCAGTGTTCCTTTTTAGGGAATTCTGAAAAGAATTAAAGGCAAAATTATAAATTCAGCATGATAACTTACCTCATTTTAGTCCAAAATCCACAAAATCGACCATGACAAGTGGACCAAGGCACCCTTTTTTGATTCCAGAAGCCCCCCGGGCTGATTCAGGGGGCGAGGGTGCCGGATCCACGCTGGTCTGGACCGGCCTTCGTCTGAAGGTAGTAGACTGTATTTACTATATTACTTTACTATATTACTAACTCAAGGTCAAACAGTTCAAAAAACAACAAAATCTTACCTCGTTTGGTCTCGCCGAGCACCCATTGTTTTCCAGAAGGCCCCCCGGATGAGGTGGGGGGCCGGGGTGCTCCGGTTTCGACCATCCATCAAAGTGGAACATCTTCCACTTTGATGGAAACGGGTGAGAGCACCCTTTTATGATCCAGAAGCCCCCCGGGCTCATTCAGGGGGCTAGGGTGCTCTCTCCTTCTCAGTTCAATCTTGCCTGAGCGAGATCTGCAAATAATAAGATGAAAAATATAAATACAACACGAAAGCTTACCTAATTTCAGTCCCAATTGACCAAATCGGGGAAGATGGCACCCTTATTTCCTTCCAAAGGCCCCCGGGCTCATTCAGGGGGCCAGGGCGCCTCTCTTCCCTTTGTACCGGTCTTCACCTGAAAATATAATGAAATTATAATATATTACTTTAGTCTAGTTCAAGATCAAAAACTTCAAAGAAGCAAAATCTTACATTATTTGATCTCACCGAGCACCCGCAAGTATTCCAGAGGGCCCCCCGGATGAAGTGGGGGGCCGGGTGCTCCGGTTCGGCCATGAGTTGGGCATCTGAAAAAATGGATCGATCAAATTATATTTTTTCTGTCTAAAACAAGGTAAGCAATAAAACTATGAAGCCGCCGGCAAAAAGCTAGGTTTTTAGCGGTTTGACGAGTCATTTTACCGCGAATGCTACCATTTTCTTCTACAATATGCCCCCAAAATCCAACAGCGTATAACAAAAAGCAATTGTTCTTTTATTGGGCGCAGCTCGCAAAAATAGTTTTGCAAAAAAACTTACTTTTTTCTCGTTCCAGCCGGTCGAACTAAGGTTTGAGTGCATTTAGTCAACCCACGTGGTTGCTTGTCGAGGTTGAATTGGACAAATTGCTAAAAAATTAGGATTATTGGATGGACGCTGCGAAAACCTTACGTTATTAGGTATGAATGACTGCGCCATGTTGAATTTTTGGCCACTTAGTATGGATTTACCCTTCGATCTGAAAAAATCTTGATGTTATTGATTAAAATTGCGATAGTAAATATAGCGTTCGAAAAAATGCGAAATTGATAATTTTTGAAGGGCTTTTGGGTAAAAATGGTAAAGATATCGAAAAAATTGACTTACGAGGCAACCTGGGCTCCTGTGAAGTCCGATACGATCGGCTCGCCATGTCCACGATGAGCCGTGAAGGAGGCCTTCGTTCTCTTCGTGGACGTTGGTGTTCTTCTGGGCCATTGTCCTCTTCTTGAAGCACTGGGCCAAGTCCTTGAAGTTCCCTCGACCTTCGGGGGGGCCGAGGCCGTTGAGGATCGGCTGAGGGCTGGTAGCAACATCGCCGTTTGCACTTTGGCATCCTTCGTAGAGGCCCAGGAGCCTCGTGATTTTGTTCTTGGACCTCATATCCCTGATCTGCGGGTGGCGGCGGGTGTTGGGTCGCTGGGGGCTGGGTGACGTCGATCCTTAGGATCTCTGCTGTTGTCGGCGTTATTGACCACGCTGTCGTCATCAGCGGACTTCTGGACCTCGATCTTTCGGCCCTTGGCGGCCGGTCATCGGCGACGGCTGTCCGAAGGTGTTGCCGATGGAGGGCTTGCAGTTCGGCGACTTCCTTTTCTGCCGCTTCCTTCAGTGCCCTTTCTTCTTCGGCCTTTTTTGTGGCGACGGAGGCTGCTTCTTTGGCCTTCTTGGCCTCAACTTCCGCCTCTACCAGGGCTTCTTGGTAGAACTTGACCTTCTTCTCGAACGTCTCTTGTCGTTCCCAAAGTGTGCGGCATTGGGTCTTCCAGAAGTCTCTTTGAAATCGGAGGCGGTCGTTTTGGTCCGCTAACGTCTCCTCGCAGGCTGCTCCCTCATCGAAGACTTCAAGTGATTTGATCGAGGGGACATCATGCAGTGTGGAGTGCTCCTCACTCGTACTGGAGCTGCAGTTCGAGAAGCTCGAGAAGTCCAGGTCCAACGATCCTTCCGAGCCCTCAACCGCCGGCAGATGCTCGGCCTGAACGGTTGGGGCCGGTTCTGGGCCGAAGCCCGAGGGGCCAGTGGTTGGGGTTGGCCCCTCTTTACCCTCCTCTGGGACGCCGGTTGGATGCTGGCCAACCAGAGGAGGGGCCATTACCGCCGGCAAGACTTCAGCCAGAGCGGAATGGGCTTGGCGCTCGGATGGAGGGCTCGAGCGTGGCCCGGAGGCCTGGCCGGCGTTGTTTGGAGACACTGAAATCACCAAAATTAGACGGAAGTTCAAAAAAATGGTTAAAACTGCTAACTCCATCGCTAAGGGCCCTAACATAGCCTATTCTGTCTATTTTCCCTATTTAATTTTTTGCTTTTAGGTGCAGATCCTGATGCTGGAGATCCATAATTTTGATTCTGAAGGCCACGGTGGCCGAAAATTCCATAATTCACAGTCCTGTGAAGAATTGTCCATTTGTCCATAAAACAGTCCAATGATGTCGAAATTCCATCCAGATTGAAGTGCAGCGACGAAAACCGTATTAACCACAAGAAAAACAAGCTGATTTTTTATGTTGATGGCGACCGGAAGGCGTATTTTAAAGTGGTGATCAGGAAATCGACAGCAAAGCAGCTCGAAAGCTGCAGAACACTGAATGACCCGAAGATCGGATCAAACGACAACGTGGAACAAGGAGAACCTTCAAAAGGACCCCAGAAATTGAGATAAGGCGAAATTAATGGCGGTGATCCGAAGCAAAATGATGGTTGCTCCTCGATGGAAGAAGATTAGATGCGGATGGACAACCTTTGTACGACTTGGTCAGATGGACGAAAACGTCTAAAAATTGATGTAATTTCGGGGTTTCTCCTTCTATTCGTCTTTTTAATGCCTCATTCCAGATATCCATTGATTGTTCGATAATGTCCAAGACGGTGTTGATGTCATGAATAATCTTCAGGCCAAGGAAATCATTGCTGAGGCTCGTTACTCCAATCGGAGTCCTGATGTAAATACAAATTTGATGGTGAATTGTTGATGGAATGGAATGTTTGGGTGATCGATGATCCTTCGCCTTTTTTTGCGAACACTTTGAAGTTTTGTGAAGGTGTTAACTCCAAAGAGTAGAGTCCAATATCATGATGGTGAATTTTGATGTTGGTCAAGTCGGTAAGTCGGTTTGCTGGGTCTTTTTGATGTTCAGACTGAGCGAAGATGATGAACACGGTGTTTTAGCCGATGTGTAAAGTCTCTGAAAAAGTCCACGCGGCACGAAACCGTAAATTCGACGAGCCATAACGACGAGAAATCACGTCCACCTGGAGAACAGCACAGAACACCTCGAGAAGTCATTCAACAAGATTCGGACAAGAAGAACGAGGACAAAGGCCAAGAACAAACTTCAATAACGTCCATCCATGGACGAGACGAGCTCCCCACCCCTTGGAATTTGTCTAATGCGACTCTAACCGTTAATAATCATCGGAGAAATGGTCCTGGAGATGTCGATCTTCAACAGTCAGCCCATTACTTGAATTGGTCCAAATGAGAAGGTCCAGGTGCTTCGTCGTGTCGTCATGTGGTGCTTTACACGAAACCCCGGTTATAAGTCAGAAAAGTTGACATGGAGAATAAAAAGTAATGTAAGTATTTATGCAAATAATCAATACAATTACAGTTTTAAAAAGATATGGATATCCATTTGTAATGGTTGATGTTTCAGGGCTCCAACGGGACCGTGAATGGGAGGACATGACCCATCGAAATGTTGATATTGGAATTAAGAACAACTGAAACGGATGGAAGAAGTTTAAAAAATCTTTACCTGGTCCGAGGAGCATATTAGAGATGGAAGTGGATGGCAATTGGATTAAAACACAAATGTAAGACCATGTTTGGCCATGAAAGTGAATAGTTTATTGTTTGTTTGGGGATTTTTGGCTCCAAGAATATTCCAAAATGCTATGTATAATAATAATTTATGACCAATACAGTATGAAAACGACATTTATAATAAGAAGGTACTATTTTAGGCGGGGCCGTCGTAGATGCAATGCTGGAACCGCCAAAATTGTCTGAACTGATCCATCTTCGACTTGTTTCTGAGCCACTGAAGTGATGAGAATCTGTTTGGATGAATCGGAGCTGATTCCGCCGGTATAAATTGTCCAGTCGAAGTTGATCTTCATGGATAATATCCGATTTGACACCTCATTGATGACAAGGACCTTCTTGATGTTGTTTTGGAGGCTTCGGTAAGATGTTCGAAGATTTGGGACTGGGATATTGTTCATGATTTGGTGTAGGGCGAAATTCAGGAAAAAATTTTACGTTTTGGACTCTAATTTATATTAAAATTAGGGTCAGGATTTATTCCAGCTAGTAAATATTGTTAAATCTGACTTTATTGCCTGAGGGGGTGTAAAAAAGCTCAAGAATTTTCTTTTTTTCCAAAAAGCTTTCTAAAAATAAATCGAAAGGTTGAATAAACTTGGTTTTTTAAAATTTTCGAAATGCCTATTGGTTTTTGCTCGAACTTTTTTGAATTTCGTGTAAAATACGGCAAAAAATGGCCTCAATTTTTGTGTGTACGATCTTCTTCATACGACGTTGTAGGTTCTAAAAACTGTAAAACTCAAAAAAATAGACTTACTTCCAGGGTTCGAATGAGCGGGAATCGATCCATCGCGTTGCAACAAATGTTATCAAGGCCAATTTCGGCTGTATTTCACAATAACAAGGCGAATTCCGGCGGGCTTTACAGTACTCCTCACCAGCCATGAAATTACTTTCTTTAGAAAGCTTTCTAGTGTCGTATTCGCCTAGAATATTACCCTCCCAGACCTTTTGGGGTATTTTCGGGGCCATTAGGCCTAGTTAATATCCTTTTTGGCAGGATTTACGGTAGAAACCCACTTTCGATTTTTTTTTTTAAAATTCATATCAAATTTCATTATTTTACTGGTGAAATCCAATATAAAGAAGTTTTGAGTTTCAAATCAAATAAATTGAGACAAACAGCGTTCATAACCAACTGTTTTGAGCTCTTTTGTGAGTAGTTGTCTTCAAAATTATGTTGTGCTTGATATCAGGTAGACGAACGAAGGAAGTTTAAATATTTTTGCATAGTAGTGCCTCTAAGCTCAAAGTAAATCATCTCAAATGAACTTAAAACCACGTTGCGGGTCTCAAAGTGGGAACTTCGTCATCAAAATACCCAAAAAAATCCATTGTCATCATGTACTACAATATCATTATTTTAGGATTTTTGTGCTAAAAATGGTGTCATAAAGAAGACGAAAGATGTCAAAAGGAATTGCCAGATGATTGGAAATTTCAATTCACCTATGAAGACGGATTTTTTGGAACTTTGATGCGTAGATTCCAACTTTGAAATCTCCGCTTATAATCTACAAAACCCCGAAAAACCCCAAAATCCCCTGGACTTACACGTCGACCGTTCCCCAACCCCAAACACCGGGACGGCAGCGGTGTTTGGAGTTGGGGCCATCGCCTGAACGGCGGATTCATCGCCGGAATGGCGGGAGGAGGTGGTGCTTGTGCTGGACATGATGATAGCGTAAGCGACAAAACCAGATTCCAGGGGGAATTACCGGTAAATGAGAAAAATGAAAACGAAAATTTGGTGAATTTCGAATATGCAAATTTTGTTTTTTTTTGTGAGAATTCGTGGCTGAATTTGATTTTTTTCTTCCAATTTTATTCAATTTTTTGTTGGCAAAATTCTTGAAACGTTGCAACGTGTAGTGATATTTCGGAGGACTTCATTGAATTTTGTGGGTATCCGGACGACCATGGACAGAATGTTTGGGATGCATGCCACTTTTTTGGTGAGTTTTTGATGAGTTCTGTTTGATTACTTTTGATTTTGATGCATTCTTTAATGTTTACGGACTTTTAGATCGTTTTGTGCCCACATTAATCCCGTATGCTCAGATTCAACATTGCATCAGCTGCTGGACGTGTGTCATCATTTGGTGATCTAGATCTAAATCGTCGATGAAGACATCTGACAACCGTCGAAGTTGTATGGCTTCAATTTGGATGATGTTTATGGAGATCTGAGTTGAGAACGACTCGATATGTAGGTAAACGTGGATTGTATTACGAATAAATTGTGAATACAGTAGTTTCTTGGAGCATATTCGCAATGTTTGAGGCTGAAAATGTCTGGAAGGGACGAGGAGGATAGCTGATATAATTTACTGTAGTACATATGGGTAGTAATGAATTGTTTATCGGATATATTATATTTGAAAAAGGTAAGCGTTGATTTACCTAGTACAATATCAACTGGTCGAAAAAGCTAAGTTTTCTTATGGTTACAGAGGTCGACAGTCGTTGAAATGCTCTTCATCTTTTGTGGAGCTCGTTTGTACACTTTACTCCAAGTTTTGCCAATTCTCTCTTTATATGTGATCAAATTCGATGTCAAGTAGAATATTAGGACTGTCGATTTCGCTTGATTTTCTAAAATTTTGAGGGAGTCCCGTGATACACGATGAATTTTTGTTTCAGATGTTATTCAAATAACATAATAGCTGAAGACTGTTTAAAGTTGTAATTCTTTATTTATAAGGTCCAACATCTGACGTCTAGTGCAATTTAAAATTTCCTTTCAAAATTTTTTTATTATAAAATTTTTCAAAGACGGCAGTAAAGAAACCTTAAAAGACGATTTTTGGCTCGCTGCGTCAGCCCGTAATGGACCCGGGACATAGGAAAAAATCGATTTTGAGTTTTTTGCATAAAAATGACTGTCGACATGTGCTAAGGAAAAGCGAACAACAGTTTTTCTCAATTCTGCCCGGAAGGCATAAATTTGCTTAAATTTGTCTTTTTTGGAATTTTCGACCTGGTGACGTCATAGAAAGAGCAAATCACCCAAAATTTTGCTTGTATACGTTTTCCACCATTGGGAATCCATTTTTTTGAAAATCAAGTCTCTCAGATTACTCTAACATAGGCATATTGCAATTCGGTCGATAAAAATCGACCGTAACTTTTTCGTATCAAAAATCCCACAGGATTTTATTTCAGATTCAAATTCAGCGTAAAATTCTGCATATTATACACATAATGTGAGGCCACAACTCCAGGGGGGAGATTGCGTAGTATATTGGATTTTGACAAAAATTACGTTTGAAAGGTCGCGGGTTCGATCCCCACTTGGTGCAAATATTGAAAACACGGCGGAAATCGCATTTTATGGACACCTAAGGGTTATGTGAGATACACTAAGCAATTTTAAACATTAATGCATATCTAATTGCGATTAAAACTGATTTTATATAATTTTTGGAGACTGAATATGCAAAAAATGAAACTGCTTCAAACCGCTTGAAATTGGCAACATTTATTCTAGGGTCAATTGTAAGAAACTTTTCTGTTAACTTTTTTTGGTAGATCACCGTACCATGGATTACTGTAACATTAAACCTGATTTGGTTTTTCGTGTACCACATGGCGCATAGAAGTCGGATTGTCGTCATTGTGCTCAGAAAGGTTAAGAAAGAGTTTTCGGGGCTTCGGTAGTTCAGCCCCCCACGAAAGGTAGTTCAAACCCCCACTGTTTTTGCCCGTTTCACACCCCACATAATGAACAAATTAGAATAATACAAAAAATGTAAGTGGGGGTTTGATCTAAAACGTAGGGGGCTTGACCTAAAACGTAGGGGGGCTTTTTCTAAAACGAAGGGGGCTTGATCTAAAACGTAAGGGGCTTGATCTAAAACGTAGGGGGCTTGTGCTGGACCATACAACTTGGATTAATTCTTTGAAATAAATTTTGGGGTTCAGAATGGACGAGGGGGGTTGTACTGAGTCATGGGGTGCTAAACTGGACTGGGGGGCTGTACTACCTTAGCCCCGAGTTTTCTTGTGTACAAAAAAAATTTTGTGGCTGTACCGTTTGGAACGGCCGAGTTATTTGACGCCCTTTCACCAATTCATTATGACATCAAGACGCGTTGAAATTAAGGGCGAATTTTCTTTCATATATAGGAAGTGGATCTTTTCGCTGTCTAAAGCGACTAATTAAAACGATTTAATATTTTATGCAAGAATTTTTAAGAAAATTGCTGTTAATCAGGACACGTTTAACGCTACAGTAATCCATCGTACGGTGATCTACCAAAAAAAGTTAACGGAAAAGTTTCTTACAATTGACCCTAGAATAAGTGTTGCCAATTTCAAGCGGTTTGAAGCAGTTTCATTTTTTGCATATTCCGTCCTCAAAAATTATATAAAATCAGTTCTACTCGCAATTAGATATGCATTAAAAGACGATTTTTGGCTCGCTGCGTCAGCAGTGGACATAGGAAAAAATCGATTTTGAGTTTTTTGCATAAAAATGACCGTCGACATGTGCTAAGGAAAAGCGAACAACAGTTTTTCTCAATTCTGCTTGGAAGGCATAAATTTGCTTAAATTTGTCTTTTTTGGAATTTTCGACCTAGTGACGTCATTGAAGGAGCAAATCACCCAAAATTTTGCTCGTATACGTTTTCGACCATTGGGAATTCATTTTTTTCAAAATTGAGTCTCTCATATTACTGTAACATAGGCATATTGTAATCCGGTCGATAAAAATCGACCGTAACTCCTTCGTATCAAAAATCCCACAGGATTTTATTTCAGATTCAGAATCAGCATAAAATTCTGCATATTATACACGTAATGTGAGGTCATAACTCCAGGGGGGAGATCGCGTAGTATATTGGATTTTGGCAAAAATTACGTTTGAAAGGTCGCGGGTTCGATCCCCGCTTGGTGCAAATATTGAAAACACGGCGGAAATCGCGTTTAATGGACAGCTAAGGGTTATGTGAGATACACTAAGCAATTTTAAACGTTAATGCATATCTAATTGCGATTAAACCTGATTTTATATAATTTTTGGTGACTGAATATGCAAAAAATGAAACTACTGTAAACCGCTTGAAATTGACAACACTTATTCTATGGTCAATTGTAAGAAACTTTTGTGTTAACTTTTTTCGGTAGATTACCGTACCATGGATTACTGTAGCGTTAAACGTGTCCTGATTAACAGCTATTTTCTTAAAAATTCTTGCATAAAATATTAAATCGTTTTAATTAGTGGCTTTAGACAGCGAAAAGATCCACTTTCTATATATGAAAGAAAATTCGCCCTTAATTGCAACGCGTCTTGATGTCATAATAAATTGGTGAAAGTGCGTCAAATAACTCGGCCGTTCCAAACGGTACAGCCATAAAAATTTTTTTGTGCACAGGAAAACTCTTTCTTAACCATTCTGAGCACAATGACGACAATCCGACTTCTATGCGCCATGTGGTACACGAAAAACCAAATCAGGTTTAATGTTACAGTAATCCATGGTACGGTGATCTACCAAAAAAAGTTAACGGAAAAGTTTTTTACAATTGACTCTAGAATAAGTGTTGTCAGTTTCAAGCGGTTTGAAGCAGTTTCATTTTTTGCATATTCAGTCACCAAAAATTATATAAAATCAGTTGTAATCGCAATTAGATATGCATTAATGTTTAAAATTGCTTAGTGTATCTCACATAACCCTTAGCTGTCCATTAAACGCGATTTCCGCCGTGTTTTCAATATTTGCACCAAGCGGGGATCGAACCCGCGACCTTTCAAACGTAATTTTTGCCAAAATCCAATATACTACGCGATCTCCCCCCTGGAGTTATGACCTCACATTATGTGTATAATATGCAGAATTTTATGCTGATTCCGAATCTGAAATAAAATCCTGTGGGATTTTTGATATGAATGAGTTACGGTCGATTTTTATCGACTGGATTACAATATGCCTATGTTACAGTAATCTGAGAGACTTAATTTTCAAAAAAAATGAATTTCCAATGGTCGAAAACGTATACGAGCAAAATTTTGGGTGATTTTCTCTTTCTATGACGTCACTAGGCCGAAAATTCCAAAAAAGACAAATTTAAGCAAATTTATGCCTTCCGGGCAGAATTGAGAAAAACTGTTGCTCGCTTTTCCTTAGCACATGTCGACGGTCATTTTTATGCAAAAAACTCAAAATCGATTTTTTCCTATGTCCCGGGTCCATTACGGGCTGACGCAGCGAGTCAAAAATCGTCTTTTAATGTTTAAAAATGCTTAGTGTATCTCACATAACCCTTAGGTGTCCATAAAACGCGATTTCCGCCGTGTTTTCAATATTTGCACCAAGTGGGGATCGAACCCGCGACCTTTCAAACGTAATTTTTGTCAAAATCCAATATACTACGCGATCTCCCCCCTGGAGTTATGACCTCACATTATGTGTATAATATGCAGAATTTTACGCTGAATTTGAATCTGAAATAAAATCCTGTGGGATTTTTGATACGAAGGAGTTACGGTCGATTTTTATCGACCGAATTGCAATATGCCTATGTTACAGTAATCTGAGAGACTTGATTTTCAAAAAAATGGATTCCCAATGGTGGAAAACGTATACAAGCAAAATTTTGGGTGATTTGCTCTTTCTATGACGTCACCAGGTCGAAAATTCCAAAAAAGACAAATTTAAGCAAATTTATGCCTTCCGGGCAGAATTGAGAAAAACTGTTGTTCGCTTTTCCTTAGCACATGTCGACGGTCATTTTTATGCAAAAAACTCAAAATCGATTTTTTCCTATGTCCACCGCTGACGCAGCGAGCCAAAAATCGTCTTTTAAACTGGAATGAGTTCGGTGCCTTATCGGCCAGTGGATTTCTCAAACAAACGTCAAAAAGCCTCTGTGTCTGATGGCCGCTTGGGACTCGATCTTGTAGTCTAGTTAGTTTTTTGTCTAAAATTTTATTTTTTTTTGGATATTGCACATGATGACTTTTATAATATTTTACTTCCAGATGGACCATAAAAAAAAATTTGAAGAAATCCAAGCAGAAAATTGAGATCCTGTTTGATGAGGACCATTCCCAGCTGCCTCCAAGCTCAATCTACTCGGTCTTGAAGAAAAAATCTAACATAAAGCTACAAATTACCTTCTATTTATTCAATGAGATCATGCAATCACACGACAATATAATTATAAAAAATAAATGCAAAATGTGACGCATGACATTTGAATCAAATCCGGGTAAATAACGCAACCGCCGCCAGGACCCACTGCTCTCTTTGGCCTTGGGAGCACGGGACTTTCACTTGGCATACGAATTCCGTTCGGTTTGAGGCCACAAACAATGGGATTTTGGCGCTTTCTTCTTGACGGTATGGCTCGGGTTCATCCAAAAAATAAAAAAAAATCGTCCAATCTTGTCGAAAACATCCCCCACACCCCAAAACTGATCCTACCATTCCAATCCACGCCACATGTATGACCGGAGCCGAAGAAGTCGCTGCAGAATTCTGGTCCACAGCCATTAAATGGCCTCCTCCCAGAACGGCGCCCTGAATTTTTAGTTGGCCAGTCTGCACTTTTTTTTCAAACCGGTGTCTAGTATAATATCAGAGTTTTTCGCCCAGTGTCGGCGTAGTTTGATTCCAAAAAAGCTGAAACTTGCCATGCTAAAATCTCAGGCGATTAGCTTTTGAATGGTGTATGTCTTGTCAATTCACTCCTTCATCACTAATTTACTTTTTTTTAAAACCGGTGTCTAGTATAATATCAGAGTTTTTGGCCTCGGGCGGGCGTAATTTGATTCCAAAAAAGCTGAAACTTGCCATGCTAAAATCTCAGGCGATTAGCTTTTGAATGGTGTATGTCTTGTCAATTCACTCCTTCATCACTAATTTACTTTTTTTTAAAACCGGTGTCTAGTATAATATCAGAGTTTTTGGCCTCGGGCGGGCGTAATTTGATTCCAAAAAAGCTGAAACTTGCCATGCTAAAATCTCAGGCGACTAGCCTTTGAATGGTATGTCTTGTCAATTCACTCCTTCATCACTAATTCACCTTTTTTCAAAACCGGTGTCTATTATAATATCAGAGTGTTTCGCCCAGTGTGGGCGTAGTTTGATTCCAAAAAAGCTGAAACTTGCCATGGTAAAATCTTAGGAGGTTACCTTTCGAATGGTGTATGTCATGTCAATTCACTCCTTCATCACTAATTCACTTTTTTTTCAAACCGGTGTCGAGTATAATATCAGAGTTTTTCGCCCAGTGTCGGCGTAGTTTGACTCCAAAAAAGCTGAAACTTGCCATGCTAAAATCTTAGGAGGTTACCTTTCGAAACGTGTATGTCATGTCAATTCACTCCTTCATCACTAATTCACTTTTTTTTCAAACCGGTGTCTAGTATAATATCAGAGTTTTTCGCCCAGTGTCGGCGTAGTTTGATTCCAAAAAAGCTGAAACTTGCCATGCTAAAATCTTAGGAGGTTACCTTTCGAAACGTGTATGTCATGTCAATTCACTCCTTCATCACTAATTCACTTTTTTTTCAAACCGGTGTCTAGTATAATATCAGAGTTTTTCGCCCAGTGTCGGCGTAGTTTGATTCCAAAAAAGCTGAAACTTGCCATGCTAAAATCTCAGGCGGTTAGCTTTTGAATGGTGTATGTCTTGTCAATTCACTCCTTCATCACTAATTCACTTTTTTTCAAAACCGGTGTCTAGTATAATATCAGAGTTTTTCGCCCAGTGTCGGCGTAGTTTGATTCCAAAAAAGCTGAAACTTGCCATGCTAAAATCTCAGGCGACTAGCTTTTGAATGGTGTATGTCTTGTCAATTCACTCCTTCATCACTAATTCACCTTTTTTCAAAACCGGTGTCTATTATAATATCAGAGTGTTTCGCCCAGTGTGGGCGTAGTTTGATTCCAGAAAAGCTGAAACTTGCCATGGTAAAATCTTAGGAGGTTACCTTTCGAATGGTGTATGTCATGTCAATTCACTCCTTCATCACTAATTCACTTTTTTTCAAACCGGTGTCGAGTATAATATCAGAGTTTTTCGCCCAGTGTCGGCGTAGTTTGATTCCAAAAAAGCTGAAACTTGCCATGCTAAAATCTTAGGAGGTTACCTTTCGAAACGTGTATGTCATGTCAATTCACTCCTTCATCACTAATTCACTTTTTTTCAAACCGGTGTCTAGTATAATATCAGAGTTTTTCGCCCAGTGTCGGCGTAGTTTGATTCCAAAAAAGCTGAAACTTGCCACGCTAAAATCTTAGGAGGTTACCTTTCGAAACGTGTATGTCATGTCAATTCACTCCTTCATCACTAATTCACCTTTTTTCAAAACCGGTGTCTAGTATAATATCAGAGTGTTTCGCCCAGTGTGGGCGTAGTTTGATTCCAAAAAAGCTGAAACTTGCCATGCTAAAATCTCAGGCGATTAGCTTTCGAATGGTGTATGTCTTGTCAATTCACTCCGTCATCACTAATTCACCTTTTTTCAAAACCGGTGTCTAGTATAATATCAGAGTGTTTCGCCCAGTGTGGGCGTAGTTTGATTCCAAACAAGCTGAAACTTGCCGTGCTAAAATCTCAGGCGATTAGCTTTCGAATGGTGTATGTCTTGTCAATTCACTCCTTCATCACTAATTCACCTTTTTTCAAACCGGTGTCGAGTATAATATCAGAGTTTTTCGCCCAGTGTCGGCGTAGTTTGATTCCAAAAAAGCTGAAACTTGCCATGCTAAAATCTTAGGAGGTTACCTTTCGAAACGTGTATGTCTTGTCAATTCTCTCCGTCATCACTAATTCACTTTTTTTCAAACCGGTGTCGAGTATAATATCAGAGTTTTTCGCCCAGTGTCGGCGTAGTTTGATTCCAAAAAAGCTGAAACTTGCCATGCTAAAATCTTAGGAGGTTACCTTTCGAAACGTGTATGTCATGTCAATTCACTCCTTCATCACTAATTCACTTTTTTTTCAAACCGGTGTCGAGTATAATATCAGAGTTTTTCGCCCAGTGTCGGCGTAGTTTGATTCCAAACAAGCTGAAACTTGCCGTGCTAAAATCTCAGGCGATTAGCTTTCGAATGGTGTATGTCTTGTCAATTCACTCCTTCATCACTAATTCACCTTTTTTCAAAACCGGTGTCTAGTATAATATCAGAGTTTTTGGCCTCGGGCGGGCGTAATTTGATTCCAAAAAAGCTGAAACTTGCCACGCTAAAATCTCAGGCGACTAGCTTTTGAATGGTGTATGTCTTGTCAATTCACTCCTTCATCATTAATTCACCTTTTTTCAAAACCGGTGTCTAGTATAATATCAGAGTTTTTCGCCCAGTGTCGGCGTAGTTTGATTCCAAAAAAGCTGAAACTTGCCATGCTAAAATCTCAGGCGATTAGCTTTCGAATGGTGTATGTCTTGTCAATTCACTCCTTCATCACTAATTCACCTTTTTTCAAAACCGGTGTCTAGTATAATATCAGAGTTTTTGGCCTCGGGCGGGCGTAATTTGATTCCAAAAAAGCTGAAACTTGCCATGCTAAAATCTCAGGCGACTAGCTTTTGAATGGTGTATGTCTTGTCAATTCACTCCTTCATCACTAATTCACCTTTTTTCAAAACCGGTGTCTAGTATAATATCAGAGTTTTTCGCCCAGTGTCGGCGTAGTTTGATTCCAAAAAAGCTGAAACTTGCCATGCTAAAATCTCAGGCGATTAGCTTTCGAATGGTGTATGTCTTGTCAATTCACTCCTTCATCACTAATTCACCTTTTTTCAAAACCGGTGTCTAGTATAATATCAGAGTTTTTGGCCTCGGGCGGGCGTAATTTGATTCCAAAAAAGCTGAAACTTGCCATGCTAAAATCTCAGGCGACTAGCTTTTGAATGGTGTATGTCTTGTCAATTCACTCCTTCATCACTAATTCACCTTTTTTCAAAACCGGTGTCTAGTATAATATCAGAGTTTTTCGCCCAGTGTCGGCGTAGTTTGATTCCAAAAAAGCTGAAACTTGCCATGCTAAAATCTCAGGCGATTAGCTTTCGAATGGTGTATGTCTTGTCAATTCACTCCTTCATCACTAATTCACCTTTTTTCAAAACCGGTGTCTAGTATAATATCAGAGTTTTTGGCCTCGGGCGGGCGTAATTTGATTCCAAAAAAGCTGAAACTTGCCATGCTAAAATCTCAGGCGACTAGCTTTCGAATGGTGTATGTCTTGTCAATTCACTCCTTCATCACTAATTCACCTTTTTTTAAAACCGGTGTCTAGTATAATATCAGAGTTTTTGGCCTCGGGCGGGCGTAATTTGATTCCAAAAAAGCTGAAACTTGCCATGCTAAAATCTCAGGCGACTAGCTTTTGAATGGTGTATGTCTTGTCAATTCACTCCTTCATCACTAATTCACCTTTTTTAAAACCGGTGTCGAGTATAATATCAGAGTTTTTCGCCCAGTGTCGGCGTAGTTTGATTCCAAAAAAGCTGAAACTTGCCATGCTAAAATCTCAGGCGATTAGCTTTTGAATGGTGTATGTCTTGTCAATTCACTCCTTCATCACTAATTCACCTTTTTTCAAAACCGGTGTCTAGTATAATATCAGAGTTTTTGGCCTCGGGCGGGCGTAATTTGATTCCAAAAAAGCTGAAACTTGCCATGCTAAAATCTCAGGCGACTAGCTTTTGAATGGTGTATGTCTTGTCAATTCACTCCTTCATCACTAATTCACCTTTTTTCAAAACCGGTGTCTAGTATAATATCAGAGTTTTTGGCCTCGGGCGGGCGTAATTTGATTCCAAAAAAGCTGAAACTTGCCATGCTAAAATCTCAGGCGACTAGCTTTTGAATGGTGTATGTCTTGTCAATTCACTCCTTCATCACTAATTCACTTTTTTTTTCAAACCGGTGTCTAGTATAATATCAGAGTTTTTCGCAGAGTGTCGGCGTAGTTTGATTCCAAAAAAGCTGAAACTTGCCATGCTAAAATCTTAGGAGGTTACCTTTCGAATGGTGTATGTCATGTCAATTCACTCCTTCATCACTAATTCACTTTTTTTTCAAACCGGTGTCGAGTATAATATCAGAGTTTTTCGCCCAGTGTCGGCGTAGTTTGATTCCAAAAAAGCTGAAACTTGCCATGCTAAAATCTTAGGAGGTTACCTTTCGAAACGTGTATGTCATGTCAATTCACTCCTTCATCACTAATTCACTTTTTTTCAAACCGGTGTCTAGTATAATATCAGAGTTTTTCGCCCAGTGTCGGCGTAGTTTGATTCCAAAAAAGCTGAAACTTGCCATGCTAAAATCTTAGGAGGTTACCTTTCGAAACGTGTATGTCATGTCAATTCACTCCTTCATCACTAATTCACTTTTTTTCAAACCGGTGTCTAGTATAATATCAGAGTTTTTCGCCCAGTCTCGGCGTAGTTTGATTCCAAAAAAGCTGAAACTTGCCACGCTAAAATCTTAGGAGGTTACCTTTCGGAACGTGTATGTCATGTCAATTCACTCCGTCATCACTAATTCACCTTTTTTCAAAACCGGTGTCTAGTATAATATCAGAGTTTTTCTCCCAGTGTCGGCGTAGTTTGATTCCAAAAAAGCTGAAACTTGCCATGCTAAAATCTCAGGCGATTAGCTTTCGAATGGTGTATGTCTTGTCAATTCACTCCTTCATCACTAATTCACCTTTTTTCAAAACCGGTGTCTAGTATAATATCAGAGTTTTTCGCCCAGTGTCGGCGTAGTTTGATTCCAAAAAAGCTGAAACTTGCCATGCTAAAATCTTAGGAGGTTACCTTTCGAAACGTGTATGTCATGTCAATTCACTCCTTCATCACTAATTCACCTTTTTTCAAAACCGGTGTCTAGTATAATATCAGAGTTTTTGGCCTCGGGCGGGCGTAATTTGATTCCAAAAAAGCTGAAACTTGCCATGCTAAAATCTCAGGCGACTAGCTTTTGAATGGTGTATGACTTGTCAATTCACTCCTTCATCACTAATTCACCTTTTTTCAAAACCGGTGTCTAGTATAATATCAGAGTTTTTCGCCCAGTGTCGGCGTAGTTTGATTCCAAAAAAGCTGAAACTTGCCATGCTAAAATCTCAGGCGATTAGCTTTCGAATGGTGTATGTCTTGTCAATTCACTCCTTCATCACTAATTCACCTTTTTTCAAAACCGGTGTCTAGTATAATATCAGAGTTTTTGGCCTCGGGCGGGCGTAATTTGATTCCAAAAAAGCTGAAACTTGCCATGGTAAAATCTTAGGAGGTTACCTTTCGAATGGTGTATGTCATGTCAATTCACTCCTTCATCACTAATTCACTTTTTTTCAAACCGGTGTCGAGTATAATATCAGAGTTTTTCGCCCAGTGTCGGCGTAGTTTGATTCCAAAAAAGCTGAAACTTGCCATGCTAAAATCTTAGGAGGTTACCTTTCGAAACGTGTATGTCTTGTCAATTCACTCCGTCATCACTAATTCACCTTTTTTCAAAACCGGTGTCTAGTATAATATCAGAGTGTTTCGCCCAGTGTGGGCGTAGTTTGATTCCAAACAAGCTGAAACTTGCCGTGCTAAAATCTCAGGCGATTAGCTTTCGAATGGTGTATGTCTTGTCAATTCACTCCTTCATCACTAATTCACCTTTTTTCAAAACCGGTGTCTAGTATAATATCAGAGTTTTTCGCCCAGTGTCGGCGTAGTTTGATTCCAAAAAAGCTGAAACTTGCCGTGCTAAAATCTCAGGCGACTAGCTTTTGAATGGTGTATGTCTTGTCAATTCACTCCTTCATCACTAATTCACCTTTTTTCAAAACCGGTGTCTAGTATAATATCAGAGTTTTTCGCCCAGTGTCGGCGTAGTTTGATTCCAAAAAAGCTGAAACTTGCCATGCTAAAATCTCAGGCGATTAGCTTTCGAATGGTGTATGTCTTGTCAATTCACTCCTTCATCACTAATTCACCTTTTTTCAAAACCGGTGTCTAGTATAATATCAGAGTTTTTGGCCTCGGGCGGGCGTAATTTGATTCCAAAAAAGCTGAAACTTGCCATGCTAAAATCTCAGGCGACTAGCTTTTGAATGGTGTATGTCTTGTCAATTCACTCCTTCATCACTAATTCACCTTTTTTTTTTCAAACCGGTGTCTAGTATAATATCAGAGTTTTTCGCCCAGTGTCGGCGTAGTTTGATTCCAAAAAAGCTGAAACTTGCCATGCTAAAATCTTAGGAGGTTACCTTTCGAATGGTGTATGTCATGTCAATTCACTCCTTCATCACTAATTCACTTTTTTTTCAAACCGGTGTCGAGTATAATATCAGAGTTTTTCGCCCAGTGTCGGCGTAGTTTGATTCCAAAAAAGCTGAAACTTGCCATGCTAAAATCTTAGGAGGTTACCTTTCGAAACGTGTATGTCATGTCAATTCACTCCTTCATCACTAATTCACTTTTTTTCAAACCGGTGTCTAGTATAATATCAGAGTTTTTCGCCCAGTGTCGGCGTAGTTTGATTCCAAAAAAGCTGAAACTTGCCATGCTAAAATCTTAGGGGGTTACCTTTCGAAACGTGTATGTCATGTCAATTCACTCCTTCATCACTAATTCACTTTTTTTTTCAAACCGGTGTCTAGTATAATATCAGAGTTTTTCGCCCAGTGTCGGCGCAGTTTGATTCCAAAAAAGCTGAAACTTGCCACGCTAAAATCTTAGGAGGTTACCTTTCGAAACGTGTATGTCATGTCAATTCACTCCTTCATCACTAATTCACCTTTTTTCAAAACCGGTGTCTAGTATAATATCAGAGTGTTTCGCCCAGTGTGGGCGTAGTTTGATTCCAAAAAAGCTGAAACTTGCCATGCTAAAATCTCAGGCGATTAGCTTTCGAATGGTGTATGTCTTGTCAATTCACTCCGTCATCACTAATTCACCTTTTTTCAAAACCGGTGTCTAGTATAATATCAGAGTGTTTCGCCCAGTGTGGGCGTAGTTTGATTCCAAAAAAGCTGAAACTTGCCATGCTAAAATCTTAGGAGGTTACCTTTCGAATGGTGTATGTCATGTCAATTCACTCCTTCATCACTAATTCACTTTTTTTTTCAAACCGGTGTCGAGTATAATATCAGAGTTTTTCGCCCAGTGTCGGCGTAGTTTGATTCCAAAAAAGCTGAAACTTGCCATGCTAAGATCTTAGGAGGTTACCTTTCGAAACGTGTATGTCATGTCAATTCACTCCTTCATCACTAATTCACTTTTTTTCAAACCGGTGTCTAGTATAATATCAGAGTTTTTCGCCCAGTGTCGGCGTAGTTTGATTCCAAAAAAGCTGAAACTTGCCATGCTAAAATCTTAGGAGGTTACCTTTCGAAACGTGTATGTCATGTCAATTCACTCCTTCATCACTAATTCACTTTTTTTTCAAACCGGTGTCTAGTATAATATCAGAGTTTTTCGCCCAGTGTCGGCGTAGTTTGATTCCAAAAAAGCTGAAACTTGCCACGCTAAAATCTTAGGAGGTTACCTTTCGAAACGTGTATGTCATGTCAATTCACTCCTTCATCACTAATTCACTTTTTTTCAAACCGGTGTCTAGTATAATATCAGAGTTTTTCGCCCAGTGTCGGCGTAGTTTGATTCCAAAAAAGCTGAAACTTGCCATGCTAAAATCTTAGGAGGTTACCTTTCGAAACGTGTATGTCATGTCAATTCACTCCTTCATCACTAATTCACTTTTTTTTTCAAACCGGTGTCTAGTATAATATCAGAGTTTTTCGCCCAGTGTCGGCGTAGTTTGATTCCAAAAAAGCTGAAACTTGCCACGCTAAAATCTTAGGAGGTTACCTTTCGAAACGTGTATGTCATGTCAATTCACTCCTTCATCACTAATTCACCTTTTTTCAAAACCGGTGTCTAGTATAATATCAGAGTGTTTCGCCCAGTGTGGGCGTAGTTTGATTCCAAAAAAGCTGAAACTTGCCATGCTAAAATCTCAGGCGATTAGCTTTCGAATGGTGTATGTCTTGTCAATTCACTCCGTCATCACTAATTCACCTTTTTTCAAAACCGGTGTCTAGTATAATATCAGAGTGTTTCGCCCAGTGTGGGCGTAGTTTGATTCCAAACAAGCTGAAACTTGCCGTGCTAAAATCTCAGGCGATTAGCTTTCGAATGGTGTATGTCTTGTCAATTCACTCCGTCATCACTAATTCACCTTTTTTCAAAACCGGTGTCTAGTATAATATCAGAGTGTTTCGCCCAGTGTGGGCGTAGTTTGATTCCAAACAAGCTGAAACTTGCCGTGCTAAAATCTCAGGCGATTAGCTTTCGAATGGTGTATGTCTTGTCAATTCACTCCGTCATCACTAATTCACCTTTTTTCAAAACCGGTGTCTAGTATAATATCAGAGTGTTTCGCCCAGTGTGGGCGTAGTTTGATTCCAAAAAAGCTGAAACTTGCCATGCTAAAATCTTAGGAGGTTACCTTTCGAATGGTGTATGTCATGTCAATTCACTCCTTCATCACTAATTCACTTTTTTTCAAACCGGTGTCGAGTATAATATCAGAGTTTTTCGCCCAGTGTCGGCGTAGTTTGATTCCAAAAAAGCTGAAACTTGCCATGCTAAGATCTTAGGAGGTTACCTTTCGAAACGTGTATGTCATGTCAATTCACTCCTTCATCACTAATTCACTTTTTTTCAAACCGGTGTCTAGTATAATATCAGAGTTTTTCGCCCAGTGTCGGCGTAGTTTGATTCCAAAAAAGCTGAAACTTGCCATGCTAAAATCTTAGGAGGTTACCTTTCGAAACGTGTATGTCATGTCAATTCACTCCTTCATCACTAATTCACTTTTTTTTCAAACCGGTGTCTAGTATAATATCAGAGTTTTTCGCCCAGTGTCGGCGTAGTTTGATTCCAAAAAAGCTGAAACTTGCCACGCTAAAATCTTAGGAGGTTACCTTTCGAAACGTGTATGTCATGTCAATTCACTCCTTCATCACTAATTCACTTTTTTTCAAACCGGTGTCTAGTATAATATCAGAGTTTTTCGCCCAGTGTCGGCGTAGTTTGATTCCAAAAAAGCTGAAACTTGCCATGCTAAAATCTTAGGAGGTTACCTTTCGAAACGTGTATGTCATGTCAATTCACTCCTTCATCACTAATTCACTTTTTTTCAAACCGGTGTCTAGTATAATATCAGAGTTTTTCGCCCAGTGTCGGCGTAGTTTGATTCCAAAAAAGCTGAAACTTGCCACGCTAAAATCTTAGGAGGTTACCTTTCGAAACGTGTATGTCATGTCAATTCACTCCTTCATCACTAATTCACCTTTTTTCAAAACCGGTGTCTAGTATAATATCAGAGTGTTTCGCCCAGTGTGGGCGTAGTTTGATTCCAAAAAAGCTGAAACTTGCCATGCTAAAATCTCAGGCGATTAGCTTTCGAATGGTGTATGTCTTGTCAATTCACTCCGTCATCACTAATTCACCTTTTTTCAAAACCGGTGTCTAGTATAATATCAGAGTGTTTCGCCCAGTGTGGGCGTAGTTTGATTCCAAACAAGCTGAAACTTGCCGTGCTAAAATCTCAGGCGATTAGCTTTCGAATGGTGTATGTCTTGTCAATTCACTCCGTCATCACTAATTCACCTTTTTTCAAAACCGGTGTCTAGTATAATATCAGAGTGTTTCGCCCAGTGTGGGCGTAGTTTGATTCCAAACAAGCTGAAACTTGCCGTGCTAAAATCTCAGGCGATTAGCTTTCGAATGGTGTATGTCTTGTCAATTCACTCCGTCATCACTAATTCACCTTTTTTCAAAACCGGTGTCTAGTATAATATCAGAGTGTTTCGCCCAGTGTGGGCGTAGTTTGATTCCAAACAAGCTGAAACTTGCCGTGCTAAAATCTCAGGCGATTAGCTTTCGAATGGTGTATGTCTTGTCAATTCACTCCGTCATCACTAATTCACCTTTTTTCAAAACCGGTGTCTAGTATAATATCAGAGTGTTTCGCCCAGTGTGGGCGTAGTTTGATTCCAAAAAAGCTGAAACTTGCCATGCTAAAATCTTAGGAGGTTACCTTTCGAATGGTGTATGTCATGTCAATTCACTCCTTCATCACTAATTCACTTTTTTTTTCAAACCGGTGTCGAGTATAATATCAGAGTTTTTCGCCCAGTGTCGGCGTAGTTTGATTCCAAAAAAGCTGAAACTTGCCATGCTAAAATCTTAGGAGGTTACCTTTCGAAACGTGTATGTCATGTCAATTCACTCCTTCATCACTAATTCACTTTTTTTCAAACCGGTGTCTAGTATAATATCAGAGTTTTTCGCCCAGTGTCGGCGTAGTTTGATTCCAAAAAAGCTGAAACTTGCCATGCTAAAATCTTAGGAGGTTACCTTTCGAAACGTGTATGTCATGTCAATTCACTCCTTCATCACTAATTCACTTTTTTTTCAAACCGGTGTCTAGTATAATATCAGAGTTTTTCGCCCAGTGTCGGCGTAGTTTGATTCCAAAAAAGCTGAAACTTGCCACGCTAAAATCTTAGGAGGTTACCTTTCGAAACGTGTATGTCATGTCAATTCACTCCTTCATCACTAATTCACCTTTTTTCAAAACCGGTGTCTAGTATAATATCAGAGTGTTTCGCCCAGTGTGGGCGTAGTTTGATTCCAAAAAAGCTGAAACTTGCCATGCTAAAATCTCAGGCGATTAGCTTTCGAATGGTGTATGTCTTGTCAATTCACTCCGTCATCACTAATTCACCTTTTTTCAAAACCGGTGTCTAGTATAATATCAGAGTGTTTCGCCCAGTGTCGGCGTAGTTTGATTCCAAAAAAGCTGAAACTTGCCATGCTAAAATCTCAGGCGATTAGCTTTCGAATGGTGTATGTCTTGTCAATTCACTCCTTCATCACTAATTCACCTTTTTTCAAAACCGGTGTCTAGTATAATATCAGAGTTTTTGGCCTCGGGCGGGCGTAATTTGATTCCAAAAAAGCTGAAACTTGCCATGCTAAAATCTCAGGCGACTAGCTTTTGAATGGTGTATGTCTTGTCAATTCACTCCGTCATCACAAATTCACCTTTTTTCAAAACCGGTGTCTAGTATAATATCAGAGTGTTTCGCCCAGTGTCGGCGTAGTTTGATTCCAAAAAAGCTGAAACTTGCCATGCTAAAATCTTAGGAGGTTACCTTTCGAATGGTGTATGTCATGTCAATTCACTCCTTCATCACTAATTCACTTTTTTTCAAACCGGTGTCTAGTATAATATCAGAGTTTTTCGCCCAGTGTCGGCGTAGTTTGATTCCAAAAAAGCTGAAACTTGCCATGCTAAAATCTTAGGAGGTTACCTTTCGAAACGTGTATGTCATGTCAATTCACTCCTTCATCACTAATTCACTTTTTTTTCAAACCGGTGTCTAGTATAATATCAGAGTTTTTCGCCCAGTGTCGGCGTAGTTTGATTCCAAAAAAGCTGAAACTTGCCACGCTAAAATCTTAGGAGGTTACCTTTCGAAACGTGTATGTCATGTCAATTCACTCCTTCATCACTAATTCACCTTTTTTCAAAACCGGTGTCTAGTATAATATCAGAGTGTTTCGCCCAGTGTGGGCGTAGTTTGATTCCAAAAAAGCTGAAACTTGCCATGCTAAAATCTCAGGCGATTAGCTTTCGAATGGTGTATGTCTTGTCAATTCACTCCGTCATCACTAATTCACCTTTTTTCAAAACCGGTGTCTAGTATAATATCAGAGTGTTTCGCCCAGTGTCGGCGTAGTTTGATTCCAAAAAAGCTGAAACTTGCCATGCTAAAATCTCAGGCGATTAGCTTTCGAATGGTGTATGTCTTGTCAATTCACTCCTTCATCACTAATTCACCTTTTTTCAAAACCGGTGTCTAGTATAATATCAGAGTTTTTGGCCTCGGGCGGGCGTAATTTGATTCCAAAAAAGCTGAAACTTGCCATGCTAAAATCTCAGGCGACTAGCTTTTGAATGGTGTATGTCTTGTCAATTCACTCCTTCATCACTAATTCACCTTTTTTCAAAACCGGTGTCTAGTATAATATCAGAGTTTTTCGCCCAGTGTCGGCGTAGTTTGATTCCAAAAAAGCTGAAACTTGCCATGCTAAAATCTCAGGCGATTAGCTTTCGAATGGTGTATGTCTTGTCAATTCACTCCTTCATCACTAATTCACCTTTTTTCAAAACCGGTGTCTAGTATAATATCAGAGTTTTTGGCCTCGGGCGGGCGTAATTTGATTCCAAAAAAGCTGAAACTTGCCATGGTAAAATCTTAGGAGGTTACCTTTCGAATGGTGTATGTCATGTCAATTCACTCCTTCATCACTAATTCACTTTTTTTCAAACCGGTGTCGAGTATAATATCAGAGTTTTTCGCCCAGTGTCGGCGTAGTTTGATTCCAAAAAAGCTGAAACTTGCCATGCTAAAATCTTAGGAGGTTACCTTTCGAAACGTGTATGTCTTGTCAATTCACTCCGTCATCACTAATTCACCTTTTTTCAAAACCGGTGTCTAGTATAATATCAGAGTGTTTCGCCCAGTGTGGGCGTAGTTTGATTCCAAACAAGCTGAAACTTGCCACGCTAAAATCTCAGGCGACTAGCTTTTGAATGGTGTATGTCTTGTCAATTCACTCCTTCATCATTAATTCACCTTTTTTCAAAACCGGTGTCTAGTATAATATCAGAGTTTTTGGCCTCGGGCGGGCGTAATTTGATTCCAAAAAAGCTGAAACTTGCCATGCTAAAATCTCAGGCGACTAGCTTTCGAATGGTGTATGTCTTGTCAATTCACTCCTTCATCACTAATTCACCTTTTTTTAAAACCGGTGTCTAGTATAATATCAGAGTTTTTGGCCTCGGGCGGGCGTAATTTGATTCCAAAAAAGCTGAAACTTGCCATGCTAAAATCTCAGGCGACTAGCTTTTGAATGGTGTATGTCTTGTCAATTCACTCCTTCATCACTAATTCACCTTTTTTTAAAACCGGTGTCGAGTATAATATCAGAGTTTTTCGCCCAGTGTCGGCGTAGTTTGATTCCAAAAAAGCTGAAACTTGCCATGCTAAAATCTCAGGCGATTAGCTTTCGAATGGTGTATGTCTTGTCAATTCACTCCTTCATCACTAATTCACCTTTTTTCAAAACCGGTGTCTAGTATAATATCAGAGTGTTTCGCCCAGTGTGGGCGTAGTTTGATTCCAAACAAGCTGAAACTTGCCACGCTAAAATCTCAGGCGACTAGCTTTTGAATGGTGTATGTCTTGTCAATTCACTCCTTCATCATTAATTCACCTTTTTTCAAAACCGGTGTCTAGTATAATATCAGAGTTTTTGGCCTCGGGCGGGCGTAATTTGATTCCAAAAAAGCTGAAACTTGCCATGCTAAAATCTCAGGCGACTAGCTTTCGAATGGTGTATGTCTTGTCAATTCACTCCTTCATCACTAATTCACCTTTTTTTAAAACCGGTGTCTAGTATAATATCAGAGTTTTTGGCCTCGGGCGGGCGTAATTTGATTCCAAAAAAGCTGAAACTTGCCATGCTAAAATCTCAGGCGACTAGCTTTTGAATGGTGTATGTCTTGTCAATTCACTCCTTCATCACTAATTCACCTTTTTTTAAAACCGGTGTCGAGTATAATATCAGAGTTTTTCGCCCAGTGTCGGCGTAGTTTGATTCCAAAAAAGCTGAAACTTGCCATGCTAAAATCTCAGGCGATTAGCTTTCGAATGGTGTATGTCTTGTCAATTCACTCCTTCATCACTAATTCACCTTTTTTCAAAACCGGTGTCTAGTATAATATCAGAGTTTTTCGCCCAGTGTCGGCGTAGTTTGATTCCAAAAAAGCTGAAACTTGCCATGCTAAAATCTCAGGCGATTAGCTTTCGAATGGTGTATGTCTTGTCAATTCACTCCTTCATCACTAATTCACCTTTTTTCAAAACCGGTGTCTAGTATAATATCAGAGTTTTTCGCCCAGTGTCGCCGTAGTTTGATTCCAAAAAAGCTAAAACTTGCCATGCTAAAATCTCAGGCGATTAGCTTTCGAATGGTGTATGTCTTGTCAATTCACTCCTTCATCACTAATTCACCTTTTTTAAAACCGGTGTCTAGTATAATATCAGAGTTTTTGGCCTCGGGCGGGCGTAATTTGATTCCAAAAAAGCTGAAACTTGCCATGCTAAAATCTCAGGCGACTAGCTTTTGAATGGTGTATGTCTTGTCAATTCACTCCTTCATCACTAATTCACCTTTTTTCAAAACCGGTGTCTAGTATAATATCAGAGTTTTTCGCCCAGTGTCGCCGTAGTTTGATTCCAAAAAAGCTAAAACTTGCCATGCTAAAATCTCAGGCGATTAGCTTTCGAATGGTGTATGTCTTGTCAATTCACTCCTTCATCACTAATTCACCTTTTTTTAAAACCGGTGTCTAGTATAATATCAGAGTTTTTGGCCTCGGGCGGGCGTAATTTGATTCCAAAAAAGCTAAAACTTGCCATGCTAAAATCTCAGGCGATTAGCTTTCGAATGGTGTATGTCATGTCAATTCACTCCTTCATCACTAATTCACCTTTTTTTAAAACTGGTGTCTAGTATAATATCAGAGTTTTTGGCCTCGGGCGGGCGTAATTTGATTCCAAAAAAGCTGAAACTTGCCATGGTAAAATCTTAGGGGGTTACCTTTCGAATGGTGTATGTCATGTCAATTCACTCCTTCATCACTAATTCACTTTTTTTTCAAACCGGTGTCGAGTATAATATCAGAGTTTTTCGCCCAGTGTCGGCGTAGTTTGATTCCAAAAAAGCTGAAACTTGCCATGCTAAAATCTTAGGAGGTTACCTTTCGAAACGTGTATGTCATGTCAATTCACTCCTTCATCACTAATTCACTTTTTTTTCAAACCGGTGTCTAGTATAATATCAGAGTTTTTCGCCCAGTGTCGGCGTAGTTTGATCCCAAAAAAGCTGAAACTAGCCATGCTAAAATCTTAGGAGGTTACCTTTCGAATGGTGTATGTCATGTCAATTCACTCCTTCATCACTAATTCACTTTTTTTCAAAACCGGTGTCTAGTATAATATCAGAGTTTTTCGCCCAGTGTCGGCGTAGTTTGATTCCAAAAAAGCTGAAACTTGCCATGCTAAAATCTTAGGAGGTTACCTTTCGAAACGTGTATGTCATGTCAATTCACTCCTTCATCACTAATTCACCTTTTTTTAAAACCGGTGTCTAGTATAAGATCAGAGTTTTTGGCCTCGGGCGGGCGTAATTTGATTCCAAAAAAGCTGAAACTTGCCATGCTAAAATCTCAGGCGACTAGCTTTTGAATGGTGTATGTCTTGTCAATTCACTCCTTCATCACTAATTCACCTTTTTTTAAAACCGGTGTCGAGTATAATATCAGAGTTTTTCGCCCAGTGTCGGCGTAGTTTGACTCCAAAAAAGCTGAAACTTGCCATGCTAAAATCTTAGGAGGTTACCTTTCGAAACGTGTATGTCATGTCAATTCACTCCTTCATCACTAATTCACCTTTTTTTAAAACCGGTGTCTAGTATAATATCAGAGTTTTTGGCCTCGGGCGGGCGTAATTTGATTCCAAAAAAGCTGAAACTTGCCATGGTAAAATCTTAGGAGGTTACCTTTCGAAACGTGTATGTCATGTCAATTCACTCCTTCATCACTAATTCACTTTTTTTTCAAACCGGTGTCGAGTATAATATCAGAGTTTTTCGCCCAGTGTCGGCGTAGTTTGATTCCAAAAAAGCTGAAACTTGCCATGCTAAAATCTTAGGAGGTTACCTTTCGAAACGTGTATGTCATGTCAATTCACTCCTTCATCACTAATTCACCTTTTTTTAAAACTGGTGTCTAGTATAATATCAGAGTTTTTGGCCTCGGGCGGGCGTAATTTGATTCCAAAAAAGCTGAAACTTGCCATGGTAAAATCTTAGGGGGTTACCTTTCGAATGGTGTATGTCATGTCAATTCACTCCTTCATCACTAATTCACTTTTTTTCAAACCGGTGTCGAGTATAATATCAGAGTTTTTCGCCCAGTGTCGGCGTAGTTTGATTCCAAAAAAGCTGAAACTTGCCATGCTAAAATCTTAGGAGGTTACCTTTCGAAACGTGTATGTCATGTCAATTCACTCCTTCATCACTAATTCACCTTTTTTTAAAACCGGTGTCTAGTATAATATCAGAGTTTTTGGCCTCGGGCGGGCGTAATTTGATTCCAAAAAAGCTGAAACTTGCCATGGTAAAATCTTAGGAGGTTACCTTTCGAATGGTGTATGTCATGTCAATTCACTCCTTCATCACTAATTCACTTTTTTTCAAACCGGTGTCGAGTATAATATCAGAGTTTTTCGCCCAGTGTCGGCGTAGTTTGATTCCAAAAAAGCTGAAACTTGCCATGCTAAAATCTTAGGAGGTTACCTTTCGAAACGTGTATGTCATGTCAATTCACTCCTTCATCACTAATTCACCTTTTTTTAAAACTGGTGTCTAGTATAATATCAGAGTTTTTGGCCTCGGGCGGGCGTAATTTGATTCCAAAAAAGCTGAAACTTGCCATGGTAAAATCTTAGGGGGTTACCTTTCGAATGGTGTATGTCATGTCAATTCACTCCTTCATCACTAATTCACTTTTTTTCAAACCGGTGTCGAGTATAATATCAGAGTTTTTCGCCCAGTGTCGGCGTAGTTTGATTCCAAAAAAGCTGAAACTTGCCATGCTAAAATCTTAGGGGGTTACCTTTCGAATGGTGTATGTCATGTCAATTCACTCCTTCATCACTAATTCACTTTTTTTCAAACCGGTGTCGAGTATAATATCAGAGTTTTTCGCCCAGTGTCGGCGTAGTTTGATTCCAAAAAAGCTGAAACTTGCCATGCTAAAATCTTAGGAGGTTACCTTTCGAAACGTGTATGTCATGTCAATTCACTCCTTCATCACTAATTCACCTTTTTTTAAAACCGGTGTCTAGTATAATATCAGAGTTTTTGGCCTCGGGCGGGCGTAATTTGATTCCAAAAAAGCTGAAACTTGCCATGCTAAAATCTCAGGCGACTAGCTTTTGAATGGTGTATGTCTTGTCAATTCACTCCTTCATCACTAATTCACCTTTTTTAAAACCGGTGTCGAGTATAATATCAGAGTTTTTCGCCCAGTGTCGGCGTAGTTTGATTCCAAAAAAGCTGAAACTTGCCATGCTAAAATCTTAGGAGGTTACCTTTCGAAACGTGTATGTCATGTCAATTCACTCCTTCATCACTAATTCACCTTTTTTAAAACCGGTGTCTAGTATAATATCAGAGTTTTTGGCCTCGGGCGGGCGTAATTTGATTCCAAAAAAGCTGAAACTTGCCATGGTAAAATCTTAGGAGGTTACCTTTCGAATGCGTGTATGTCATGTCAATTCACTCCTTCATCACTAATTCACTTTTTTTCAAACCGGTGTCGAGTATAATATCAGAGTTTTTCGCCCAGTGTCGGCGTAGTTTGATTCCAAAAAAGCTGAAACTTGCCATGCTAAAATCTTAGGAGGTTACCTTTCGAAACGTGTATGTCATGTCAATTCACTCCTTCATCACTAATTCACCTTTTTTTAAAACTGGTGTCTAGTATAATATCAGAGTTTTTGGCCTCGGGCGGGCGTAATTTGATTCCAAAAAAGCTGAAACTTGCCATGGTAAAATCTTAGGGGGTTACCTTTCGAATGGTGTATGTCATGTCAATTCACTCCTTCATCACTAATTCACTTTTTTTCAAACCGGTGTCGAGTATAATATCAGAGTTTTTCGCCCAGTGTCGGCGTAGTTTGATTCCAAAAAAGCTGAAACTTGCCATGCTAAAATCTTAGGAGGTTACCTTTCGAAACGTGTATGTCATGTCAATTCACTCCTTCATCACTAATTCACCTTTTTTTAAAACCGGTGTCTAGTATAATATCAGAGTTTTTGGCCTCGGGCGGGCGTAATTTGATTCCAAAAAAGCTGAAACTTGCCATGGTAAAATCTTAGGAGGTTACCTTTCGAATGGTGTATGTCATGTCAATTCACTCCTTCATCACTAATTCACTTTTTTTCAAACCGGTGTCGAGTATAATATCAGAGTTTTTCGCCCAGTGTCGGCGTAGTTTGATTCCAAAAAAGCTGAAACTTGCCATGCTAAAATCTTAGGAGGTTACCTTTCGAAACGTGTATGTCATGTCAATTCACTCCTTCATCACTAATTCACCTTTTTTTAAAACTGGTGTCTAGTATAATATCAGAGTTTTTGGCCTCGGGCGGGCGTAATTTGATTCCAAAAAAGCTGAAACTTGCCATGGTAAAATCTTAGGGGGTTACCTTTCGAATGGTGTATGTCATGTCAATTCACTCCTTCATCACTAATTCACTTTTTTTCAAACCGGTGTCGAGTATAATATCAGAGTTTTTCGCCCAGTGTCGGCGTAGTTTGATTCCAAAAAAGCTGAAACTTGCCATGCTAAAATCTTAGGGGGTTACCTTTCGAATGGTGTATGTCATGTCAATTCACTCCTTCATCACTAATTCACTTTTTTTCAAACCGGTGTCGAGTATAATATCAGAGTTTTTCGCCCAGTGTCGGCGTAGTTTGATTCCAAAAAAGCTGAAACTTGCCATGCTAAAATCTTAGGAGGTTACCTTTCGAAACGTGTATGTCATGTCAATTCACTCCTTCATCACTAATTCACTTTTTTTTCAAACCGGTGTCGAGTATAATATCAGAGTTTTTCGCCCAGTGTCGGCGTAGTTTGATTCCAAAAAAGCTGAAACTTGCCATGCTAAAATCTTAGGAGGTTACCTTTCGAAACGTGTATGTCATGTCAATTCACTCCTTCATCACTAATTCACCTTTTTTTAAAACTGGTGTCTAGTATAATATCAGAGTTTTTGGCCTCGGGCGGGCGTAATTTGATTCCAAAAAAGCTGAAACTTGCCATGGTAAAATCTTAGGGGGTTACCTTTCGAATGGTGTATGTCATGTCAATTCACTCCTTCATCACTAATTCACTTTTTTTTCAAACCGGTGTCGAGTATAATATCAGAGTTTTTCGCCCAGTGTCGGCGTAGTTTGATTCCAAAAAAGCTGAAACTTGCCATGCTAAAATCTTAGGAGGTTACCTTTCGAAACGTGTATGTCATGTCAATTCACTCCTTCATCACTAATTCACCTTTTTTCAAAACCGGTGTCTAGTATAATATCAGAGTTTTTGGCCTCGGGCGGGCGTAATTTGATTCCAAAAAAGCTGAAACTTGCCATGCTAAAATCTCAGGCGATTAGCTTTCGAATGGTGTATGTCTTGTCAATTCACTCCTTCATCACTAATTCACTTTTTTTAAAACCGGTGTCTAGTATAATATCTGAGTGTTTCGCCCAGTGTCGGCGTAGTTTGATTCCAAAAAAGCTGAAACTTGCCATGCTAAAATCTCAGGCGGTTGGCTTTTGAATGGTGTATGTCTTGTCAATTCACTCCTTCATCACTAATTCACTTTTTTTCAAAACCGGTGTCTAGTATAATATCAGAGTGTTTCGCCCAGTGTGGGCGTAGTTTGATTCCAAAAAAGCTGAAACTTGCCATGCTAAAATCTCAGGCGATTAGCTTTCGAATGGTGTATGTCTTGTCAATTCACTCCTTCATCACTAATTCACTTTTTTTTAAACCGGTGTCTAGTATAATATCAGAGTTTTTGGCCTCGGGCGGGCGTAATTTGATTCCAAAAAAGCTGAAACTTGCCATGCTAAAATCTCAGGCGATTAGCTTTCGAATGGTGTATGTCTTGTCAATTCACTCCTTCATCACTAATTCACTTTTTTTAAAACCGGTGTCTAGTATAATATCAGAGTTTTTGGCCTCGGGCGGGCGTAATTTGATTCCAAAAAAGCTGAAACTTGCCATGCTAAAATCTCAGGCGACTAGCTTTTGAATGGTGTATGTCTTGTCAATTCACTCCTTCATCACTAATTCACTTTTTTTTAAAACCGGTGTCTAGTATAATATCAGAGTTTTTCGCCCAGTGTCGGCGTAGTTTGATTCCAAAAAAGCTCAAACTTGCCATGCTAAAATCTCAGGCGATTAGCTTTTGAATGGTGTATGTCTTGTCAATTCACTCCTTCATCACTAATTCACCTTTTTTCAAAACCGGTGTCTAGTATAATATCAGAGTTTTTGGCCTCGGGCGGGCGTAATTTGATTCCAAAAAAGCTGAAACTTGCCATGCTAAAATCACAGGCGACTAGCTTTTGAATGGTGTATGTCTTGTCAATTCACTCCTTCATCACTAATTCACCTTTTTTCAAAACCGGTGTCTAGTATAATATCAGAGTTTTTGGCCTCGGGCGGGCGTAATTTGATTCCAAAAAAGCTGAAACTTGCCATGCTAAAATCTCAGGCGATTAGCTTTTGAATGGTGTATGTCTTGTCAATTCACTCCTTCATCACTAATTCACTTTTTTTTAAAACCGGTGTCTAGTATAATATCAGAGTTTTTCGCCCAGTGTCGGCGTAGTTTGATTCCAAAAAAGCTGAAACTTGCCATGCTAAAATCTCAGGCGATTAGCTTTCGAATGGTGTATGTCTTGTCAATTCACTCCTTCATCACTAATTCACTTTTTTTTAAAACCGGTGTCTAGTATAATATCAGAGTTTTTGGCCTCGGGCGGGCGTAATTTGATTCCAAAAAAGCTGAAACTTGCCATGCTAAAATCACAGGCGACTAGCTTTTGAATGGTGTATGTCTTGTCAATTCACTCCTTCATCACTAATTCACTTTTTTTAAAACCGGTGTCTAGTATAATATCAGAGTTTTTGGCCTCAGTGTCGGGCGTAATTTGATTCCAAAAAAGCTGAAACTTGCCATGCTAAAATCTTAGGAGGTTACCTTTCGAAACGTGTATGTCATGTCAATTCACTCCTTCATCACTAATTCACCTTTTTTTAAAACCGGTGTCTAGTATAATATCAGAGTTTTTGGCCTCGGGCGGGCGTAATTTGATTCCAAAAAAGCTGAAACTTGCCATGGTAAAATCTTAGGAGGTTACCTTTCGAAACGTGTATGTCATGTCAATTCACTCCTTCATCACTAATTCACTTTTTTTCAAACCGGTGTCGAGTATAATATCAGAGTTTTTCGCCCAGTGTCGGCGTAGTTTGATTCCAAAAAAGCTGAAACTTGCCATGCTAAAATCTTAGGAGGTTACCTTTCGAAACGTGTATGTCATGTCAATTCACTCCTTCATCACTAATTCACCTTTTTTTAAAACTGGTGTCTAGTATAATATCAGAGTTTTTGGCCTCGGGCGGGCGTAATTTGATTCCAAAAAAGCTGAAACTTGCCATGGTAAAATCTTAGGGGGTTACCTTTCGAATGGTGTATGTCATGTCAATTCACTCCTTCATCACTAATTCACTTTTTTTCAAACCGGTGTCGAGTATAATATCAGAGTTTTTCGCCCAGTGTCGGCGTAGTTTGATTCCAAAAAAGCTGAAACTTGCCATGCTAAAATCTTAGGAGGTTACCTTTCGAAACGTGTATGTCATGTCAATTCACTCCTTCATCACTAATTCACCTTTTTTTAAAACCGGTGTCTAGTATAATATCAGAGTTTTTGGCCTCGGGCGGGCGTAATTTGATTCCAAAAAAGCTGAAACTTGCCATGGTAAAATCTTAGGAGGTTACCTTTCGAATGGTGTATGTCATGTCAATTCACTCCTTCATCACTAATTCACTTTTTTTCAAACCGGTGTCGAGTATAATATCAGAGTTTTTCGCCCAGTGTCGGCGTAGTTTGATTCCAAAAAAGCTGAAACTTGCCATGCTAAAATCTTAGGAGGTTACCTTTCGAAACGTGTATGTCATGTCAATTCACTCCTTCATCACTAATTCACCTTTTTTTAAAACTGGTGTCTAGTATAATATCAGAGTTTTTGGCCTCGGGCGGGCGTAATTTGATTCCAAAAAAGCTGAAACTTGCCATGGTAAAATCTTAGGGGGTTACCTTTCGAATGGTGTATGTCATGTCAATTCACTCCTTCATCACTAATTCACTTTTTTTCAAACCGGTGTCGAGTATAATATCAGAGTTTTTCGCCCAGTGTCGGCGTAGTTTGATTCCAAAAAAGCTGAAACTTGCCATGCTAAAATCTTAGGAGGTTACCTTTCGAATGGTGTATGTCATGTCAATTCACTCCTTCATCACTAATTCACTTTTTTTCAAACCGGTGTCGAGTATAATATCAGAGTTTTTCGCCCAGTGTCGGCGTAGTTTGATTCCAAAAAAGCTGAAACTTGCCATGCTAAAATCTTAGGAGGTTACCTTTCGAAACGTGTATGTCATGTCAATTCACTCCTTCATCACTAATTCACTTTTTTTCAAACCGGTGTCGAGTATAATATCAGAGTTTTTCGCCCAGTGTCGGCGTAGTTTGATTCCAAAAAAGCTGAAACTTGCCATGCTAAAATCTTAGGAGGTTACCTTTCGAAACGTGTATGTCATGTCAATTCACTCCTTCATCACTAATTCACCTTTTTTTAAAACCGGTGTCTAGTATAATATCAGAGTTTTTGGCCTCGGGCGGGCGTAATTTGATTCCAAAAAAGCTGAAACTTGCCATGGTAAAATCTTAGGAGGTTACCTTTCGAATGGTGTATGTCATGTCAATTCACTCCTTCATCACTAATTCACTTTTTTTCAAACCGGTGTCGAGTATAATATCAGAGTTTTTCGCCCAGTGTCGGCGTAGTTTGATTCCAAAAAAGCTGAAACTTGCCATGCTAAAATCTTAGGAGGTTACCTTTCGAAACGTGTATGTCATGTCAATTCACTCCTTCATCACTAATTCACCTTTTTTTAAAACTGGTGTCTAGTATAATATCAGAGTTTTTGGCCTCGGGCGGGCGTAATTTGATTCCAAAAAAGCTGAAACTTGCCATGGTAAAATCTTAGGGGTTACCTTTCGAATGGTGTATGTCATGTCAATTCACTCCTTCATCACTAATTCACTTTTTTTCAAACCGGTGTCGAGTATAATATCAGAGTTTTTCGCCCAGTGTCGGCGTAGTTTGATTCCAAAAAAGCTGAAACTTGCCATGCTAAAATCTTAGGAGGTTACCTTTCGAATGGTGTATGTCATGTCAATTCACTCCTTCATCACTAATTCACTTTTTTTCAAACCGGTGTCGAGTATAATATCAGAGTTTTTCGCCCAGTGTCGGCGTAGTTTGATTCCAAAAAAGCTGAAACTTGCCATGCTAAAATCTTAGGAGGTTACCTTTCGAAACGTGTATGTCATGTCAATTCACTCCTTCATCACTAATTCACTTTTTTTCAAACCGGTGTCGAGTATAATATCAGAGTTTTTCGCCCAGTGTCGGCGTAGTTTGATTCCAAAAAAGCTGAAACTTGCCATGCTAAAATCTTAGGAGGTTACCTTTCGAAACGTGTATGTCATGTCAATTCACTCCTTCATCACTAATTCACCTTTTTTTAAAACTGGTGTCTAGTATAATATCAGAGTTTTTGGCCTCGGGCGGGCGTAATTTGATTCCAAAAAAGCTGAAACTTGCCATGGTAAAATCTTAGGGGTTACCTTTCGAATGGTGTATGTCATGTCAATTCACTCCTTCATCACTAATTCACTTTTTTTCAAACCGGTGTCGAGTATAATATCAGAGTTTTTCGCCCAGTGTCGGCGTAGTTTGATTCCAAAAAAGCTGAAACTTGCCATGCTAAAATCTTAGGAGGTTACCTTTCGAAACGTGTATGTCATGTCAATTCACTCCTTCATCACTAATTCACCTTTTTTTCAAAACCGGTGTCTAGTATAATATCAGAGTTTTTGGCCTCGGGCGGGCGTAATTTGATTCCAAAAAAGCTGAAACTTGCCATGCTAAAATCTCAGGCGATTAGCTTTCGAATGGTGTATGTCTTGTCAATTCACTCCTTCATCACTAATTCACTTTTTTTTAAAACCGGTGTCTAGTATAATATCTGAGTGTTTCGCCCAGTGTCGGCGTAGTTTGATTCCAAAAAAGCTGAAACTTGCCATGCTAAAATCTCAGGCGGTTGGCTTTTGAATGGTGTATGTCTTGTCAATTCACTCCTTCATCACTAATTCACTTTTTTCAAAACCGGTGTCTAGTATAATATCAGAGTGTTTCGCCCAGTGTGGGCGTAGTTTGATTCCAAAAAAGCTGAAACTTGCCATGCTAAAATCTCAGGCGATTAGCTTTCGAATGGTGTATGTCTTGTCAATTCACTCCTTCATCACTAATTCACTTTTTTTTTAAACCGGTGTCTAGTATAATATCAGAGTTTTTGGCCTCGGGCGGGCGTAATTTGATTCCAAAAAAGCTGAAACTTGCCATGCTAAAATCTCAGGCGATTAGCTTTCGAATGGTGTATGTCTTGTCAATTCACTCCTTCATCACTAATTCACTTTTTTTAAAACCGGTGTCTAGTATAATATCAGAGTTTTTGGCCTCGGGCGGGCGTAATTTGATTCCAAAAAAGCTGAAACTTGCCATGCTAAAATCTCAGGCGACTAGCTTTTGAATGGTGTATGTCTTGTCAATTCACTCCTTCATCACTAATTCACTTTTTTTTAAAACCGGTGTCTAGTATAATATCAGAGTTTTTCGCCCAGTGTCGGCGTAGTTTGATTCCAAAAAAGCTCAAACTTGCCATGCTAAAATCTCAGGCGATTAGCTTTTGAATGGTGTATGTCTTGTCAATTCACTCCTTCATCACTAATTCACCTTTTTTCAAAACCGGTGTCTAGTATAATATCAGAGTTTTTGGCCTCGGGCGGGCGTAATTTGATTCCAAAAAAGCTGAAACTTGCCATGCTAAAATCACAGGCGACTAGCTTTTGAATGGTGTATGTCTTGTCAATTCACTCCTTCATCACTAATTCACCTTTTTTCAAAACCGGTGTCTAGTATAATATCAGAGTTTTTGGCCTCGGGCGGGCGTAATTTGATTCCAAAAAAGCTGAAACTTGCCATGCTAAAATCTCAGGCGACTAGCTTTTGAATGGTGTTTGTCTTGTCAATTCACTCCTTCATCACTAATTCACTTTTTTTAAAACCGGTGTCTAGTATAATATCAGAGTTTTTCGCCCAGTGTCGGCGTAGTTTGATTCCAAAAAAGCTGAAACTTGCCATGCTAAAATCTCAGGCGATTAGCTTTCGAATGGTGTATGTCTTGTCAATTCAGTCCTTCATCACTAATTCACTTTTTTTAAAACCGGTGTCTAGTATAATATCAGAGTTTTTGGCCTCGGGCGGGCGTAATTTGATTCCAAAAAAGCTGAAACTTGCCATGCTAAAATCACAGGCGACTAGCTTTTGAATGGTGTATGTCTTGTCAATTCACTCCTTCATCACTAATTCACTTTTTTTTAAAACCGGTGTCTAGTATAATATCAGAGTTTTTCGCCCAGTGTCGGCGTAGTTTGATTCCAAAAAAGCTGAAACTTGCCATGCTAAAATCTCAGGCGATTAGCTTTCGAATGGTGTATGTCTTGTCAATTCAGTCCTTCATCACTAATTCACTTTTTTTAAAACCGGTGTCTAGTATAATATCAGAGTTTTTGGCCTCGGGCGGGCGTAATTTGATTCCAAAAAAGCTGAAACTTGCCATGCTAAAATCACAGGCGACTAGCTTTTGAATGGTGTATGTCTTGTCAATTCACTCCTTCATCACTAATTCACTTTTTTTAAAACCGGTGTCTAGTATAATATCAGAGTGTTTCGCCCAGTGTGGGCGTAGTTTGAATCCAAAAAAGCTGAAACTTGCCATGCTAAAATTTCAGGCGACTAGCTTTCGAATAATGTATGTCTTGTCAATTCACTCCTTCATCACTAATTCACCTTTTTTTAAAACCGGTGTCTAGTATAATATCAGAGTGTTTCGCCCAGTGTGGGCGTAGTTTGAATCCAAAAAAGCTGAAACTTGCCATGGTAAAATCTTAGGAGGTTACCTTTCGAATGGTGTATGTCTTGTCAATTCACTCCGTCATCACTAATTCACCTTTTTTCAAAACCGGTGTCTAGTATAATATCAGAGTGTTTCGCCCAGTGTGGGCGTAGTTTGATTCCAAAAAAGCTGAAACTTGCCATGGTAAAATCTTAGGAGGTTACCTTTCGAATGGTGTATGTCTTGTCAATTCACTCCGTCATCACTAATTCACCTTTTTTCAAAACCGGTGTCTAGTATAATATCAGAGTGTTTCGCCCAGTGTGGGCGTAGTTTGAATCCAAAAAAGCTGAAACTTGCCATGGTAAAATCTTAGGAGGTTACCTTTCGAATGGTGTATGTCTTGTCAATTCACTCCGTCATCACTAATTCACCTTTTTTCAAAACCGGTGTCTAGTATAATATCTGAGTGTTTCGCCCAGTGTCGGCGTAGTTTGATTCCAAAAAAACTGAAGCTTGCCATGCTAAAATCTCAGGCGGTTGGCTTTTGAATGGTGTATGTCTTGTCAATTCACTCCTTCATCACTAATTCACTTTTTTTCAAAACCGGTGTCTAGTATAATATCAGAGTGTTTCGCCCAGTGTGGGCGTAGTTTGATTCCAAAAAAGCTGAAACTTGCCATGCTAAAATCTCAGGCGATTAGCTTTCGAATGGTGTATGTCTTGTCAATTCACTCCGTCATCACTAATTCACCTTTTTTCAAAACCGGTGTCTAGTATAATATCAGAGTGTTTCGCCCAGTGTGGGCGTAGTTTGATTCCAAAAAAGCTGAAACTTGCCATGGTAAAATCTTAGGAGGTTACCTTTCGAATGGTGTATGTCTTGTCAATTCACTCCGTCATCACTAATTCACCTTTTTTCAAAACCGGTGTCTAGTATAATATCAGAGTGTTTCGCCCAGTGTGGGCGTAGTTTGAATCCAAAAAAGCTGAAACTTGCCATGGTAAAATCTTAGGAGGTTACCTTTCGAATGGTGTATGTCTTGTCAATTCACTCCGTCATCACTAATTCACCTTTTTTCAAAACCGGTGTCTAGTATAATATCTGAGTGTTTCGCCCAGTGTCGGCGTAGTTTGATTCCAAAAAAACTGAAGCTTGCCATGCTAAAATCTCAGGCGGTTGGCTTTTGAATGGTGTATGTCTTGTCAATTCACTCCTTCATCACTAATTCACTTTTTTTCAAAACCGGTGTCTAGTATAATATCAGAGTGTTTCGCCCAGTGTGGGCGTAGTTTGATTCCAAAAAAGCTGAAACTTGCCATGCTAAAATCTCAGGCGATTAGCTTTCGAATGGTGTATGTCTTGTCAATTCACTCCGTCATCACTAATTCACCTTTTTTCAAAACCGGTGTCTAGTATAATATCTGAGTGTTTCGCCCAGTGTCGGCGTAGTTTGATTCCAAAAAAACTGAAGCTTGCCATGCTAAAATCTCAGGCGGTTGGCTTTTGAATGGTGTATGTCTTGTCAATTCACTCCTTCATCACTAATTCACTTTTTTTCAAAACCGGTGTCTAGTATAATATCAGAGTGTTTCGCCCAGTGTGGGCGTAGTTTGATTCCAAAAAAGCTGAAACTTGCCATGCTAAAATCTCAGGCGATTAGCTTTCGAATGGTGTATGTCTTGTCAATTCACTCCTTCATCACTAATTCACTTTTTTTAAAACCGGTGTCTAGTATAATATCAGAGTTTTTCGCCCAGTGTCGGCGTAGTTTGATTCCAAAAAAGCTGAAACTTGCCATGCTAAAATCTCAGGCGATTAGCTTTCGAATGGTGTATGTCTTGTCAATTCACTCCTTCATCACTAATTCACCTTTCTTCAAAACCGGTGTCTAGTATAATATCAGAGTTTTTGGCCTCGGGCGGGCGTAATTTGATTCCAAAAAAGCTGAAACTTGCCATGCTAAAATCTCAGGCGACTAGCTTTTGAATGGTATATGTCTTGTCAATTCACTCCTTCATCACTAATTCACCTTTTTTCAAAACCGGTGTCTAGTATAATATCAGAGTTTTTGGCCTCGGGCGGGCGTAATTTGCTTCCAAAAAAGCTGAAACTTGCCACGCTAAAATCTCAGGCGATTAGCTTTCGAATGGTGTATGTCTTGTCAATTCACTCCTTCATCACTAATTCACCTTTTTTTAAAACCGGTGTCTAGTATAATATCAGAGTGTTTGGCCTCGGGCGGGCGTAATTTGCTTCCAAAAAAGCTGAAACTTGCCACGCTAAAATCTCAGGCGATTAGCTTTCGAATGGTGTATGTCTTGTCAATTCACTCCTTCATCACTAATTCACCTTTTTTTAAAACCGGTGTCTAGTATAATATCAGAGTGTTTCGCCCAGTGTGGGCGTAGTTTGATTCCAAAAAAGCTGAAACTTGCCACGCTAAAATCTCAGGCGATTAGCTTTCGAATGGTGTATGTCTTGTCAATTCACTCCTTCATGACTAATTCACCTTTTTTTAAAACCGGTGTCTAGTATAATATCAGAGTTTTTGGCCTCGGGCGGGCGTAATTTGATTCCAAAAAAGCTGAAACTTGCCATGCTAAAATCTTAGGAGGTTACCTTTCGAATGGTGTATGTCATGTCAATTCACTCCTTCATCACTAATTCACTTTTTTTTAAAACCGGTGTCTAGTATAATATCAGAGTTTTTCGCCCAGTGTCGGCGTAATTTGATTCCAAAAAAGCTGAAACTTGCCATGCTAAAATCTCAGGCGATTAGCTTTCGAATGGTTTATGTCTTGTCAATTCACTCCGTCATCACTAATTCACTTTTTTTAAAACCGGTGTCTAGTATAATATCAGAGTTTTTCGCCCAGTGTCGGCGCAATTTGATTCCAAAAAAGCTGAAACTTGCCATGCTAAAATCTCAGGCGATTGGCTTTCGAATGGTGTATGTCTTGTCAATTCACTCCGTCATTACTAATTCACTTTTTTTAAAACCGGTGTCTAGTATAATATAAGTGTTTTTCGCCCAGTGTCGGCGCAATTTGATTCCAAAAAAGCTGAAACTTGCCACGCTAAAATCTCAGGCGATTAGCTTTCGAATGGTGTATGTCTTGTCAATTCACTCCGTCATCACTAATTCACTTTTTTTAAAACCGGTGTCTAGTATAATATCAGAGTTTTTCGCCCAGTGTCGGCGTAATTTGATTGCAAAAGAGCTGAAACTTGCCATGCTAAAATCTCAGGCGATTAGCTTTCGAATGGTGTATGTCTTGTCAATTCACTCCTTCATCACTAATTCACCTTTCTTCAAAACCGGTGTCTAGTATAATATCAGAGTTTTTGGCCTCGGGCGGGCGTAATTTGATTCCAAAAAAGCTGAAACTTGCCATGCTAAAATCTCAGGCGACTAGCTTTTGAATGGTATATGTCTTGTCAATTCACTCCTTCATCACTAATTCACCTTTTTTCAAAACCGGTGTCTAGTATAATATCAGAGTTTTTGGCCTCGGGCGGGCGTAATTTGCTTCCAAAAAAGCTGAAACTTGCCACGCTAAAATCTCAGGCGATTAGCTTTCGAATGGTGTATGTCTTGTCAATTCACTCCTTCATCACTAATTCACCTTTTTTTAAAACCGGTGTCTAGTATAATATCAGAGTGTTTGGCCTCGGGCGGGCGTAATTTGCTTCCAAAAAAGCTGAAACTTGCCACGCTAAAATCTCAGGCGATTAGCTTTCGAATGGTGTATGTCTTGTCAATTCACTCCTTCATCACTAATTCACCTTTTTTTAAAACCGGTGTCTAGTATAATATCAGAGTGTTTCGCCCAGTGTGGGCGTAGTTTGATTCCAAAAAAGCTGAAACTTGCCACGCTAAAATCTCAGGCGATTAGCTTTCGAATGGTGTATGTCTTGTCAATTCACTCCTTCATGACTAATTCACCTTTTTTAAAACCGGTGTCTAGTATAATATCAGAGTTTTTGGCCTCGGGCGGGCGTAATTTGATTCCAAAAAAGCTGAAACTTGCCATGCTAAAATCTTAGGAGGTTACCTTTCGAATGGTGTATGTCATGTCAATTCACTCCTTCATCACTAATTCACTTTTTTTTAAAACCGGTGTCTAGTATAATATCAGAGTTTTTCGCCCAGTGTCGGCGTAATTTGATTCCAAAAAAGCTGAAACTTGCCATGCTAAAATCTCAGGCGATTAGCTTTCGAATGGTTTATGTCTTGTCAATTCACTCCGTCATCACTAATTCACTTTTTTTTAAAACCGGTGTCTAGTATAATATCAGAGTTTTTCGCCCAGTGTCGGCGCAATTTGATTCCAAAAAAGCTGAAACTTGCCATGCTAAAATCTCAGGCGATTGGCTTTCGAATGGTGTATGTCTTGTCAATTCACTCCGTCATTACTAATTCACTTTTTTTAAAACCGGTGTCTAGTATAATATAAGTGTTTTTCGCCCAGTGTCGGCGCAATTTGATTCCAAAAAAGCTGAAACTTGCCACGCTAAAATCTCAGGCGATTAGCTTTCGAATGGTGTATGTCTTGTCAATTCACTCCGTCATCACTAATTCACTTTTTTTTAAAACCGGTGTCTAGTATAATATCAGAGTTTTTCGCCCAGTGTCGGCGTAATTTGATTGCAAAAGAGCTGAAACTTGCCATGCTAAAATCTCAGGCGATTAGCTTTCGAATGGTGTATGTCTTGTCAATTCACTCCGTCATCACTAATTCACTTTTTTTTAAACCGGTGTCTAGTATAATATCAGAGTTTTTCGCCCAGTGTCGGCGCAATTTGATTCCAAAAAAGCTGAAACTTGCCATGCTAAAATCTCAGGCGATTAGCTTTCGAATGGTGTATGTCTTGTCAATTCACTCCGTCATCACTAATTCACTTTTTTTTAAAACCGGTGTCTAGTATAATATCAGAGTTTTTCGCCCAGTGTCGGCGTAATTTGATTCCAAAAAAGCTGAAACTTGCCACGCTAAAATCTCAGGCGATTAGCTTTCGAATGGTGTATGTCTTGTCAATTCGCTCCTTCATGACTAATTCACCTTTTTTTAAAACCGGTGTCTAGTATAATATCAGAGTTTTTGGCCTCGGGCGGGCGTAATTTGATTCCAAAAAAGCTGAAACTTGCCACGCTAAAATCTCAGGCGATTAGCTTTCGAATGGTGTATGTCTTGTCAATTCACTCCGTCATCACTAATTCACTTTTTTTAAAACCGGTGTCTAGTATAATATCAGAGTTTTTCGCCCAGTGTCGGCGTAATTTGATTCCAAAAAAGCTGAAACTTGCCATGCTAAAATCTCAGGCGATTAGCTTTCGAATGGTGTATGTCTTGTCAATTCACTCCGTCATCACTAATTCACTTTTTTTTAAACCGGTGTCTAGTATAATATCAGAGTTTTTCGCCCAGTGTCGGCGCAATTTGATTCCAAAAAAGCTGAAACTTGCCATGCTAAAATCTCAGGCGATTGGCTTTCGAATGGTGTATGTCTTGTCAATTCACTCCGTCATTACTAATTCACTTTTTTTAAAACCGGTGTCTAGTATAATATAAGTGTTTTTCGCCCAGTGTCGGCGCAATTTGATTCCAAAAAAGCTGAAACTTGCCACGCTAAAATCTCAGGCGATTAGCTTTCGAATGGTGTATGTCTTGTCAATTCACTCCGTCATCACTAATTCACTTTTTTTAAAACCGGTGTCTAGTATAATATCAGAGTTTTTCGCCCAGTGTCGGCGTAATTTGATTCCAAAAAAGCTGAAACTTGCCACGCTAAAATCTCAGGCGATTAGCTTTCGAATGGTGTATGTCTTGTCAATTCACTCCGTCATCACTAATTCACTTTTTTTTAAAACCGGTGTCTAGTATAATATCAGAGTTTTTCGCCCAGTGTCGGCGTAATTTGATTCCAAAAAAGCTGAAACTTGCCATGCTAAAATCTCAGGCGATTATCTTTCCAATGGTGTATGTCTTGTCAATTCACTCCGTCATCACTAATTCACTTTTTTTTAAAACCGGTGTCTAGTATAATATCAGAGTTTTTCGCCCAGTGTCGGCGTAATTTGATTCCAAAAAAGCTGAAACTTGCCACGCTAAAATCTCAGGCGATTAGCTTTCGAATGGTGTATGTCTTGTCAATTCGCTCCTTCATGACTAATTCACCTTTTTTTAAAACCGGTGTCTAGTATAATATCAGAGTTTTTGGCCTCGGGCGGGCGTAATTTGATTCCAAAAAAGCTGAAACTTGCCACGCTAAAATCTCAGGCGATTAGCTTTCGAATGGTGTATGTCTTGTCAATTCACTCCGTCATCACTAATTCACTTTTTTTAAAACCGGTGTCTAGTATAATATCAGAGTTTTTCGCCCAGTGTCGGCGTAATTTGATTCCAAAAAAGCTGAAACTTGCCATGCTAAAATCTCAGGCGATTAGCTTTCGAATGGTGTATGTCTTGTCAATTCACTCCGTCATCACTAATTCACTTTTTTTAAAACCGGTGTCTAGTATAATATCAGAGTTTTTCGCCCAGTGTCGGCGCAATTTGATTCCAAAAAAGCTGAAACTTGCCATGCTAAAATCTCAGGCGATTGGCTTTCGAATGGTGTATGTCTTGTCAATTCACTCCGTCATTACTAATTCACTTTTTTTAAAACCGGTGTCTAGTATAATATAAGTGTTTTTCGCCCAGTGTCGGCGCAATTTGATTCCAAAAAAGCTGAAACTTGCCACGCTAAAATCTCAGGCGATTAGCTTTCGAATGGTGTATGTCTTGTCAATTCACTCCGTCATCACTAATTCACTTTTTTTAAAACCGGTGTCTAGTATAATATCAGAGTTTTTCGCCCAGTGTCGGCGTAATTTGATTCCAAAAAAGCTGAAACTTGCCACGCTAAAATCTCAGGCGATTAGCTTTCGAATGGTGTATGTCTTGTCAATTCACTCCGTCATCACTAATTCACTTTTTTTAAAACCGGTGTCTAGTATAATATCAGAGTTTTTCGCCCAGTGTCGGCGTAATTTGATTCCAAAAAAGCTGAAACTTGCCATGCTAAAATCTCAGGCGATTATCTTTCCAATGGTGTATGTCTTGTCAATTCACTCCGTCATCACTAATTCACTTTTTTTAAAACCGGTGTCTAGTATAATATCAGAGTTTTTCGCCCAGTGTCGGCGCAATTTGATTCCAAAAAAGCTGAAACTTGCCATGCTAAAATCTCAGGCGATTAGCTTTCGAATGGTGTATGTCTTGTCAATTCACTCCGTCATCACTAATTCACTTTTTTTTAAAACCGGTGTCTAGTATAATATCAGAGTTTTTCGCCCAGTGTCGGCGTAATTTGATTCCAAAAAAGCTGAAACTTGCCATGCTAAAATCTCAGGCGATTAGCTTTCGAATGGTGTATGTCTTGTCAATTCACTCCGTCATCACTAATTCACTTTTTTTAAAACCGGTGTCTAGTATAATATCAGAGTTTTTCGCCCAGTGTCGGCGCAATTTATTCCAAAAAAGCTGAAACTTGCCATGCTAAAATCTCAGGCGATTAGCTTTCGAATGGTGTATGTCTTGTCAATTCACTCCGTCATTACTAATTCACTTTTTTTAAAACCGGTGTCTAGTATAATATAAGTGTTTTTCGCCCAGTGTCGGCGCAATTTGATTCCAAAAAAGCTGAAACTTGCCACGCTAAAATCTCAGGCGATTAGCTTTCGAATGGTGTATGTCTTGTCAATTCACTCCGTCATCACTAATTCACTTTTTTTAAAACCGGTGTCTAGTATAATATCAGAGTTTTTCGCCCAGTGTCGGCGTAATTTGATTCCAAAAAAGCTGAAACTTGCCATGCTAAAATCTCAGGCGATTAGCTTTCGAATGGTGTATGTCTTGTCAATTCACTCCGTCATCACTAATTCACTTTTTTTTAAAACCGGTGTCTAGTATAATATCAGAGTTTTTCGCCCAGTGTCGGCGTAATTTGATTGCAAAAGAGCTGAAACTTGCCATGCTAAAATCTCAGGCGATTATCTTTCCAATGGTGTATGTCTTGCCAATTCACTCCGTCATCACTAATTCACTTTTTTTTAAAACCGGTGTCTAGTATAATATCAGAGTTTTTCGCCCAGTGTCGGCGTAATTTGATTCCAAAAAAGCTGAAACTTGCCATGCTAAAATCTCAGGCGATTAGCTTTCGAATGGTGTATGTCTTGTCAATTCACTCCGTCATCACTAATTCACTTTTTTTAAAACCGGTGTCTAGTATAATATCAGAGTTTTTCGCCCAGTGTCGGCGTAATTTGATTCCAAAAAAGCTGAAACTTGCCACGCTAAAATCTCAGGCGATTAGCTTTCGAATGGTGTATGTCTTGTCAATTCGCTCCTTCATGACTAATTCACCTTTTTTTAAAACCGGTGTCTAGTATAATATCAGAGTTTTTGGCCTCGGGCGGGCGTAATTTGATTCCAAAAAAGCTGAAACTTGCCACGCTAAAATCTCAGGCGATTAGCTTTCGAATGGTGTATGTCTTGTCAATTCACTCCGTCATCACTAATTCACTTTTTTTAAAACCGGTGTCTAGTATAATATCAGAGTTTTTCGCCCAGTGTCGGCGTAATTTGATTCCAAAAAAGCTGAAACTTGCCATGCTAAAATCTCAGGCGATTAGCTTTCGAATGGTGTATGTCTTGTCAATTCACTCCGTCATCACTAATTCACTTTTTTTAAAACCGGTGTCTAGTATAATATCAGAGTTTTTCGCCCAGTGTCGGCGCAATTTGATTCCAAAAAAGCTGAAACTTGCCATGCTAAAATCTCAGGCGATTGGCTTTCGAATGGTGTATGTCTTGTCAATTCACTCCGTCATTACTAATTCACTTTTTTTTAAAACCGGTGTCTAGTATAATATAAGTGTTTTTCGCCCAGTGTCGGCGCAATTTGATTCCAAAAAAGCTGAAACTTGCCACGCTAAAATCTCAGGCGATTAGCTTTCGAATGGTGTATGTCTTGTCAATTCACTCCGTCATCACTAATTCACTTTTTTTAAAACCGGTGTCTAGTATAATATCAGAGTTTTTCGCCCAGTGTCGGCGTAATTTGATTCCAAAAAAGCTGAAACTTGCCACGCTAAAATCTCAGGCGATTAGCTTTCGAATGGTGTATGTCTTGTCAATTCACTCCGTCATCACTAATTCACTTTTTTTTAAAACCGGTGTCTAGTATAATATCAGAGTTTTTCGCCCAGTGTCGGCGTAATTTGATTCCAAAAAAGCTGAAACTTGCCATGCTAAAATCTCAGGCGATTATCTTTATAATGGTGTATGTCTTGTCAATTCACTCCGTCATCACTAATTCACTTTTTTTAAAACCGGTGTCTAGTATAATATCAGAGTTTTTCGCCCAGTGTCGGCGCAATTTGATTCCAAAAAAGCTGAAACTTGCCATGCTAAAATCTCAGGCGATTAGCTTTCGAATGGTGTATGTCTTGTCAATTCACTCCGTCATCACTAATTCACTTTTTTTAAAACCGGTGTCTAGTATAATATCAGAGTTTTTCGCCCAGTGTCGGCGTAATTTGATTCCAAAAAAGCTGAAACTTGCCATGCTAAAATCTCAGGCGATTAGCTTTCGAATGGTGTATGTCTTGTCAATTCACTCCGTCATCACTAATTCACTTTTTTTAAAACCGGTGTCTAGTATAATATCAGAGTTTTTCGCCCAGTGTCGGCGCAATTTATTCCAAAAAAGCTGAAACTTGCCATGCTAAAATCTCAGGCGATTAGCTTTCGAATGGTGTATGTCTTGTCAATTCACTCCGTCATTACTAATTCACTTTTTTTAAAACCGGTGTCTAGTATAATATAAGTGTTTTTCGCCCAGTGTCGGCGCAATTTGATTCCAAAAAAGCTGAAACTTGCCACGCTAAAATCTCAGGCGATTAGCTTTCGAATGGTGTATGTCTTGTCAATTCACTCCGTCATCACTAATTCACTTTTTTTAAAACCGGTGTCTAGTATAATATCAGAGTTTTTCGCCCAGTGTCGGCGTAATTTGATTCCAAAAAAGCTGAAACTTGCCATGCTAAAATCTCAGGCGATTAGCTTTCGAATGGTGTATGTCTTGTCAATTCACTCCGTCATCACTAATTCACTTTTTTTAAAACCGGTGTCTAGTATAATATCAGAGTTTTTCGCCCAGTGTCGGCGTAATTTGATTGCAAAAGAGCTGAAACTTGCCATGCTAAAATCTCAGGCGATTATCTTTCCAACGGTGTATGTCTTGCCAATTCACTCCGTCATCACTAATTCACTTTTTTTTAAAACCGGTGTCTAGTATAATATCAGAGTTTTTCGCCCAGTGTCGGCGTAATTTGATTCCAAAAAAGCTGAAACTTGCCATGCTAAAATCTCAGGCGATTAGCTTTCGAATGGTGTATGTCTTGTCAATTCACTCCGTCATCACTAATTCACTTTTTTTAAAACCGGTGTCTAGTATAATATCAGAGTTTTTCGCCCAGTGTCGGCGTAATTTGATTGCAAAAGAGCTGAAACTTGCCATGCTAAAATCTCAGGCGATTATCTTTCCAATGGTGTATGTCTTGTCAATTCACTCCGTCATCACTAATTCACTTTTTTTAAAACCGGTGTCTAGTATAATATCAGAGTTTTTCGCCCAGTGTCGGCGTAATTTGATTCCAAAAAAGCTGAAACTTGCCATGCTAAAATCTCAGGCGATTATCTTTCCAATGGTGTATGTCTTGTCAATTCACTCCGTCATCACTAATTCACTTTTTTTAAAACCGGTGTCTAGTATAATATCAGAGTTTTTCGCCCAGTGTCGGCGTAATTTGATTGCAAAAGAGCTGAAACTTGCCATGCTAAAATCTCAGGCGATTATCTTTCCAATGGTGTGTGTCTTGTCAATTCACTCCGTCATCACTAATTCACTTTTTTTAAAACCGGTGTCTAGTATAATATCAGAGTTTTTCGCCCAGTGTCGGCGTAATTTGATTGCAAAAGAGCTGAAACTTGCCATGCTAAAATCTCAGGCGATTATCTTTCCAATGGTGTATGTCTTGTCAATTCACTCCGTCATCACTAATTCACTTTTTTTAAAACCGGTGTCTAGTATAATATCAGAGTTTTTCGCCCAGTGTCGGCGTAATTTGATTCCAAAAAAGCTGAAACTTGCCATGCTAAAATCTCAGGCGATTATCTTTCCAATGGTGTATGTCTTGTCAATTCACTCCGTCATCACTAATTCACTTTTTTTAAAACCGGTGTCTAGTATAATATCAGAGTTTTTCGCCCAGTGTCGGCGTAATTTGATTCCAAAAAAGCTGAAACTTGCCATGCTAAAATCTCAGGCGATTAGCTTTCGAATGGTGTATGTCTTGTCAATTCACTCCGTCATCACTAATTCACTTTTTTTTAAAACCGGTGTCTAGTATAATATCAGAGTTTTTCGCCCAGTGTCGGCGCAATTTGATTCCAAAAAAGCTGAAACTTGCCATGCTAAAATCTCAGGCGATTAGCTTTCGAATGGTGTATGTCTTGTCAATTCACTCCGTCATCACTAATTCACTTTTTTTAAAACCGGTGTCTAGTATAATATCAGAGTTTTTCGCCCAGTGTCGGCGTAATTTGATTCCAAAAAAGCTGAAACTTGCCATGCTAAAATCTCAGGCGATTAGCTTTCGAATGGTGTATGTCTTGTCAATTCACTCCGTCATCACTAATTCACTTTTTTTAAAACCGGTGTCTAGTATAATATCAGAGTTTTTCGCCCAGTGTCGGCGCAATTTGATTCCAAAAAAGCTGAAACTTGCCATGCTAAAATCTCAGGCGATTAGCTTTCGAATGGTGTATGTCTTGTCAATTCACTCCGTCATCACTAATTCACTTTTTTTAAAACCGGTGTCTAGTATAATATAAGTGTTTTTCGCCCAGTGTCGGCGCAATTTGATTCCAAAAAAGCTGAAACTTGCCATGCTAAAATCTCAGGCGATTATCTTTCCAATGGTGTATGTCTTGTCAATTCACTCCGTCATCACTAATTCACTTTTTTTAAAACCGGTGTCTAGTATAATATCAGAGTTTTTCGCCCAGTGTCGGCGTAATTTGATTCCAAAAAAGCTGAAACTTGCCATGCTAAAATCTCAGGCGATTAGCTTTCGAATGGTGTATGTCTTGTCAATTCACTCCGTCATCACTAATTCACTTTTTTTAAAACCGGTGTCTAGTATAATATCAGAGTTTTTCGCCCAGTGTCGGCGCAATTTGATTCCAAAAAAGCTGAAACTTGCCATGCTAAAATCTCAGGCGATTAGCTTTCGAATGGTGTATGTCTTGTCAATTCACTCCGTCATCACTAATTCACTTTTTTTAAAACCGGTGTCTAGTATAATATCAGAGTTTTTCGCCCAGTGTCGGCGTAATTTGATTCCAAAAAAGCTGAAACTTGCCATGCTAAAATCTCAGGCGATTAGCTTTCGAATGGTGTATGTCTTGTCAATTCACTCCGTCATCACTAATTCACTTTTTTTAAAACCGGTGTCTAGTATAATATCAGAGTTTTTCGCCCAGTGTCGGCGCAATTTGATTCCAAAAAAGCTGAAACTTGCCATGCTAAAATCTCAGGCGATTAGCTTTCGAATGGTGTATGTCTTGTCAATTCACTCCGTCATCACTAATTCACTTTTTTTAAAACCGGTGTCTAGTATAATATAAGTGTTTTTCGCCCAGTGTCGGCGCAATTTGATTCCAAAAAAGCTGAAACTTGCCATGCTAAAATCTCAGGCGATTATCTTTCCAATGGTGTATGTCTTGTCAATTCACTCCGTCATCACTAATTCACTTTTTTTTAAAACCGGTGTCTAGTATAATATCAGAGTTTTTCGCCCAGTGTCGGCGTAATTTGATTGCAAAAGAGCTGAAACTTGCCATGCTAAAATCTCAGGCGATTATCTTTCCAATGGTGTATGTCTTGTCAATTCACTCCGTCATCACTAATTCACTTTTTTTAAAACCGGTGTCTAGTATAATATCAGAGTTTTTCGCCCAGTGTCGGCGTAATTTGATTCCAAAAAAGCTGAAACTTGCCATGCTAAAATCTCAGGCGATTATCTTTCCAATGGCGTATGTCTTGTCAATTCACTCCGTCATCACTAATTCACTTTTTTTAAAACCGGTGTCTAGTATAATATCAGAGTTTTTCGCCCAGTGTCGGCGTAATTTGATTGCAAAAGAGCTGAAACTTGCCATGCTAAAATCTCAGGCGATTATCTTTCCAATGGTGTATGTCTTGTCAATTCACTCCGTCATCACTAATTCACTTTTTTTAAAACCGGTGTCTAGTATAATATCAGAGTTTTTCGCCCAGTGTCGGCGTAATTTGATTCCAAAAAAGCTGAAACTTGCCATGCTAAAATCTCAGGCGATTATCTTTCCAATGGTGTATGTCTTGTCAATTCACTCCGTCATCACTAATTCACTTTTTTTAAAACCGGTGTCTAGTATAATATCAGAGTTTTTCGCCCAGTGTCGGCGTAATTTGTTTCCAAAAAAGCTGAAACTTGCCATGCTAAAATCTCAGGCGATTATCTTTCCAATGGTGTATGTCTTGTCAATTCACTCCGTCATCACTAATTCACTTTTTTTAAAACCGGTGTCTAGTATAATATCAGAGTTTTTCGCCCAGTGTCGGCGTAATTTGATTCCAAAAAAGCTGAAACTTGCCATGCTAAAATCTCAGGCGATTAGCTTTCGAATGGTGTATGTCTTGTCAATTCACTCCGTCATCACTAATTCACTTTTTTTAAAACCGGTGTCTAGTATAATATCAGAGTTTTTCGCCCAGTGTCGGCGTAATTTGATTCCAAAAAAGCTGAAACTTGCCACGCTAAAATCCCAGGCGATTAGCTTTCGAATGGTGTATGTCTTGTCAATTCACTCCGTCATCACTAATTCACTTTTTTTAAAACCGGTGTCTAGTATAATATCAGAGTTTTTCGCCCAGTGTCGGCGTAATTTGATTGCAAAAGAGCTGAAACTTGCCATGCTAAAATCTCAGGCGATTATCTTTCCAATGGTGTATGTCTTGTCAATTCACTCCGTCATCACTAATTCACTTTTTTTAAAACCGGTGTCTAGTATAATATCAGAGTTTTTCGCCCAGTGTCGGCGTAATTTGATTCCAAAAAAGCTGAAACTTGCCATGCTAAAATCTCAGGCGATTATCTTTCCAATGGCGTATGTCTTGTCAATTCACTCCGTCATCACTAATTCACTTTTTTTAAAACCGGTGTCTAGTATAATATCAGAGTTTTTCGCCCAGTGTCGGCGTAATTTGATTGCAAAAGAGCTGAAACTTGCCATGCTAAAATCTCAGGCGATTATCTTTCCAATGGTGTATGTCTTGTCAATTCACTCCGTCATCACTAATTCACTTTTTTTAAAACCGGTGTCTAGTATAATATCAGAGTTTTTCGCCCAGTGTCGGCGTAATTTGATTCCAAAAAAGCTGAAACTTGCCATGCTAAAATCTCAGGCGATTATCTTTCCAATGGTGTATGTCTTGTCAATTCACTCCGTCATCACTAATTCACTTTTTTTAAAACCGGTGTCTAGTATAATATCAGAGTTTTTCGCCCAGTGTCGGCGTAATTTGATTCCAAAAAAGCTGAAACTTGCCATGCTAAAATCTCAGGCGATTATCTTTCCAATGGTGTATGTCTTGTCAATTCACTCCGTCATCACTAATTCACTTTTTTTTAAAACCGGTGTCTAGTATAATATCAGAGTTTTTCGCCCAGTGTCGGCGTAATTTGATTCCAAAAAAGCTGAAACTTGCCATGCTAAAATCTCAGGCGATTATCTTTCCAATGGTGTATGTCTTGTCAATTCACTCCGTCATCACTAATTCACTTTTTTTAAAACCGGTGTCTAGTATAATATAAGTGTTTTTCGCCCAGTGTCGGCGCAATTTGATTCCAAAAAAGCTGAAACTTGCCACGCTAAAATCTCAGGCGATTAGCTTTCGAATGGTGTATGTCTTGTCAATTCACTCCGTCATCACTAATTCACTTTTTTTAAAACCGGTGTCTAGTATAATATCAGAGTTTTTCGCCCAGTGTCGGCGTAATTTGATTCCAAAAAAGCTGAAACTTGCCATGCTAAAATCTCAGGCGATTAGCTTTCGAATGGTGTATGTCTTGTCAATTCACTCCGTCATCACTAATTCACTTTTTTTAAAACCGGTGTCTAGTATAATATCAGAGTTTTTCGCCCAGTGTCGGCGTAATTTGATTCCAAAAAAGCTGAAACTTGCCACGCTAAAATCCCAGGCGATTAGCTTTCGAATGGTGTATGTCTTGTCAATTCACTCCGTCATCACTAATTCACTTTTTTTAAAACCGGTGTCTAGTATAATATCAGAGTTTTTCGCCCAGTGTCGGCGTAATTTGATTGCAAAAGAGCTGAAACTTGCCATGCTAAAATCTCAGGCGATTATCTTTCCAATGGTGTATGTCTTGTCAATTCACTCCGTCATCACTAATTCACTTTTTTTAAAACCGGTGTCTAGTATAATATCAGAGTTTTTCGCCCAGTGTCGGCGTAATTTGATTCCAAAAAAGCTGAAACTTGCCATGCTAAAATCTCAGGCGATTATCTTTCCAATGGCGTATGTCTTGTCAATTCACTCCGTCATCACTAATTCACTTTTTTTTAAAACCGGTGTCTAGTATAATATCAGAGTTTTTCGCCCAGTGTCGGCGTAATTTGATTGCAAAAGAGCTGAAACTTGCCATGCTAAAATCTCAGGCGATTATCTTTCCAATGGTGTATGTCTTGTCAATTCACTCCGTCATCACTAATTCACTTTTTTTTAAAACCGGTGTCTAGTATAATATCAGAGTTTTTCGCCCAGTGTCGGCGTAATTTGATTCCAAAAAAGCTGAAACTTGCCATGCTAAAATCTCAGGCGATTATCTTTCCAATGGTGTATGTCTTGTCAATTCACTCCGTCATCACTAATTCACTTTTTTTAAAACCGGTGTCTAGTATAATATCAGAGTTTTTCGCCCAGTGTCGGCGTAATTTGATTCCAAAAAAGCTGAAACTTGCCATGCTAAAATCTCAGGCGATTATCTTTCCAATGGTGTATGTCTTGTCAATTCACTCCGTCATCACTAATTCACTTTTTTTTAAAACCGGTGTCTAGTATAATATCAGAGTTTTTCGCCCAGTGTCGGCGTAATTTGATTCCAAAAAAGCTGAAACTTGCCATGCTAAAATCTCAGGCGATTAGCTTTCGAATGGTGTATGTCTTGTCAATTCACTCCGTCATCACTAATTCACTTTTTTTAAAACCGGTGTCTAGTATAATATCAGAGTTTTTCGCCCAGTGTCGGCGCAATTTGATTCCAAAAAAGCTGAAACTTGCCATGCTAAAATCTCAGGCGATTAGCTTTCGAATGGTGTATGTCTTGTCAATTCACTCCGTCATCACTAATTCACTTTTTTTTAAAACCGGTGTCTAGTATAATATAAGTGTTTTTCGCCCAGTGTCGGCGCAATTTGATTCCAAAAAAGCTGAAACTTGCCACGCTAAAATCTCAGGCGATTAGCTTTCGAATGGTGTATGTCTTGTCAATTCACTCCGTCATCACTAATTCACTTTTTTTTAAAACCGGTGTCTAGTATAATATCAGAGTTTTTCGCCCAGTGTCGGCGTAATTTGATTCCAAAAAAGCTGAAACTTGCCATGCTAAAATCTCAGGCGATTAGCTTTCGAATGGTGTATGTCTTGTCAATTCACTCCGTCATCACTAATTCACTTTTTTTAAAACCGGTGTCTAGTATAATATCAGAGTTTTTCGCCCAGTGTCGGCGTAATTTGATTCCAAAAAAGCTGAAACTTGCCACGCTAAAATCCCAGGCGATTAGCTTTCGAATGGTGTATGTCTTGTCAATTCACTCCGTCATCACTAATTCACTTTTTTTAAAACCGGTGTCTAGTATAATATCAGAGTTTTTCGCCCAGTGTCGGCGCAATTTGATTCCAAAAAAGCTGAAACTTGCCATGCTAAAATCTCAGGCGATTAGCTTTCGAATGGTGTATGTCTTGTCAATTCACTCCGTCATCACTAATTCACTTTTTTTAAAACCGGTGTCTAGTATAATATCAGAGTTTTTCGCCCAGTGTCGGCGCAATTTGATTCCAAAAAAGCTGAAACTTGCCATGCTAAAATCTCAGGCGATTAGCTTTCGAATGGTGTATGTCTTGTCAATTCACTCCGTCATCACTAATTCACTTTTTTTAAAACCGGTGTCTAGTATAATATAAGTGTTTTTCGCCCAGTGTCGGCGCAATTTGATTCCAAAAAAGCTGAAACTTGCCACGCTAAAATCTCAGGCGATTAGCTTTCGAATGGTGTATGTCTTGTCAATTCACTCCGTCATCACTAATTCACTTTTTTTTAAAACCGGTGTCTAGTATAATATCAGAGTTTTTCGCCCAGTGTCGGCGTAATTTGATTCCAAAAAAGCTGAAACTTGCCATGCTAAAATCTCAGGCGATTAGCTTTCGAATGGTGTATGTCTTGTCAATTCACTCCGTCATCACTAATTCACTTTTTTTTAAAACCGGTGTCTAGTATAATATCAGAGTTTTTCGCCCAGTGTCGGCGTAATTTGATTCCAAAAAAGCTGAAACTTGCCACGCTAAAATCCCAGGCGATTAGCTTTCGAATGGTGTATGTCTTGTCAATTCACTCCGTCATCACTAATTCACTTTTTTTAAAACCGGTGTCTAGTATAATATCAGAGTTTTTCGCCCAGTGTCGGCGCAATTTGATTCCAAAAAAGCTGAAACTTGCCATGCTAAAATCTCAGGCGATTAGCTTTCGAATGGTGTATGTCTTGTCAATTCACTCCGTCATCACTAATTCACTTTTTTTAAAACCGGTGTCTAGTATAATATAAGTGTTTTTCGCCCAGTGTCGGCGCAATTTGATTCCAAAAAAGCTGAAACTTGCCACGCTAAAATCTCAGGCGACTAGCTTTCGAATGGTGTATGTCTTGTCAATTCACTCCGTCATCACTAATTCACTTTTTTTAAAACCGGTGTCTAGTATAATATCAGAGTTTTTCGCCCAGTGTCGGCGTAATTTGATTCCAAAAAAGCTGAAACTTGCCATGCTAAAATCTCAGGCGATTAGCTTTCGAATGGTGTATGTCTTGTCAATTCACTCCGTCATCACTAATTCACTTTTTTTAAAACCGGTGTCTAGTATAATATCAGAGTTTTTCGCCCAGTGTCGGCGTAATTTGATTGCAAAAGAGCTGAAACTTGCCATGCTAAAATCTCAGGCGATTATCTTTCCAATGGTGTATGTCTTGTCAATTCACTCCGTCATCACTAATTCACTTTTTTTTAAAACCGGTGTCTAGTATAATATCAGAGTTTTTCGCCCAGTGTCGGCGTAATTTGATTCCAAAAAAGCTGAAACTTGCCACGCTAAAATCTCAGGCGATTAGCTTTCGAATGGTGTATGTCTTGTCAATTCACTCCGTCATCACTAATTCACTTTTTTTAAAACCGGTGTCTAGTATAATATCAGAGTTTTTCGCCCAGTGTCGGCGTAATTTGATTCCAAAAAAGCTGAAACTTGCCGTGCTAAAATCTCAGGCGATTAGCTTTCGAATGGTGTATGTCTTGTCAATTCACTCCGTCATCACTAATTCACTTTTTTTAAAACCGGTGTCTAGTATAATATCAGAGTTTTTCGCCCAGTGTCGGCGTAATTTGATTCCAAAAAAGCTGAAACTTGCCATGCTAAAATCCCAGGCGATTAGCTTTCGAATGGTGTATGTCTTGTCAATTCACTCCGTCATCACTAATTCACTTTTTTTAAAACCGGTGTCTAGTATAATATCAGAGTTTTTCGCCCAGTGTCGGCGCAATTTGATTCCAAAAAAGCTGAAACTTGCCATGCTAAAATCTCAGGCGATTAGCTTTCGAATGGTGTATGTCTTGTCAATTCACTCCGTCATCACTAATTCACTTTTTTTAAAACCGGTGTCTAGTATAATATAAGTGTTTTTCGCCCAGTGTCGGCGCAATTTGATTCCAAAAAAGCTGAAACTTGCCACGCTAAAATCTCAGGCGACTAGCTTTCGAATGGTGTATGTCTTGTCAATTCACTCCGTCATCACTAATTCACTTTTTTTAAAACCGGTGTCTAGTATAATATCAGAGTTTTTCGCCCAGTGTCGGCGTAATTTGATTCCAAAAAAGCTGAAACTTGCCATGCTAAAATCTCAGGCGATTAGCTTTCGAATGGTGTATGTCTTGTCAATTCACTCCGTCATCACTAATTCACTTTTTTTAAAACCGGTGTCTAGTATAATATCAGAGTTTTTCGCCCAGTGTCGGCGTAATTTGATTGCAAAAGAGCTGAAACTTGCCATGCTAAAATCTCAGGCGATTATCTTTCCAATGGTGTATGTCTTGTCAATTCACTCCGTCATCACTAATTCACTTTTTTTTAAAACCGGTGTCTAGTATAATATCAGAGTTTTTCGCCCAGTGTCGGCGTAATTTGATTCCAAAAAAGCTGAAACTTGCCACGCTAAAATCTCAGGCGATTAGCTTTCGAATGGTGTATGTCTTGTCAATTCACTCCGTCATCACTAATTCACTTTTTTTAAAACCGGTGTCTAGTATAATATCAGAGTTTTTCGCCCAGTGTCGGCGTAATTTGATTGCAAAAGAGCTGAAACTTGCCATGCTAAAATCTCAGGCGATTATCTTTCCAATGGTGTATGTCTTGTCAATTCACTCCGTCATCACTAATTCACTTTTTTTAAAACCGGTGTCTAGTATAATATCAGAGTTTTTCGCCCAGTGTCGGCGTAATCTGATTCCAAAAAAGCTGAAACTTGCCATGCTAAAATCTCAGGCGATTAGCTTTCGAATGGTGTATGTCTTGTCAATTCACTCCGTCATCACTAATTCACTTTTTTTAAAACCGGTGTCTAGTATAATATCAGAGTTTTTCGCCCAGTGTCGGCGTAATTTGATTGCAAAAGAGCTGAAACTTGCCATGCTAAAATCTCAGGCGATTAGCTTTCGAATGGTGTATGTCTTGTCAATTCACTCCGTCGTCACTAATTCACTTTTTTTTAAAACCGGTGTCTAGTATAATATCAGAGTTTTTCGCCCAGTCTCGGCGCAATTTGATTCCAAAAAAGCTGAAACTTGCCATGCTAAAATCTCAGGCGATTAGCTTTCGAATGGTGTATGTCTTGTCAATTCACTCCGTCATCACTAATTCACTTTTTTTAAAACCGGTGTCTAGTATAATATCAGAGTTTTTCGCCCAGTCTCGGCGCAATTTGATTCCAAAAAAGCTGAAACTTGCCATGCTAAAATCTCAGGCGATTAGCTTTCGAATGGTGTATGTCTTGTCAATTCACTCCGTCGTCACTAATTCACTTTTTTTAAAACCGGTGTCTAGTATAATATAAGTGTTTTTCGCCCAGTGTCGGCGCAATTTGATTCCAAAAAAGCTGAAACTTGCCACGCTAAAATCTCAGGCGACTAGCTTTCGAATGGTGTATGTCTTGTCAATTCACTCCGTCATCACTAATTCACTTTTTTTAAAACCGGTGTCTAGTATAATATCAGAGTTTTTCGCCCAGTGTCGGCGTAATTTGATTCCAAAAAAGCTGAAACTTGCCATGCTAAAATCTCAGGCGATTAGCTTTCGAATGGTGTATGTCTTGTCAATTCACTCCGTCATCACTAATTCACTTTTTTTAAAACCGGTGTCTAGTATAATATCAGAGTTTTTCGCCCAGTGTCGGCGTAATTTGATTCCAAAAAAGCTGAAACTTGCCACGCTAAAATCTCAGGCGATTAGCTTTCGAATGGTGTATGTCTTGTCAATTCACTCCGTCATCACTAATTCACTTTTTTTAAAACCGGTGTCTAGTATAATATCAGAGTTTTTCGCCCAGTGTCGGCGTAATTTGATTCCAAAAAAGCTGAAACTTGCCATGCTAAAATCCCAGGCGATTAGCTTTCGAATGGTGTATGTCTTGTCAATTCACTCCGTCATCACTAATTCACTTTTTTTAAAACCGGTGTCTAGTATAATATCAGAGTTTTTCGCCCAGTGTCGGCGCAATTTGATTCCAAAAAAGCTGAAACTTGCCGTGCTAAAATCTCAGGCGATTAGCTTACGAATGGTGTATGTCTTGTCAATTCACTCCGTCATCACTAATTCACTTTTTTTTAAAACCGGTGTCTAGTATAATATAAGCGTTTTTCGCCCAGTGTCGGCGCAATTTGATTCCAAAAAAGCTGAAACTTGCCACGCTAAAATCTCAGGCGACTAGCTTTCGAATGGTGTATGTCTTGTCAATTCACTCCGTCATCACTAATTCACTTTTTTTTAAAACCGGTGTCTAGTATAATATCAGAGTTTTTCGCCCAGTGTCGGCGTAATTTGATTCCAAAAAAGCTGAAACTTGCCACGCTAAAATCTCAGGCGATTAGCTTTCGAATGGTGTATGTCTTGTCAATTCACTCCGTCATCACTAATTCACTTTTTTTAAAACCGGTGTCTAGTATAATATCAGAGTTTTTCGCCCAGTGTCGGCGTAATTTGATTCCAAAAAAGCTGAAACTTGCCACGCTAAAATCTCAGGCGATTAGCTTTCGAATGGTGTATGTCTTGTCAATTCACTCCGTCATCACTAATTCACTTTTTTTAAAACCGGTGTCTAGTATAATATCAGAGTTTTTCGCCCAGTGTCGGCGTAATTTGATTGCAAAAGAGCTGAAACTTGCCATGCTAAAATCTCAGGCGATTATCTTTCCAATGGTGTATGTCTTGTCAATTCACTCCGTCATCACTAATTCACTTTTTTTAAAACCGGTGTCTAGTATAATATCAGAGTTTTTCGCCCAGTGTCGGCGTAATCTGATTCCAAAAAAGCTGAAACTTGCCATGCTAAAATCTCAGGCGATTAGCTTTCGAATGGTGTATGTCTTGTCAATTCACTCCGTCATCACTAATTCACTTTTTTTAAAACCGGTGTCTAGTATAATATCAGAGTTTTTCGCCCAGTGTCGGCGTAATTTGATTGCAAAAGAGCTGAAACTTGCCATGCTAAAATCTCAGGCGATTAGCTTTCGAATGGTGTATGTCTTGTCAATTCACTCCGTCGTCACTAATTCACTTTTTTTTAAAACCGGTGTCTAGTATAATATCAGAGTTTTTCGCCCAGTCTCGGCGCAATTTGATTCCAAAAAAGCTGAAACTTGCCATGCTAAAATCTCAGGCGATTAGCTTTCGAATGGTGTATGTCTTGTCAATTCACTCCGTCATCACTAATTCACTTTTTTTAAAACCGGTGTCTAGTATAATATCAGAGTTTTTCGCCCAGTCTCGGCGCAATTTGATTCCAAAAAAGCTGAAACTTGCCATGCTAAAATCTCAGGCGATTAGCTTTCGAATGGTGTATGTCTTGTCAATTCACTCCGTCGTCACTAATTCACTTTTTTTTAAAACCGGTGTCTAGTATAATATCAGAGTTTTTCGCCCAGTCTCGGCGCAATTTGATTCCAAAAGAGCTGAAACTTGCCATGCTAAAATCTCAGGCGATTAGCTTTCGAATGGTGTATGTCTTGTCAATTCACTCCGTCGTCACTAATTCACTTTTTTTTAAAACCGGTGTCTAGTATAATATCAGAGTTTTTCGCCCAGTCTCGGCGCAATTTGATTCCAAAAAAGCTGAAACTTGCCATGCTAAAATCTCAGGCGATTAGCTTTCGAATGGTGTATGTCTTGTCAATTCACTCCGTCATCACTAATTCACTTTTTTTAAAACCGGTGTCTAGTATAATATCAGAGTTTTTCGCCCAGTGTCGGCGCAATTTGATTCCAAAAAAGCTGAAACTTGCCATGCTAAAATCTCAGGCGATTAGCTTTCGATAGGTGTATGTCTTGTCAATTCACTCCGTCATCACTAATTCACTTTTTTTTAAAACCGGTGTCTAGTATAATATAAGTGTTTTTCGCCCAGTGTCGGCGCAATTTGATTCCAAAAAAGCTGAAACTTGCCATGCTAAAATCTCAGGCGATTAGCTTTCGATAGGTGTATGTCTTGTCAATTCACTCCGTCATCACTAATTCACTTTTTTTTAAAACCGGTGTCTAGTATAATATCAGAGTTTTTCGCCCAGTGTCGGCGTAATTTGATTGCAAAAGAGCTGAAACTTGCCATGCTAAAATCTCAGGCGATTATCTTTCCAATGGTGTATGTCTTGTCAATTCACTCCGTCATCACTAATTCACTTTTTTTAAAACCGGTGTCTAGTATAATATCAGAGTTTTTCGCCCAGTGTCGGCGTAATTTGATTCCAAAAAAGCTGAAACTTGCCACGCTAAAATCTCAGGCGATTAGCTTTCGAATGGTGTATGTCTTGTCAATTCACTCCGTCATCACTAATTCACTTTTTTTAAAACCGGTGTCTAGTATAATATCAGAGTTTTTCGCCCAGTGTCGGCGTAATTTGATTCCAAAAAAGCTGAAACTTGCCACGCTAAAATCTCAGGCGATTAGCTTTCGAATGGTGTATGTCTTGTCAATTCACTCCGTCATCACTAATTCACTTTTTTTAAAACCGGTGTCTAGTATAATATCAGAGTTTTTCGCCCAGTGTCGGCGTAATTTGATTCCAAAAAAGCTGAAACTTGCCATGCTAAAATCCCAGGCGATTAGCTTTCGAATGGTGTATGTCTTGTCAATTCACTCCGTCATCACTAATTCACTTTTTTTAAAACCGGTGTCTAGTATAATATCAGAGTTTTTCGCCCAGTGTCGGCGCAATTTGATTCCAAAAAAGCTGAAACTTGCCATGCTAAAATCCCAGGCGATTAGCTTTCGAATGGTGTATGTCTTGTCAATTCACTCCGTCATCACTAATTCACTTTTTTTAAAACCGGTGTCTAGTATAATATCAGAGTTTTTCGCCCAGTGTCGGCGTAATTTGATTCCAAAAAAGCTGAAACTTGCCACGCTAAAATCTCAGGCGATTAGCTTTCGAATAGTGTATGTCTTGTCAATTCACTCCGTCATCACTAATTCACTTTTTTTAAAACCGGTGTCTAGTATAATATCAGAGTTTTTCGCCCAGTGTCGGCGTAATTTGATTCCAAAAAAGCTGAAACTTGCCATGCTAAAATCTCAGGCGATTAGCTTTCGAATGGTGTATGTCTTGTCAATTCACTCCGTCATCACTAATTCACTTTTTTTAAAACCGGTGTCTAGTATAATATCAGAGTTTTTCGCCCAGTGTCGGCGTAATTTGATTCCAAAAAAGCTGAGACTTGCCATGCTAAAATCCCAGGCGATTAGCTTTCGAATGGTGTATGTCTTGTCAATTCACTCCGTCATCACTAATTCACTTTTTTTAAAACCGGTGTCTAGTATAATATAAGAGTTTTTCGCCCAGTGTCGGCGCAATTTGATTCCAAAAAAGCTGAAACTTGCCATGCTAAAATCTCAGGCGATTAGCTTTCGAATGGTGTATGTCTTGTCAATTCACTCCGTCATCACTAATTCACTTTTTTTAAAACCGGTGTCTAGTATAATATCAGAGTTTTTCGCCCAGTGTCGGCGTAATTTGATTGCAAAAGAGCTGAAACTTGCCATGCTAAAATCTCAGGCGATTATCTTTCGAATGGTGTATGTCTTGTCAATTCACTCCGTCATCACTAATTCACTTTTTTTAAAACCGGTGTCTAGTATAATATAAGTGTTTTTCGCCCAGTGTCGGCGCAATTTGATTCCAAAAAAGCTGAAACTTGCCACGCTAAAATCTCAGGCGACTAGCTTTCGAATGGTGTATGTCTTGTCAATTCACTCCGTCATCACTAATTCACTTTTTTTAAAACCGGTGTCTAGTATAATATCAGAGTTTTTCGCCCAGTGTCGGCGTAATTTGATTCCAAAAAAGCTGAAACTTGCCATGCTAAAATCTCAGGCGATTAGCTTTCGAACGGTGTATGTCTTGTCAATTCACTCCGTCATCACTAATTCACTTTTTTTTAAAACCGGTGTCTAGTATAATATCAGAGTTTTTCGCCCAGTGTCGGCGTAATTTGATTGCAAAAGAGCTGAAACTTGCCATGCTAAAATCTCAGGCGATTATCTTTCCAATGGTGTATGTCTTGTCAATTCACTCCGTCATCACTAATTCACTTTTTTTAAAACCGGTGTCTAGTATAATATCAGAGTTTTTCGCCCAGTGTCGGCGTAATTTGATTCCAAAAAAGCTGAAACTTGCCACGCTAAAATCTCAGGCGATTAGCTTTCGAATGGTGTATGTCTTGTCAATTCACTCCGTCATCACTAATTCACTTTTTTTAAAACCGGTGTCTAGTATAATATCAGAGTTTTTCGCCCAGTGTCGGCGTAATTTGATTCCAAAAAAGCTGAAACTTGCCACGCTAAAATCTCAGGCGATTAGCTTTCGAATGGTGTATGTCTTGTCAATTCACTCCGTCATCACTAATTCACTTTTTTTAAAACCGGTGTCTAGTATAATATCAGAGTTTTTCGCCCAGTGTCGGCGTAATTTGATTCCAAAAAAGCTGAAACTTGCCATGCTAAAATCTCAGGCGATTAGCTTTCGAATGGTGTATGTCTTGTCAATTCACTCCGTCATCACTAATTCACTTTTTTTAAAACCGGTGTCTAGTATAATATCAGAGTTTTTCGCCCAGTGTCGGCGTAATTTGATTCCAAAAAAGCTGAAACTTGCCACGCTAAAATCCCAGGCGATTAGCTTTCGAATGGTGTATGTCTTGTCAATTCACTCCGTCATCACTAATTCACTTTTTTTAAAACCGGTGTCTAGTATAATATCAGAGTTTTTCGCCCAGTGTCGGCGCAATTTGATTCCAAAAAAGCTGAAACTTGCCGTGCTAAAATCTCAGGCGATTAGCTTACGAATGGTGTATGTCTTGTCAATTCACTCCGTCATCACTAATTCACTTTTTTTAAAACCGGTGTCTAGTATAATATAAGCGTTTTTCGCCCAGTGTCGGCGCAATTTGATTCCAAAAAAGCTGAAACTTGCCACGCTAAAATCTCAGGCGACTAGCTTTCGAATGGTGTATGTCTTGTCAATTCACTCCGTCATCACTAATTCACTTTTTTTAAAACCGGTGTCTAGTATAATATCAGAGTTTTTCGCCCAGTGTCGGCGTAATTTGATTCCAAAAAAGCTGAAACTTGCCATGCTAAAATCTCAGGCGATTAGCTTTCGAATGGTGTATGTCTTGTCAATTCACTCCGTCATCACTAATTCACTTTTTTTAAAACCGGTGTCTAGTATAATATCAGAGTTTTTCGCCCAGTGTCGGCGTAATTTGATTGCAAAAGAGCTGAAACTTGCCATGCTAAAATCTCAGGCGATTATCTTTCGAATGGTGTATGTCTTGTCAATTCACTCCGTCATCACTAATTCACTTTTTTTAAAACCGGTGTCTAGTATAATATCAGAGTTTTTCGCCCAGTGTCGGCGTAATTTGATTCCAAAAAAGCTGAAACTTGCCACGCTAAAATCTCAGGCGATTAGCTTTCGAATGGTGTATGTCTTGTCAATTCACTCCGTCATCACTAATTCACTTTTTTTAAAACCGGTGTCTAGTATAATATCAGAGTTTTTCGCCCAGTGTCGGCGTAATTTGATTCCAAAAAAGCTGAAACTTGCCATGCTAAAATCCCAGGCGATTAGCTTTCGAATGGTGTATGTCTTGTCAATTCACTCCGTCATCACTAATTCACTTTTTTTAAAACCGGTGTCTAGTATAATATCAGAGTTTTTCGCCCAGTGTCGGCGCAATTTGATTCCAAAAAAGCTGAAACTTGCCATGCTAAAATCTCAGGCGATTAGCTTTCGAATGGTGTATGTCTTGTCAATTCACTCCGTCATCACTAATTCACTTTTTTTAAAACCGGTGTCTAGTATAATATAAGTGTTTTTCGCCCAGTGTCGGCGCAATTTGATTCCAAAAAAGCTGAAACTTGCCACGCTAAAATCTCAGGCGACTAGCTTTCGAATGGTGTATGTCTTGTCAATTCACTCCGTCATCACTAATTCACTTTTTTTTAAAACCGGTGTCTAGTATAATATCAGAGTTTTTCGCCCAGTGTCGGCGTAATTTGATTCCAAAAAAGCTGAAACTTGCCATGCTAAAATCTCAGGCGATTAGCTTTCGAACGGTGTATGTCTTGTCAATTCACTCCGTCATCACTAATTCACTTTTTTTAAAACCGGTGTCTAGTATAATATCAGAGTTTTTCGCCCAGTGTCGGCGTAATTTGATTGCAAAAGAGCTGAAACTTGCCATGCTAAAATCTCAGGCGATTATCTTTCCAATGGTGTATGTCTTGTCAATTCACTCCGTCATCACTAATTCACTTTTTTTAAAACCGGTGTCTAGTATAATATCAGAGTTTTTCGCCCAGTGTCGGCGTAATTTGATTCCAAAAAAGCTGAAACTTGCCACGCTAAAATCTCAGGCGATTAGCTTTCGAATGGTGTATGTCTTGTCAATTCACTCCGTCATCACTAATTCACTTTTTTTAAAACCGGTGTCTAGTATAATATCAGAGTTTTTCGCCCAATGTCGGCGCAATTTGATTCCAAAAAAGCTGAAACTTGCCATGCTAAAATCTCAGGCGATTATCTTTCCAATGGTGTATGTCTTGTCAATTCACTCCGTCATCACTAATTCACTTTTTTTAAAACCGGTGTCTAGTATAATATCAGAGTTTTTCGCCCAGTGTCGGCGTAATTTGATTCCAAAAAAGCTGAAACCTGCCATGCTGAAATCTCAGGCGGTTAGCTTTCGAATGGTGTATGTCTTGTCAATTCACTCCGTCATCACTAATTCACTTTTTTTAAAACCGGTGTCTAGTATAATATCAGAGTTTTTCGCCCAGTGTCGGCGTAATTTGATTCCAAAAAAGCTGAAACTTGCCATGCTAAAATCTCAGGCGATTAGCTTTCGAATGGTGTATGTCTTGTCAATTCACTCCGTCATCACTAATTCACTTTTTTTAAACCGGTGTCTAGTATAATATCAGAGTTTTTCGCCCAGTGTCGGCGTAGTTTGATTGCAAAAGAGCTGAAACTTGCCATGCTAAAATCTCAGGCGATTAGCTTTCCAATGGTGTATGTCCTGTCAATTCACTCCGTCATCACTAATTCACTTTTTTTTAAAACCGGTGTCTAGTATAATATCAGAGTTTTTCGCCCAGTGTCGGCGCAATTTGATTCCAAAAAAGCTGAAACCTGCCATGCTGAAATCTCAGGCGATTAGCTTTCGAATGGTGTATGTCTTGTCAATTCACTCCGTCATCACTAATTCACTTTTTTTAAAACCGGTGTCTAGTATAATATCAGAGTTTTTCGCCCAGTGTCGGCGTAGTTTGATTGCAAAAGAGCTGAAACTTGCCATGCTAAAATCTCAGGCGATTAGCTTTCGAATGGTGTATGTCTTGTCAATTCACTCCGTCATCACTAATTCACTTTTTTTAAAACCGGTGTCTAGTATAATATCAGAGTTTTTCGCCCAGTGTCGGCGTAATTTGATTCCAAAAAAGCTGAAACTTGCCATGCTAAAATCTCAGGCGATTAGCTTTCGAATGGTGTATGTCTTGTCAATTCACTCCGTCATCACTAATTCACTTTTTTTAAAACCGGTGTCTAGTATAATATCAGAGTTTTTCGCCCAGTGTCGGCGTAATTTGATTCCAAAAAAGCTGAAACTTGCCATGCTAAAATCTCAGGCGATTAGCTTTCCAATGGTGTATGTCTTGTCAATTCACTCCGTCATCACTAATTCACTTTTTTTAAAACCGGTGTCTAGTATAATATCAGAGTTTTTCGCCCAGTGTCGGCGTAATTTGATTCCAAAAAAGCTGAAACTTGCCATGCTAAAATCTCAGGCGATTAGCTTTCGAATGGTGTATGTCTTGTCAATTCACTCCGTCATCACTAATTCACTTTTTTTTAAAACCGGTGTCTAGTATAATATCAGAGTTTTTCGCCCAATGTCGGCGCAATTTGATTCCAAAAAAGCTGAAACTTGCCATGCTAAAATCTCAGGCGATTAGCTTTCGATAGGTGTATGTCTTGTCAATTCACTCCGTCATCACTAATTCACTTTTTTTAAAACCGGTGTCTAGTATAATATCAGAGTTTTTCGCCCAGTGTCGGCGTAATTTGATTCCAAAAAAGCTGAAACTTGCCATGCTAAAATCTCAGGCGATTAGCTTTCCAATGGTGTATGTCCTGTCAATTCACTCCGTCATCACTAATTCACTTTTTTTAAAACCGGTGTCTAGTATAATATCAGAGTTTTTCGCCCAGTGTCGGCGTAATTTGATTCCAAAAAAGCTGAAACCTGCCATGCTGAAATCTCAGGCGGTTAGCTTTCGAATGGTGTATGTCTTGTCAATTCACTCCGTCATCACTAATTCACTTTTTTTAAAACCGGTGTCTAGTATAATATCAGAGTTTTTCGCCCAGTGTCGGCGTAATTTGATTCCAAAAAAGCTGAAACTTGCCATGCTAAAATCTCAGGCGATTAGCTTTCGAATGGTGTATGTCTTGTCAATTCACTCCGTCATCACTAATTCACTTTTTTTTAAACCGGTGTCTAGTATAATATCAGAGTTTTTCGCCCAGTGTCGGCGTAGTTTGATTGCAAAAGAGCTGAAACTTGCCATGCTAAAATCTCAGGCGATTAGCTTTCCAATGGTGTATGTCCTGTCAATTCACTCCGTCATCACTAATTCACTTTTTTTAAAACCGGTGTCTAGTATAATATCAGAGTTTTTCGCCCAGTGTCGGCGTAGTTTGATTGCAAAAGAGCTGAAACTTGCCATGCTAAAATCTCAGGCGATTAGCTTTCCAATGGTGTATGTCCTGTCAATTCACTCCGTCATCACTAATTCACTTTTTTTAAAACCGGTGTCTAGTATAATATAAGTGTTTTTCGCCCAGTGTCGGCGCAATTTGATTCCAAAAAAGCTGAAACTTGCCATGCTAAAATCTCAGGCGATTAGCTTTCGATAGGTGTATGTCTTGTCAATTCACTCCGTCATCACTAATTCACTTTTTTTAAAACCGGTGTCTAGTATAATATCAGAGTTTTTCGCCCAGTGTCGGCGTAGTTTGATTGCAAAAGAGCTGAAACTTGCCATGCTAAAATCTCAGGCGATTAGCTTTCGAATGGTGTATGTCTTGTCAATTCACTCCGTCATCACTAATTCACTTTTTTTAAAACCGGTGTCTAGTATAATATCAGAGTTTTTCGCCCAGTGTCGGCGTAGTTTGATTGCAAAAGAGCTGAAACTTGCCATGCTAAAATCTCAGGCGATTAGCTTTCGAATGGTGTATGTCTTGTCAATTCACTCCGTCATCACTAATTCACTTTTTTTTAAACCGGTGTCTAGTATAATATCAGAGTTTTTCGCCCAGTGTCGGCGTAATTTGATTCCAAAAAAGCTGAAACTTGCCATGCTAAAATCTCAGGCGATTAGCTTTCGAATGGTGTATGTCTTGTCAATTCACTCCGTCATCACTAATTCACTTTTTTTTAAACCGGTGTCTAGTATAATATCAGAGTTTTTCGCCCAGTGTCGGCGTAATTTGATTCCAAAAAAGCTGAAACCTGCCATGCTGAAATCCCAGGCGATTAGCTTTCGAATGGTGTATGTCTTGTCAATTCACTCCGTCATCACTAATTCACTTTTTTTTAAAACCTGTGTCTAGTATAATATCAGAGTTTTTCGCCCAATGTCGGCGCAATTTGATTCCAAAAAAGCTGAAACTTGCCATGCTAAAATCTCAGGCGATTAGCTTTCGATAGGTGTATGTCTTGTCAATTCACTCCGTCATCACTAATTCACTTTTTTTAAAACCGGTGTCTAGTATAATATAAGTGTTTTTCGCCCAGTGTCGGCGCAATTTGATTCCAAAAAAGCTGAAACTTGCCACGCTAAAATCTCAGGCGATTAGCTTTCGAATGGTGTATGTCTTGTCAATTCACTCCGTCATCACTAATTCACTTTTTTTAAAACCGGTGTCTAGTATAATATCAGAGTTTTTCGCCCAGTGTCGGCGTAATTTGATTCCAAAAAAGCTGAAACTTGCCATGCTAAAATCTCAGGCGATTAGCTTTCGAATGGTGTATGTCTTGTCAATTCACTCCGTCATCACTAATTCACTTTTTTTAAAACCGGTGTCTAGTATAATATCAGAGTTTTTCGCCCAGTGTCGGCGTAATTTGATTGCAAAAGAGCTGAAACTTGCCATGCTAAAATCTCAGGCGATTAGCTTTCCAATGGTGTATGTCTTGTCAATTCACTCCGTCATCACTAATTCACTTTTTTTAAAACCGGTGTCTAGTATAATATCAGAGTTTTTCGCCCAGTGTCGGCGTAATTTGATTCCAAAAAAGCTGAAACTTGCCATGCTAAAATCTCAGGCGATTCGCTTTCGAATGGTGTATGTCTTGTCAATTCACTCCGTCATCACTAATTCACTTTTTTTTAAACCGGTGTCTAGTATAATATCAGAGTTTTTCGCCCAGTGTCGGCGTAGTTTGATTGCAAAAGAGCTGAAACTTGCCATGCTAAAATCTCAGGCGATTAGCTTTCGAATGGTGTATGTCTTGTCAATTCACTCCGTCATCACTAATTCACTTTTTTTAAAACCGGTGTCTAGTATAATATCAGAGTTTTTCGCCCAATGTCGGCGCAATTTGATTCCAAAAAAGCTGAAACTTGCCATGCTAAAATCTCAGGCGATTAGCTTTCGATAGGTGTATGTCTTGTCAATTCACTCCGTCATCACTAATTCACTTTTTTTAAAACCGGTGTCTAGTATAATATCAGAGTTTTTCGCCCAGTGTCGGCGTAATTTGATTCCAAAAAAGCTGAAACTTGCCATGCTAAAATCTCAGGCGATTAGCTTTCCAATGGTGTATGTCCTGTCAATTCACTCCGTCATCACTAATTCACTTTTTTTAAAACCGGTGTCTAGTATAATATCAGAGTTTTTCGCCCAGTGTCGGCGTAATTTGATTGCAAAAGAGCTGAAACTTGCCATGCTAAAATCTCAGGCGATTAGCTTTCCAATGGTGTATGTCTTGTCAATTCACTCCGTCATCACTAATTCACTTTTTTTAAAACCGGTGTCTAGTATAATATCAGAGTTTTTCGCCCAGTGTCGGCGTAATTTGATTCCAAAAAAGCTGAAACTTGCCATGCTAAAATCTCAGGCGATTCGCTTTCGAATGGTGTATGTCTTGTCAATTCACTCCGTCATCACTAATTCACTTTTTTTTAAACCGGTGTCTAGTATAATATCAGAGTTTTTCGCCCAGTGTCGGCGTAGTTTGATTGCAAAAGAGCTGAAACTTGCCATGCTAAAATCTCAGGCGATTAGCTTTCGAATGGTGTATGTCTTGTCAATTCACTCCGTCATCACTAATTCACTTTTTTTAAAACCGGTGTCTAGTATAATATCAGAGTTTTTCGCCCAATGTCGGCGCAATTTGATTCCAAAAAAGCTGAAACTTGCCATGCTAAAATCTCAGGCGATTAGCTTTCGATAGGTGTATGTCTTGTCAATTCACTCCGTCATCACTAATTCACTTTTTTTAAAACCGGTGTCTAGTATAATATCAGAGTTTTTCGCCCAGTGTCGGCGTAATTTGATTCCAAAAAAGCTGAAACTTGCCATGCTAAAATCTCAGGCGATTAGCTTTCCAATGGTGTATGTCCTGTCAATTCACTCCGTCATCACTAATTCACTTTTTTTAAAACCGGTGTCTAGTATAATATCAGAGTTTTTCGCCCAGTGTCGGCGTAATTTGATTGCAAAAGAGCTGAAACTTGCCATGCTAAAATCTCAGGCGATTAGCTTTCCAATGGTGTATGTCTTGTCAATTCACTCCGTCATCACTAATTCACTTTTTTTAAAACCGGTGTCTAGTATAATATCAGAGTTTTTCGCCCAGTGTCGGCGTAATTTGATTCCAAAAAAGCTGAAACTTGCCATGCTAAAATCTCAGGCGATTCGCTTTCGAATGGTGTATGTCTTGTCAATTCACTCCGTCATCACTAATTCACTTTTTTTTAAACCGGTGTCTAGTATAATATCAGAGTTTTTCGCCCAGTGTCGGCGTAGTTTGATTGCAAAAGAGCTGAAACTTGCCATGCTAAAATCTCAGGCGATTAGCTTTCGAATGGTGTATGTCTTGTCAATTCACTCCGTCATCACTAATTCACTTTTTTTAAAACCGGTGTCTAGTATAATATCAGAGTTTTTCGCCCAATGTCGGCGCAATTTGATTCCAAAAAAGCTGAAACTTGCCATGCTAAAATCTCAGGCGATTAGCTTTCGATAGGTGTATGTCTTGTCAATTCACTCCGTCATCACTAATTCACTTTTTTTAAAACCGGTGTCTAGTATAATATCAGAGTTTTTCGCCCAGTGTCGGCGTAATTTGATTCCAAAAAAGCTGAAACTTGCCATGCTAAAATCTCAGGCGATTAGCTTTCCAATGGTGTATGTCCTGTCAATTCACTCCGTCATCACTAATTCACTTTTTTTAAAACCGGTGTCTAGTATAATATCAGAGTTTTTCGCCCAGTGTCGGCGTAATTTGATTCCAAAAAAGCTGAAACCTGCCATGCTGAAATCTCAGGCGGTTAGCTTTCGAATGGTGTATGTCTTGTCAATTCACTCCGTCATCACTAATTCACTTTTTTTTAAAACCGGTGTCTAGTATAATATCAGAGTTTTTCGCCCAATGTCGGCGCAATTTGATTCCAAAAAAGCTGAAACTTGCCATGCTAAAATCTCAGGCGATTAGCTTTCGATAGGTGTATGTCTTGTCAATTCACTCCGTCATCACTAATTCACTTTTTTTTAAAACCGGTGTCTAGTATAATATAAGTGTTTTTCGCCCAGTGTCGGCGCAATTTGATTCCAAAAAAGCTGAAACTTGCCACGCTAAAATCTCAGGCGATTAGCTTTCGAATGGTGTATGTCTTGTCAATTCACTCCGTCATCACTAATTCACTTTTTTTAAAACCGGTGTCTAGTATAATATCAGAGTTTTTCGCCCAGTGTCGGCGTAATTTGATTCCAAAAAAGCTGAAACTTGCCATGCTAAAATCTCAGGCGATTAGCTTTCGAATGGTGTATGTCTTGTCAATTCACTCCGTCATCACTAATTCACTTTTTTTAAAACCGGTGTCTAGTATAATATCAGAGTTTTTCGCCCAGTGTCGGCGTAATTTGATTGCAAAAGAGCTGAAACTTGCCATGCTAAAATCTCAGGCGATTAGCTTTCCAATGGTGTATGTCTTGTCAATTCACTCCGTCATCACTAATTCACTTTTTTTAAAAACGGTGTCTAGTATAATATCAGAGTTTTTCGCCCAATGTCGGCGCAATTTGATTCCAAAAAAGCTGAAACTTGCCATGCTAAAATCTCAGGCGATTAGCTTTCGATAGGTGTATGTCTTGTCAATTCACTCCGTCATCACTAATTCACTTTTTTTAAAACCGGTGTCTAGTATAATATAAGTGTTTTTCGCCCAGTGTCGGCGCAATTTGATTCCAAAAAAGCTGAAACTTGCCACGCTAAAATCTCAGGCGATTAGCTTTCGAATGGTGTATGTCTTGTCAATTCACTCCGTCATCACTAATTCACTTTTTTTAAAACCGGTGTCTAGTATAATATCAGAGTTTTTCGCCCAGTGTCGGCGTAATTTGATTCCAAAAAAGCTGAAACTTGCCATGCTAAAATCTCAGGCGATTAGCTTTCGAATGGTGTATGTCTTGTCAATTCACTCCGTCATCACTAATTCACTTTTTTTAAAACCGGTGTCTAGTATAATATCAGAGTTTTTCGCCCAGTGTCGGCGTAATTTGATTGCAAAAGAGCTGAAACTTGCCATGCTAAAATCTCAGGCGATTAGCTTTCCAATGGTGTATGTCCTGTCAATTCACTCCGTCATCACTAATTCACTTTTTTTAAAACCGGTGTCTAGTATAATATCAGAGTTTTTCGCCCAGTGTCGGCGTAATTTGATTCCAAAAAAGCTGAAACCTGCCATGCTGAAATCTCAGGCGATTAGCTTTCGAATGGTGTATGTCTTGTCAATTCACTCCGTCATCACTAATTCACTTTTTTTTAAAACCTGTGTCTAGTATAATATCAGAGTTTTTCGCCCAATGTCGGCGCAATTTGATTCCAAAAAAGCTGAAACTTGCCATGCTAAAATCTCAGGCGATTAGCTTTCGATAGGTGTATGTCTTGTCAATTCACTCCGTCATCACTAATTCACTTTTTTTAAAACCGGTGTCTAGTATAATATAAGTGTTTTTCGCCCAGTGTCGGCGCAATTTGATTCCAAAAAAGCTGAAACTTGCCACGCTAAAATCTCAGGCGATTAGCTTTCGAATGGTGTATGTCTTGTCAATTCACTCCGTCATCACTAATTCACTTTTTTTAAAACCGGTGTCTAGTATAATATCAGAGTTTTTCGCCCAGTGTCGGCGTAATTTGATTCCAAAAAAGCTGAAACTTGCCATGCTAAAATCTCAGGCGATTAGCTTTCGAATGGTGTATGTCTTGTCAATTCACTCCGTCATCACTAATTCACTTTTTTTAAAACCGGTGTCTAGTATAATATCAGAGTTTTTCGCCCAGTGTCGGCGTAATTTGATTGCAAAAGAGCTGAAACTTGCCATGCTAAAATCTCAGGCGATTAGCTTACCAATGGTGTATGTCCTGTCAATTCACTCCGTCATCACTAATTCACTTTTTTTAAAACCGGTGTCTAGTATAATATCAGAGTTTTTCGCCCAGTGTCGGCGTAATTTGATTCCAAAAAAGCTGAAACCTGCCATGCTGAAATCTCAGGCGATTAGCTTTCGAATGGTGTATGTCTTGTCAATTCACTCCGTCATCACTAATTCACTTTTTTTAAAACCTGTGTCTAGTATAATATCAGAGTTTTTCGCCCAATGTCGGCGCAATTTGATTCCAAAAAAGCTGAAACTTGCCATGCTAAAATCTCAGGCGATTAGCTTTCGATAGGTGTATGTCTTGTCAATTCACTCCGTCATCACTAATTCACTTTTTTTAAAACCGGTGTCTAGTATAATATAAGTGTTTTTCGCCCAGTGTCGGCGCAATTTGATTCCAAAAAAGCTGAAACTTGCCACGCTAAAATCTCAGGCGATTAGCTTTCGAATGGTGTATGTCTTGTCAATTCACTCCGTCATCACTAATTCACTTTTTTTTAAAACCGGTGTCTAGTATAATATCAGAGTTTTTCGCCCAGTGTCGGCGTAATTTGATTCCAAAAAAGCTGAAACTTGCCATGCTAAAATCTCAGGCGATTAGCTTTCGAATGGTGTATGTCTTGTCAATTCACTCCGTCATCACTAATTCACTTTTTTTAAAACCGGTGTCTAGTATAATATCAGAGTTTTTCGCCCAGTGTCGGCGTAATTTGATTGCAAAAGAGCTGAAACTTGCCATGCTAAAATCTCAGGCGATTAGCTTTCCAATGGTGTATGTCTTGTCAATTCACTCCGTCATCACTAATTCACTTTTTTTTAAAACCGGTGTCTAGTATAATATCAGAGTTTTTCGCCCAGTGTCGGCGTAATTTGATTCCAAAAAAGCTGAAACTTGCCATGCTAAAATCTCAGGCGATTAGCTTTCGAATGGTGTATGTCTTGTCAATTCACTCCGTCATCACTAATTCACTTTTTTTAAACCGGTGTCTAGTATAATATCAGAGTTTTTCGCCCAGTGTCGGCGTAGCTTGATTGCAAAAGAGCTGAAACTTGCCATGCTAAAATCTCAGGCGATTAGCTTTCGAATGGTGTATGTCTTGTCAATTCACTCCGTCATCACTAATTCACTTTTTTTAAAACCGGTGTCTAGTATAATATCAGAGTTTTTCGCCCAATGTCGGCGCAATTTGATTCCAAAAAAGCTGAAACTTGCCATGCTAAAATCTCAGGCGATTAGCTTTCGATAGGTGTATGTCTTGTCAATTCACTCCGTCATCACTAATTCACTTTTTTTAAAACCGGTGTCTAGTATAATATCAGAGTTTTTCGCCCAGTGTCGGCGTAGTTTGATTGCAAAAGAGCTGAAACTTGCCATGCTAAAATCTCAGGCGATTAGCTTTCCAATGGTGTATGTCCTGTCAATTCACTCCGTCATCACTAATTCACTTTTTTTTTAAACCGGTGTCTAGTATAATATCAGAGTTTTTCGCCCAGTGTCGGCGTAGTTTGATTGCAAAAGAGCTGAAACTTGCCATGCTAAAATCTCAGGCGATTAGCTTTCCAATGGTGTATGTCCTGTCAATTCACTCCGTCATCACTAATTCACTTTTTTTAAAACCGGTGTCTAGTATAATATCAGAGTTTTTCGCCCAGTGTCGGCGTAGTTTGATTGCAAAAGAGCTGAAACTTGCCATGCTAAAATCTCAGGCGATTAGCTTTCGAATGGTGTATGTCTTGTCAATTCACTCCGTCATCACTAATTCACTTTTTTTAAAACCGGTGTCTAGTATAATATCAGAGTTTTTCGCCCAGTGTCGGCGTAATTTGATTCCAAAAAAGCTGAAACTTGCCATGCTAAAATCTCAGGCGATTAGCTTTCGAATGGTGTATGTCTTGTCAATTCACTCCGTCATCACTAATTCACTTTTTTTAAAACCGGTGTCTAGTATAATATCAGAGTTTTTCGCCCAGTGTCGGCGTAATTTGATTGCAAAAGAGCTGAAACTTGCCATGCTAAAATCTCAGGCGATTAGCTTTCCAATGGTGTATGTCTTGTCAATTCACTCCGTCATCACTAATTCACTTTTTTTAAAAACGGTGTCTAGTATAATATCAGAGTTTTTCGCCCAATGTCGGCGCAATTTGATTCCAAAAAAGCTGAAACTTGCCATGCTAAAATCTCAGGCGATTAGCTTTCGATAGGTGTATGTCTTGTCAATTCACTCCGTCATCACTAATTCACTTTTTTTAAAACCGGTGTCTAGTATAATATCAGAGTTTTTCGCCCAATGTCGGCGCAATTTGATTCCAAAAAAGCTGAAACTTGCCATGCTAAAATCTCAGGCGATTAGCTTTCGATAGGTGTATGTCTTGTCAATTCACTCCGTCATCACTAATTCACTTTTTTTAAAACCGGTGTCTAGTATAATATCAGAGTTTTTCGCCCAGTGTCGGCGTAGTTTGATTGCAAAAGAGCTGAAACTTGCCATGCTAAAATCTCAGGCGATTAGCTTTCCAATGGTGTATGTCCTGTCAATTCACTCCGTCATCACTAATTCACTTTTTTTTTAAACCGGTGTCTAGTATAATATCAGAGTTTTTCGCCCAGTGTCGGCGTAGTTTGATTGCAAAAGAGCTGAAACTTGCCATGCTAAAATCTCAGGCGATTAGCTTTCCAATGGTGTATGTCCTGTCAATTCACTCCGTCATCACTAATTCACTTTTTTTTAAAACCGGTGTCTAGTATAATATCAGAGTTTTTCGCCCAGTGTCGGCGCAATTTGATTCCAAAAAAGCTGAAACTTGCCATGCTAAAATCTCAGGCGATTAGCTTTCGATAGGTGTATGTCTTGTCAATTCACTCCGTCATCACTAATTCACTTTTTTTAAAACCGGTGTCTAGTATAATATAAGTGTTTTTCGCCCAGTGTCGGCGCAATTTGATTCCAAAAAAGCTGAAACTTGCCACGCTAAAATCTCAGGCGATTAGCTTTCGAATGGTGTATGTCTTGTCAATTCACTCCGTCATCACTAATTCACTTTTTTTAAAACCGGTGTCTAGTATAATATCAAAGTTTTTCGCCCAGTGTCGGCGTAATTTGATTCCAAAAAAGCTGAAACTTGCCATGCTAAAATCTCAGGCGATTAGCTTTCGAATGGTGTATGTCTTGTCAATTCACTCCGTCATCACTAATTCACTTTTTTTAAAACCGGTGTCTAGTATAATATCAGAGTTTTTCGCCCAGTGTCGGCGTAATTTGATTGCAAAAGAGCTGAAACTTGCCATGCTAAAATCTCAGGCGATTAGCTTTCCAATGGTGTATGTCTTGTCAATTCACTCCGTCATCACTAATTCACTTTTTTTAAAAACGGTGTCTAGTATAATATCAGAGTTTTTCGCCCAATGTCGGCGCAATTTGATTCCAAAAAAGCTGAAACTTGCCATGCTAAAATCTCAGGCGATTAGCTTTCGATAGGTGTATGTCTTGTCAATTCACTCCGTCATCACTAATTCACTTTTTTTAAAACCGGTGTCTAGTATAATATAAGTGTTTTTCGCCCAGTGTCGGCGCAATTTGATTCCAAAAAAGCTGAAACTTGCCACGCTAAAATCTCAGGCGATTAGCTTTCGAATGGTGTATGTCTTGTCAATTCACTCCGTCATCACTAATTCACTTTTTTTAAAACCGGTGTCTAGTATAATATCAGAGTTTTTCGCCCAGTGTCGGCGTAATTTGATTCCAAAAAAGCTGAAACTTGCCATGCTAAAATCTCAGGCGATTAGCTTTCGAATGGTGTATGTCTTGTCAATTCACTCCGTCATCACTAATTCACTTTTTTTAAAACCGGTGTCTAGTATAATATCAGAGTTTTTCGCCCAGTGTCGGCGTAATTTGATTGCAAAAGAGCTGAAACTTGCCATGCTAAAATCTCAGGCGATTAGCTTTCCAATGGTGTATGTCTTGTCAATTCACTCCGTCATCACTAATTCACTTTTTTTAAAACCGGTGTCTAGTATAATATCAGAGTTTTTCGCCCAGTGTCGGCGTAATTTGATTCCAAAAAAGCTGAAACTTGCCATGCTAAAATCTCAGGCGATTAGCTTTCGAATGGTGTATGTCTTGTCAATTCACTCCGTCATCACTAATTCACTTTTTTTTAAACCGGTGTCTAGTATAATATCAGAGTTTTTCGCCCAGTGTCGGCGTAGTTTGATTGCAAAAGAGCTGAAACTTGCCATGCTAAAATCTCAGGCGATTAGCTTTCGAATGGTGTATGTCTTGTCAATTCACTCCGTCATCACTAATTCACTTTTTTTAAAACCGGTGTCTAGTATAATATCAGAGTTTTTCGCCCAGTGTCGGCGTAATTTGATTGCAAAAGAGCTGAAACTTGCCATGCTAAAATCTCAGGCGATTAGCTTTCCAATGGTGTATGTCTTGTCAATTCACTCCGTCATCACTAATTCACTTTTTTTTAAAAACGGTGTCTAGTATAATATCAGAGTTTTTCGCCCAATGTCGGCGCAATTTGATTCCAAAAAAGCTGAAACTTGCCATGCTAAAATCTCAGGCGATTAGCTTTCGATAGGTGTATGTCTTGTCAATTCACTCCGTCATCACTAATTCACTTTTTTTAAAACCGGTGTCTAGTATAATATCAGAGTTTTTCGCCCAGTGTCGGCGTAATTTGATTCCAAAAAAGCTGAAACTTGCCATGCTAAAATCTCAGGCGATTAGCTTTCCAATGGTGTATGTCCTGTCAATTCACTCCGTCATCACTAATTCACTTTTTTTAAAACCGGTGTCTAGTATAATATCAGAGTTTTTCGCCCAGTGTCGGCGTAATTTGATTCCAAAAAAGCTGAAACCTGCCATGCTGAAATCTCAGGCGGTTAGCTTTCGAATGGTGTATGTCTTGTCAATTCACTCCGTCATCACTAATTCACTTTTTTTAAAACCGGTGTCTAGTATAATATCAGAGTTTTTCGCCCAATGTCGGCGCAATTTGATTCCAAAAAAGCTGAAACTTGCCATGCTAAAATCTCAGGCGATTAGCTTTCGATAGGTGTATGTCTTGTCAATTCACTCCGTCATCACTAATTCACTTTTTTTAAAACCGGTGTCTAGTATAATATAAGTGTTTTTCGCCCAGTGTCGGCGCAATTTGATTCCAAAAAAGCTGAAACTTGCCACGCTAAAATCCCAGGCGATTAGCTTTCGAATGGTGTATGTCTTGTCAATTCACTCCGTCATCACTAATTCACTTTTTTTTAAAACCGGTGTCTAGTATAATATCAGAGTTTTTCGCCCAGTGTCGGCGTAATTTGATTCCAAAAAAGCTGAAACTTGCCATGCTAAAATCTCAGGCGATTAGCTTTCGAATGGTGTATGTCTTGTCAATTCACTCCGTCATCACTAATTCACTTTTTTTAAAACCGGTGTCTAGTATAATATCAGAGTTTTTCGCCCAGTGTCGGCGTAATTTGATTGCAAAAGAGCTGAAACTTGCCGTGCTAAAATCTCAGGCGATTAGCTTTCGAATGGTGTATGTCTTGTCAATTCACTCCTTCATCACTAATTCACCTTTTTTCAAACCGGTGTCGAGTATAATATCAGAGTTTTTCGCCCAGTGTCGGCGTAGTTTGATTCCAAAAAAGCTGAAACTTGCCATGCTAAAATCTTAGGAGGTTACCTTTCGAAACGTGTATGTCTTGTCAATTCACTCCGTCATCACTAATTCACTTTTTTTTAAAACCGGTGTCTAGTATAATATCAGAGTTTTTCGCCCAGTGTCGGCGTAATTTGATTCCAAAAAAGCTGAAACTTGCCATGCTAAAATCTCAGGCGATTAGCTTTCCAATGGTGTATGTCCTGTCAATTCACTCCGTCATCACTAATTCACTTTTTTTTAAAACCGGTGTCTAGTATAATATCAGAGTTTTTCGCCCAATGTCGGCGCAATTTGATTCCAAAAAAGCTGAAACTTGCCATGCTAAAATCTCAGGCGATTAGCTTTCGATAGGTGTATGTCTTGTCAATTCACTCCGTCATCACTAATTCACTTTTTTTAAAACCGGTGTCTAGTATAATATAAGTGTTTTTCGCCCAGTGTCGGCGCAATTTGATTCCAAAAAAGCTGAAACTTGCCACGCTAAAATCTCAGGCGATTAGCTTTCGAATGGTGTATGTCTTGTCAATTCACTCCGTCATCACTAATTCACTTTTTTTTAAAACCGGTGTCTAGTATAATATCAGAGTTTTTCGCCCAGTGTCGGCGTAATTTGATTCCAAAAAAGCTGAAACTTGCCACGCTAAAATCTCAGGCGATTAGCTTTCGAATGGTGTATGTCTTGTCAATTCACTCCGTCATCACTAATTCACTTTTTTTAAAACCGGTGTCTAGTATAATATCAGAGTTTTTCGCCCAGTGTCGGCGTAATTTGATTGCAAAAGAGCTGAAACTTGCCATGCTAAAATCTCAGGCGATTAGCTTTCCAATGGTGTATGTCTTGTCAATTCACTCCGTCATCACTAATTCACTTTTTTTAAAACCGGTGTCTAGTATAATATCAGAGTTTTTCGCCCAGTGTCGGCGTAATTTGATTCCAAAAAAGCTGAAACTTGCCATGCTAAAATCTCAGGCGATTAGCTTTCGAATGGTGTATGTCTTGTCAATTCACTCCGTCATCACTAATTCACTTTTTTTTAAACCGGTGTCTAGTATAATATCAGAGTTTTTCGCCCAGTGTCGGCGTAGTTTGATTGCAAAAGAGCTGAAACTTGCCATGCTAAAATCTCAGGCGATTAGCTTTCGAATGGTGTATGTCTTGTCAATTCACTCCGTCATCACTAATTCACTTTTTTTAAAACCGGTGTCTAGTATAATATCAGAGTTTTTCGCCCAATGTCGGCGCAATTTGATTCCAAAAAAGCTGAAACTTGCCATGCTAAAATCTCAGGCGATTAGCTTTCGATAGGTGTATGTCTTGTCAATTCACTCCGTCATCACTAATTCACTTTTTTTAAAACCGGTGTCTAGTATAATATCAGAGTTTTTCGCCCAGTGTCGGCGTAATTTGATTCCAAAAAAGCTGAAACTTGCCATGCTAAAATCTCAGGCGATTAGCTTTCCAATGGTGTATGTCCTGTCAATTCACTCCGTCATCACTAATTCACTTTTTTTAAAACCGGTGTCTAGTATAATATCAGAGTTTTTCGCCCAGTGTCGGCGTAATTTGATTCCAAAAAAGCTGAAACCTGCCATGCTGAAATCTCAGGCGGTTAGCTTTCGAATGGTGTATGTCTTGTCAATTCACTCCGTCATCACTAATTCACTTTTTTTAAAACCGGTGTCAAGTATAATATCAGAGTTTTTCGCCCAATGTCGGCGCAATTTGATTCCAAAAAAGCTGAAACTTGCCATGCTAAAATCTCAGGCGATTAGCTTTCGATAGGTGTATGTCTTGTCAATTCACTCCGTCATCACTAATTCACTTTTTTTAAAACCGGTGTCTAGTATAATATAAGTGTTTTTCGCCCAGTGTCGGCGCAATTTGATTCCAAAAAAGCTGAAACTTGCCACGCTAAAATCCCAGGCGATTAGCTTTCGAATGGTGTATGTCTTGTCAATTCACTCCGTCATCACTAATTCACTTTTTTTAAAACCGGTGTCTAGTATAATATCAGAGTTTTTCGCCCAGTGTCGGCGTAATTTGATTCCAAAAAAGCTGAAACTTGCCATGCTAAAATCTCAGGCGATTAGCTTTCGAATGGTGTATGTCTTGTCAATTCACTCCGTCATCACTAATTCACTTTTTTTAAAACCGGTGTCTAGTATAATATCAGAGTTTTTCGCCCAGTGTCGGCGTAATTTGATTGCAAAAGAGCTGAAACTTGCCGTGCTAAAATCTCAGGCGATTAGCTTTCGAATGGTGTATGTCTTGTCAATTCACTCCTTCATCACTAATTCACCTTTTTTCAAACCGGTGTCGAGTATAATATCAGAGTTTTTCGCCCAGTGTCGGCGTAGTTTGATTCCAAAAAAGCTGAAACTTGCCATGCTAAAATCTTAGGAGGTTACCTTTCGAAACGTGTATGTCTTGTCAATTCACTCCGTCATCACTAATTCACTTTTTTTTAAAACCGGTGTCTAGTATAATATCAGAGTTTTTCGCCCAGTGTCGGCGTAATTTGATTCCAAAAAAGCTGAAACTTGCCATGCTAAAATCTCAGGCGATTAGCTTTCCAATGGTGTATGTCCTGTCAATTCACTCCGTCATCACTAATTCACTTTTTTTAAAACCGGTGTCTAGTATAATATCAGAGTTTTTCGCCCAGTGTCGGCGTAATTTGATTCCAAAAAAGCTGAAACCTGCCATGCTGAAATCTCAGGCGGTTAGCTTTCGAATGGTGTATGTCTTGTCAATTCACTCCGTCATCACTAATTCACTTTTTTTTAAAACCGGTGTCTAGTATAATATCAGAGTTTTTCGCCCAATGTCGGCGCAATTTGATTCCAAAAAAGCTGAAACTTGCCATGCTAAAATCTCAGGCGATTAGCTTTCGATAGGTGTATGTCTTGTCAATTCACTCCGTCATCACTAATTCACTTTTTTTAAAACCGGTGTCTAGTATAATATAAGTGTTTTTCGCCCAGTGTCGGCGCAATTTGATTCCAAAAAAGCTGAAACTTGCCATGCTAAAATCTCAGGCGACTAGCTTTTGAATGGTGTATGTCTTGTCAATTCACTCCGTCATCACTAATTCACCTTTTTTCAAAACCGGTGTCTAGTATAATATCAGAGTTTTTCGCCCAATGTCGGCGCAATTTGATTCCAAAAAAGCTGAAACTTGCCATGCTAAAATCTCAGGCGATTAGCTTTCGATAGGTGTATGTCTTGTCAATTCACTCCGTCATCACTAATTCACTTTTTTTTAAAACCGGTGTCTAGTATAATATCAGAGTTTTTCGCCCAATGTCGGCGCAATTTGATTCCAAAAAAGCTGAAACTTGCCATGCTAAAATCTCAGGCGATTAGCTTTCGATAGGTGTATGTCTTGTCAATTCACTCCGTCATCACTAATTCACTTTTTTTAAAACCGGTGTCTAGTATAATATAAGTGTTTTTCGCCCAGTGTCGGCGCAATTTGATTCCAAAAAAGCTGAAACTTGCCATGCTAAAATCTCAGGCGACTAGCTTTTGAATGGTGTATGTCTTGTCAATTCACTCCGTCATCACTAATTCACCTTTTTTCAAAACCGGTGTCGAGTATAATATCAGAGTTTTTCGCCCAGTGTCGGCGTAGTTTGATTCCAAAAAAGCTGAAACTTGCCATGCTAAAATCTTAGGAGGTTACCTTTCGAAACGTGTATGTCTTGTCAATTCACTCCGTCATCACTAATTCACTTTTTTTTTCAAACCGGTGTCGAGTATAATATCAGAGTTTTTCGCCCAGTGTCGGCGTAGTTTGATTCCAAAAAAGCTGAAACTTGCCATGCTAAAATCTTAGGAGGTTACCTTTCGAAACGTGTATGTCATGTCAATTCACTCCTTCATCACTAATTCACTTTTTTTTTCAAACCGGTGTCGAGTATAATATCAGAGTTTTTCGCCCAGTGTCGGCGTAGTTTGATTCCAAAAAAGCTGAAACTTGCCATGCTAAAATCTCAGGCGATTAGCTTTCGAATGGTGTATGTCTTGTCAATTCACTCCTTCATCACTAATTCACCTTTTTTCAAAACCGGTGTCTAGTATAATATCAGAGTTTTTCGCCCAGTGTCGGCGTAGTTTGATTCCAAAAAAGCTGAAACTTGCCATGCTAAAATCTCAGGCGATTAGCTTTCGAATGGTGTATGTCTTGTCAATTCACTCCTTCATCACTAATTCACCTTTTTTCAAAACCGGTGTCTAGTATAATATCAGAGTTTTTGGCCTCGGGCGGGCGTAATTTGATTCCAAAAAAGCTGAAACTTGCCATGCTAAAATCTCAGGCGACTAGCTTTTGAATGGTGTATGTCTTGTCAATTCACTCCTTCATCACTAATTCACCTTTTTTCAAAACCGGTGTCTAGTATAATATCAGAGTTTTTCGCCCAGTGTCGGCGTAGTTTGATTCCAAAAAAGCTGAAACTTGCCATGCTAAAATCTCAGGCGATTAGCTTTCGAATGGTGTATGTCTTGTCAATTCACTCCTTCATCACTAATTCACCTTTTTTCAAAACCGGTGTCTAGTATAATATCAGAGTTTTTGGCCTCGGGCGGGCGTAATTTGATTCCAAAAAAGCTGAAACTTGCCATGCTAAAATCTCAGGCGACTAGCTTTTGAATGGTGTATGTCTTGTCAATTCACTCCTTCATCACTAATTCACCTTTTTTCAAAACCGGTGTCTAGTATAATATCAGAGTTTTTCGCCCAGTGTCGGCGTAGTTTGATTCCAAAAAAGCTGAAACTTGCCATGCTAAAATCTCAGGCGATTAGCTTTCGAATGGTGTATGTCTTGTCAATTCACTCCGTCATCACTAATCCACTTTTTTTAAAACCGGTGTCTAGTATAATATCAGAGTTTTTCGCCCAGTGTCGGCGTAATTTGATTGCAAAAGAGCTGAAACTTGCCGTGCTAAAATCTCAGGCGATTAGCTTTCGAATGGTGTATGTCTTGTCAATTCACTCCTTCATCACTAATTCACCTTTTTTCAAACCGCTGTCGAGTATAATATCAGAGTTTTTCGCCCAGTGTCGGCGTAGTTTGATTCCAAAAAAGCTGAAACTTGCCATGCTAAAATCTTAGGAGGTTACCTTTCGAAACGTGTATGTCTTGTCAATTCACTCCGTCATCACTAATTCACTTTTTTTTCAAACCGGTGTCGAGTATAATATCAGAGTTTTTCGCCCAGTGTCGGCGTAGTTTGATTCCAAAAAAGCTGAAACTTGCCATGCTAAAATCTTAGGAGGTTACCTTTCGAAACGTGTATGTCATGTCAATTCACTCCTTCATCACTAATTCACTTTTTTTTCAAAACCGGTGTCGAGTATAATATCAGAGTTTTTCGCCCAGTGTCGGCGTAGTTTGATTCCAAAAAAGCTGAAACTTGCCATGCTAAAATCTCAGGCGATTAGCTTTCGAATGGTGTATGTCTTGTCAATTCACTCCTTCATCACTAATTCACCTTTTTTCAAAACCGGTGTCTAGTATAATATCAGAGTTTTTCGCCCAGTGTCGGCGTAGTTTGATTCCAAAAAAGCTGAAACTTGCCATGCTAAAATCTCAGGCGATTAGCTTTCGAATGGTGTATGTCTTGTCAATTCACTCCTTCATCACTAATTCACCTTTTTTCAAAACCGGTGTCTAGTATAATATCAGAGTTTTTGGCCTCGGGCGGGCGTAATTTGATTCCAAAAAAGCTGAAACTTGCCATGCTAAAATCTCAGGCGACTAGCTTTTGAATGGTGTATGTCTTGTCAATTCACTCCTTCATCACTAATTCACCTTTTTTCAAAACCGGTGTCTAGTATAATATCAGAGTTTTTCGCCCAGTGTCGGCGTAGTTTGATTCCAAAAAAGCTGAAACTTGCCATGCTAAAATCTCAGGCGATTAGCTTTCGAATGGTGTATGTCTTGTCAATTCACTCCTTCATCACTAATTCACCTTTTTTCAAAACCGGTGTCTAGTATAATATCAGAGTTTTTGGCCTCGGGCGGGCGTAATTTGATTCCAAAAAAGCTGAAACTTGCCATGCTAAAATCTCAGGCGACTAGCTTTTGAATGGTGTATGTCTTGTCAATTCACTCCTTCATCACTAATTCACCTTTTTTCAAAACCGGTGTCTAGTATAATATCAGAGTTTTTCGCCCAGTGTCGGCGTAGTTTGATTCCAAAAAAGCTGAAACTTGCCATGCTAAAATCTCAGGCGATTAGCTTTCGAATGGTGTATGTCTTGTCAATTCACTCCTTCATCACTAATTCACCTTTTTTCAAAACCGGTGTCTAGTATAATATCAGAGTTTTTGGCCTCGGGCGGGCGTAATTTGATTCCAAAAAAGCTGAAACTTGCCATGCTAAAATCTCAGGCGACTAGCTTTCGAATGGTGTATGTCTTGTCAATTCACTCCTTCATCACTAATTCACCTTTTTTCAAAACCGGTGTCTAGTATAATATCAGAGTTTTTGGCCTCGGGCGGGCGTAATTTGATTCCAAAAAAGCTGAAACTTGCCATGCTAAAATCTCAGGCGACTAGCTTTTGAATGGTGTATGTCTTGTCAATTCACTCCTTCATCACTAATTCACCTTTTTTCAAAACCGGTGTCTAGTATAATATCAGAGTTTTTCGCCCAGTGTCGGCGTAGTTTGATTCCAAAAAAGCTGAAACTTGCCGTGCTAAAATCTCAGGCGATTAGCTTTCGAATGGTGTATGTCTTGTCAATTCACTCCTTCATCACTAATTCACCTTTTTTCAAAACCGGTGTCTAGTATAATATCAGAGTTTTTGGCCTCGGGCGGGCGTAATTTGATTCCAAAAAAGCTGAAACTTGCCATGCTAAAATCTCAGGCGACTAGCTTTTGAATGGTGTATGTCTTGTCAATTCACTCCTTCATCACTAATTCACCTTTTTTCAAAACCGGTGTCTAGTATAATATCAGAGTTTTTCGCCCAGTGTCGGCGTAGTTTGATTCCAAAAAAGCTGAAACTTACCATGCTAAAATCTCAGGCGATTAGCTTTCGAATGGTGTATGTCTTGTCAATTCACTCCTTCATCACTAATTCACCTTTTTTCAAAACCGGTGTCTAGTATAATATCAGAGTTTTTGGCCTCGGGCGGGCGTAATTTGATTCCAAAAAAGCTGAAACTTGCCATGCTAAAATCTCAGGCGACTAGCTTTCGAATGGTGTATGTCTTGTCAATTCACTCCTTCATCACTAATTCACCTTTTTTTAAAACCGGTGTCTAGTATAATATCAGAGTTTTTGGCCTCGGGCGGGCGTAATTTGATTCCAAAAAAGCTGAAACTTGCCATGCTAAAATCTCAGGCGACTAGCTTTTGAATGGTGTATGTCTTGTCAATTCACTCCTTCATCACTAATTCACCTTTTTTAAAACCGGTGTCGAGTATAATATCAGAGTTTTTCGCCCAGTGTCGGCGTAGTTTGATTCCAAAAAAGCTGAAACTTGCCATGCTAAAATCTTAGGAGGTTACCTTTCGAATGGTGTATGTCATGTCAATTCACTCCTTCATCACTAATTCACCTTTTTTTAAAACCGGTGTCTAGTATAATATCAGAGTTTTTGGCCTCGGGCGGGCGTAATTTGATTCCAAAAAAGCTGAAACTTGCCATGCTAAAATCTCAGGCGACTAGCTTTTGAATGGTGTATGTCTTGTCAATTCACTCCTTCATCACTAATTCACCTTTTTTAAAACCGGTGTCGAGTATAATATCAGAGTTTTTCGCCCAGTGTCGGCGTAGTTTGATTCCAAAAAAGCTGAAACTTGCCATGCTAAAATCTCAGGCGATTAGCTTTTGAATGGTGTATGTCTTGTCAATTCACTCCTTCATCACTAATTCACCTTTTTTCAAAACCGGTGTCTAGTATAATATCAGAGTTTTTGGCCTCGGGCGGGCGTAATTTGATTCCAAAAAAGCTGAAACTTGCCATGCTAAAATCTCAGGCGACTAGCTTTTGAATGGTGTATGTCTTGTCAATTCACTCCTTCATCACTAATTCACCTTTTTTCAAAACCGGTGTCTAGTATAATATCAGAGTTTTTGGCCTCGGGTCGGGCGTAGATTTGATTCCAAAAAAGCTGAAACTTGCCATGCTAAAATCTCAGGCGACTAGCTTTTGAATGGTGTATGTCTTGTCAATTCACTCCTTCATCACTAATTCACTTTTTTTCAAAACCGGTGTCTAGTATAATATCAGAGTTTTTCGCCCAGTGTCGGCGTAGTTTGATTCCAAAAAAGCTGAAACTTGCCATGCTAAAATCTTAGGAGGTTACCTTTCGAAACGTGTATGTCATGTCAATTCACTCCTTCATCACTAATTCACTTTTTTTCAAACCGGTGTCTAGTATAATATCAGAGTTTTTCGCCCAGTGTCGGCGTAGTTTGATTCCAAAAAAGCTGAAACTTGCCATGCTAAAATCTTAGGAGGTTACCTTTCGAAACGTGTATGTCATGTCAATTCACTCCTTCATCACTAATTCACTTTTTTTTCAAACCGGTGTCGAGTATAATATCAGAGTTTTTCGCCCAGTGTCGGCGTAGTTTGATTCCAAAAAAGCTGAAACTTGCCATGCTAAAATCTTAGGAGGTTACCTTTCGAAACGTGTATGTCATGTCAATTCACTCCTTCATCACTAATTCACTTTTTTTCAAACCGGTGTCTAGTATAATATCAGAGTTTTTCGCCCAGTGTCGGCGTAGTTTGATTCCAAAAAAGCTGAAACTTGCCACGCTAAAATCTTAGGAGGTTACCTTTCGAAACGTGTATGTCATGTCAATTCACTCCTTCATCACTAATTCACCTTTTTTCAAAACCGGTGTCTAGTATAATATCAGAGTGTTTCGCCCAGTGTGGGCGTAGTTTGATTCCAAAAAAGCTGAAACTTGCCATGCTAAAATCTCAGGCGATTAGCTTTCGAATGGTGTATGTCTTGTCAATTCACTCCGTCATCACTAATTCACCTTTTTTCAAAACCGGTGTCTAGTATAATATCAGAGTTTTTCTCCCAGTGTCGGCGTAGTTTGATTCCAAAAAAGCTGAAACTTGCCATGCTAAAATCTCAGGCGATTAGCTTTCGAATGGTGTATGTCTTGTCAATTCACTCCTTCATCACTAATTCACCTTTTTTCAAAACCGGTGTCTAGTATAATATCAGAGTTTTTCTCCCAGTGTCGGCGTAGTTTGATTCCAAAAAAGCTGAAACTTGCCACGCTAAAATCTCAGGCGACTAGCTTTTGAATGGTGTATGTCTTGTCAATTCACTCCTTCATCACTAATTCACCTTTTTTCAAAACCGGTGTCTAGTATAATATCAGAGTTTTTCGCCCAGTGTCGGCGTAGTTTGATTCCAAAAAAGCTGAAACTTGCCATGCTAAAATCTCAGGCGATTAGCTTTCGAATGGTGTATGTCTTGTCAATTCACTCCTTCATCACTAATTCACCTTTTTTCAAAACCGGTGTCTAGTATAATATCAGAGTTTTTGGCCTCGGGCGGGCGTAATTTGATTCCAAAAAAGCTGAAACTTGCCATGCTAAAATCTCAGGCGACTAGCTTTTGAATGGTGTATGTCTTGTCAATTCACTCCTTCATCACTAATTCACCTTTTTTCAAAACCGGTGTCTAGTATAATATCAGAGTTTTTCGCCCAGTGTCGGCGTAGTTTGATTCCAAAAAAGCTGAAACTTGCCATGCTAAAATCTCAGGCGATTAGCTTTCGAATGGTGTATGACTTGTCAATTCACTCCTTCATCACTAATTCACCTTTTTTCAAAACCGGTGTCTAGTATAATATCAGAGTTTTTCGCCCAGTGTCGGCGTAGTTTGATTCCAAAAAAGCTGAAACTTGCCATGCTAAAATCTCAGGCGATTAGCTTTCGAATGGTGTATGTCTTGTCAATTCACTCCTTCATCACTAATTCACCTTTTTTCAAAACCGGTGTCTAGTATAATATCAGAGTTTTTGGCCTCGGGCGGGCGTAATTTGATTCCAAAAAAGCTGAAACTTGCCATGGTAAAATCTTAGGAGGTTACCTTTCGAATGGTGTATGTCATGTCAATTCACTCCTTCATCACTAATTCACTTTTTTTCAAACCGGTGTCGAGTATAATATCAGAGTTTTTCGCCCAGTGTCGGCGTAGTTTGATTCCAAAAAAGCTGAAACTTGCCATGCTAAAATCTTAGGAGGTTACCTTTCGAAACGTGTATGTCTTGTCAATTCACTCCGTCATCACTAATTCACCTTTTTTCAAAACCGGTGTCTAGTATAATATCAGAGTTTTTCGCCCAGTGTGGGCGTAGTTTGATTCCAAACAAGCTGAAACTTGCCATGCTAAAATCTCAGGCGATTAGCTTTCGAATGGTGTATGTCTTGTCAATTCACTCCTTCATCACTAATTCACCTTTTTTCAAAACCGGTGTCTAGTATAATATCAGAGTTTTTCGCCCAGTGTCGGCGTAGTTTGATTCCAAAAAAGCTGAAACTTGCCATGCTAAAATCTCAGGCGATTAGCTTTCGAATGGTGTATGTCTTGTCAATTCACTCCTTCATCACTAATTCACCTTTTTTCAAAACCGGTGTCTAGTATAATATCAGAGTTTTTCGCCCAGTGTCGGCGTAGTTTGATTCCAAAAAAGCTGAAACTTGCCATGCTAAAATCTCAGGCGATTAGCTTTCGAATGGTGTATGTCTTGTCAATTCACTCCTTCATCACTAATTCACCTTTTTTCAAAACCGGTGTCTAGTATAATATCAGAGTTTTTCGCCCAGTGTCGGCGTAGTTTGATTCCAAAAAAGCTGAAACTTGCCATGCTAAAATCTCAGGCGATTAGCTTTCGAATGGTGTATGTCTTGTCAATTCACTCCTTCATCACTAATTCACCTTTTTTTCAAACCGGTGTCTAGTATAATATCAGAGTTTTTCGCCCAGTGTCGGCGTAGTTTGATTCCAAAAAAGCTGAAACTTGCCATGCTAAAATCTTAGGAGGTTACCTTTCGAATGGTGTATGTCATGTCAATTCACTCCTTCATCACTAATTCACTTTTTTTTCAAACCGGTGTCGAGTATAATATCAGAGTTTTTCGCCCAGTGTCGGCGTAGTTTGATTCCAAAAAAGCTGAAACTTGCCATGCTAAAATCTTAGGAGGTTACCTTTCGAAACGTGTATGTCATGTCAATTCACTCCTTCATCACTAATTCACCTTTTTTTCAAACCGGTGTCTAGTATAATATCAGAGTTTTTGGCCTCAGTGTCGGGCGTAATTTGATTCCAAAAAAGCTGAAACTTGCCATGCTAAAATCTTAGGAGGTTACCTTTCGAATGGTGTATGTCATGTCAATTCACTCCTTCATCACTAATTCACTTTTTTTTCAAACCGGTGTCGAGTATAATATCAGAGTTTTTCGCCCAGTGTCGGCGTAGTTTGATTCCAAAAAAGCTGAAACTTGCCATGCTAAAATCTTAGGAGGTTACCTTTCGAAACGTGTATGTCATGTCAATTCACTCCTTCATCACTAATTCACCTTTTTTCAAAACCGGTGTCTAGTATAATATCAGAGTTTTTGGCCTCAGTGCGGGCGTAATTTGATTCCAAAAAAGCTGAAACTTGCCATGGTAAAATCTTAGGCGGTTACCTTTCGAATGGTGTATGTCATGTCAATTCACTCCTTCATCACTAATTCACCTTTTTTCAAAACCGGTGTCGAGTATAATATCAGAGTTTTTCGCCCAGTGTCGGCGTAGTTTGATTCCAAAAAAGCTGAAACTTGCCATGCTAAAATCTTAGGAGGTTACCTTTCGAATGGTGTATGTCATGTCAATTCACTCCTTCATCACTAATTCACTTTTTTTCAAACCGGTGTCTAGTATAATATCAGAGTTTTTCGCCCAGTGTCGGCGTAGTTTGATTCCAAAAAAGCTGAAACTTGCCATGCTAAAATCTTAGGAGGTTACCTTTCGAATGGTGTATGTCATGTCAATTCACTCCTTCATCACTAATTCACTTTTTTTCAAACCGGTGTCTAGTATAATATCAGAGTTTTTCGCCCAGTGTCGGCGTAGTTTGATTCCAAAAAAGCTGAAACTTGCCATGCTAAAATCTTAGGAGGTTACCTTTCGAAACGTGTATGTCATGTCAATTCACTCCTTCATCACTAATTCACCTTTTTTCAAAACCGGTGTCTAGTATAATATCAGAGTTTTTCGCCCAGTGTCGGGCGTAGTTTGATTCCAAAAAAGCTGAAACTTGCCATGCTAAAATCTCAGGCGATTAGCTTTCGAATGGTGTATGTCTTGTCAATTCACTCCTTCATCACTAATTCACCTTTTTTCAAAACCGGTGTCTAGTATAATATCAGAGTTTTTCGCCCAGTGTCGGCGTAGTTTGATTCCAAAAAAGCTGAAACTTGCCATGCTAAAATCTCAGGCGGTTAGCTTTCGAATGGTGTATGTCTTGTCAATTCACTCCTTCATCACTAATTCACCTTTTTTCAAAACCGGTGTCTAGTATAATATCAGAGTTTTTCGCCCAGTGTGGGCGTAGTTTGATTCCAAAAAAGCTGAAACTTGCCATGCTAAAATCTTAGGAGGTTACCTTTCGAATGGTGTATGTCATGTCAATTCACTCCTTCATCACTAATTCACTTTTTTTTCAAACCGGTGTCGAGTATAATATCAGAGTTTTTCGCCCAGTGTCGGCGTAGTTTGATTCCAAAAAAGCTGAAACTTGCCATGCTAAAATCTTAGGAGGTTACCTTTCGAAACGTGTATGTCATGTCAATTCACTCCTTCATCACTAATTCACTTTTTTTCAAACCGGTGTCTAGTATAATATCAGAGTTTTTCGCCCAGTGTCGGCGTAGTTTGATTCCAAAAAAGCTGAAACTTGCCATGCTAAAATCTTAGGAGGTTACCTTTCGAATGGTGTATGTCATGTCAATTCACTCCTTCATCACTAATTCACTTTTTTTCAAACCGGTGTCTAGTATAATATCAGAGTTTTTCGCCCAGTGTCGGCGTAGTTTGATTCCAAAAAAGCTGAAACTTGCCATGCTAAAATCTTAGGAGGTTACCTTTCGAAACGTGTATGTCATGTCAATTCACTCCTTCATCACTAATTCACCTTTTTTCAAAACCGGTGTCTAGTATAATATCAGAGTTTTTCGCCCAGTGTGGGCGTAGTTTGATTCCAAAAAAGCTGAAACTTGCCATGCTAAAATCTCAGGCGATTAGCTTTCGAATGGTGTATGTCTTGTCAATTCACTCCTTCATCACTAATTCACCTTTTTTCAAAACCGGTGTCTAGTATAATATCAGAGTTTTTGGCCTCGGGCGGGCGTAATTTGATTCCAAAAAAGCTGAAACTTGCCATGCTAAAATCTCAGGCGACTAGCTTTTGAATGGTGTATGTCTTGTCAATTCACTCCTTCATCACTAATTCACCTTTTTTCAAAACCGGTGTCTAGTATAATATCAGAGTTTTTCGCCCAGTGTCGGCGTAGTTTGATTCCAAAAAAGCTGAAACTTGCCATGCTAAAATCTTAGGAGGTTACCTTTCGAATGGTGTATGTCATGTCAATTCACTCCTTCATCACTAATTCACCTTTTTTCAAAACCGGTGTCTAGTATAATATCAGAGTTTTTGGCCTCGGGCGGGCGTAATTTGATTCCAAAAAAGCTGAAACTTGCCATGCTAAAATCTCAGGCGACTAGCTTTTGAATGGTGTATGTCTTGTCAATTCACTCCTTCATCACTAATTCACCTTTTTTCAAAACCGGTGTCTAGTATAATATCAGAGTTTTTCGCCCAGTGTCGGCGTAGTTTGATTCCAAAAAAGCTGAAACTTGCCATGCTAAAATCTTAGGCGGTTACCTTTCGAATGGTGTATGTCATGTCAATTCACTCCTTCATCACTAATTCACCTTTTTTCAAAACCGGTGTCTAGTATAATATCAGAGTTTTTGGCCTCGGGCGGGCGTAATTTGATTCCAAAAAAGCTGAAACTTGCCATGGTAAAATCTTAGGAGGTTACCTTTCGAATGGTGTATGTCATGTCAATTCACTCCTTCATCACTAATTCACTTTTTTTCAAACCGGTGTCGAGTATAATATCAGAGTTTTTCGCCCAGTGTCGGCGTAGTTTGATTCCAAAAAAGCTGAAACTTGCCATGCTAAAATCTTAGGAGGTTACCTTTCGAAACGTGTATGTCATGTCAATTCACTCCTTCATCACTAATTCACTTTTTTTCAAAACCGGTGTCTAGTATAATATCAGAGTTTTTCGCCCAGTGTCGGCGTAGTTTGATTCCAAAAAAGCTGAAACTTGCCATGCTAAAATCTTAGGAGGTTACCTTTCGAATGGTGTATGTCATGTCAATTCACTCCTTCATCACTAATTCACCTTTTTTCAAAACCGGTGTCTAGTATAATATCAGAGTTTTTGGCCTCGGTGCGGGCGTAATTTGATTCCAAAAAAGCTGAAACTTGCCATGCTAAAATCTCAGGCGGTTAGCTTTCGAATGGTGTATGTCTTGTCAATTCACTCCTTCATCACTAATTCACCTTTTTTTAAAACCGGTGTCTAGTATAATATCAGAGTTTTTGGCCTCGGGCGGGCGTAATTTGATTCCAAAAAAGCTGAAACTTGCCATGCTAAAATCTCAGGCGACTAGCTTTTGAATGGTGTATGTCTTGTCAATTCACTCCTTCATCACTAATTCACCTTTTTTTAAAACCGGTGTCGAGTATAATATCAGAGTTTTTCGCCCAGTGTCGGCGTAGTTTGATTCCAAAAAAGCTGAAACTTGCCATGCTAAAATCTTAGGCGGTTACCTTTCGAATGGTGTATGTCATGTCAATTCACTCCTTCATCACTAATTCACCTTTTTTCAAAACCGGTGTCTAGTATAATATCAGAGTTTTTCGCCCAGTGTCGGGCGTAGTTTGATTCCAAAAAAGCTGAAACTTGCCATGCTAAAATCTTAGGAGGTTACCTTTCGAATGGTGTATGTCATGTCAATTCACTCCTTCATCACTAATTCACCTTTTTTCAAAACCGGTGTCTAGTATAATATCAGAGTTTTTCGCCCAGTGTCGGCGTAGTTTGATTCCAAAAAAGCTGAAACTTGCCATGCTAAAATCTTAGGAGGTTACCTTTCGAATGGTGTATGTCATGTCAATTCACTCCTTCATCACTAATTCACCTTTTTTTAAAACCGGTGTCTAGTATAATATCAGAGTTTTTGGCCTCGGGCGGGCGTAATTTGATTCCAAAAAAGCTGAAACTTGCCATGCTAAAATCTCAGGCGGTTAGCTTTTGAATGGTGTATGTCTTGTCAATTCACTCCTTCATCACTAATTCACTTTTTTTCAAACCGGTGTCGAGTATAATATCAGAGTTTTTCGCCCAGTGTCGGCGTAGTTTGATTCCAAAAAAGCTGAAACTTGCCATGCTAAAATCTTAGGAGGTTACCTTTCGAAACGTGTATGTCATGTCAATTCACTCCTTCATCACTAATTCACTTTTTTTCAAACCGGTGTCTAGTATAATATCAGAGTGTTTCGCCCAGTGTGGGCGTAGTTTGATTCCAAACAAGCTGAAACTTGCCACGCTAAAATCTCAGGCGACTAGCTTTTGAATGGTGTATGTCTTGTCAATTCACTCCTTCATCACTAATTCACCTTTTTTAAAACCGGTGTCTAGTATAATATCAGAGTTTTTGGCCTCGGTGCGGGCGTAATTTGATTCCAAAAAAGCTGAAACTTGCCATGGTAAAATCTTAGGAGGTTACCTTTCGAATGGTGTATGTCATGTCAATTCACTCCTTCATCACTAATTCACTTTTTTTCAAACCGGTGTCGAGTATAATATCAGAGTTTTTCGCCCAGTGTCGGCGTAGTTTGATTCCAAAAAAGCTGAAACTTGCCATGCTAAAATCTTAGGAGGTTACCTTTCGAAACGTGTATGTCATGTCAATTCACTCCTTCATCACTAATTCACCTTTTTTTCAAACCGGTGTCTAGTATAATATCAGAGTTTTTCGCCCAGTGTCGGCGTAGTTTGATTCCAAAAAAGCTGAAACTTGCCATGCTAAAATCTCAGGCGATTAGCTTTCGAATGGTGTATGTCATGTCAATTCACTCCTTCATCACTAATTCACCTTTTTTTCAAAACCGGTGTCTAGTATAATATCAGAGTTTTTCGCCCAGTGTCGGCGTAGTTTGATTCCAAAAAAGCTGAAACTTGCCATGCTAAAATCTCAGGCGATTAGCTTTCGAATGGTGTATGTCTTGTCAATTCACTCCTTCATCACTAATTCACCTTTTTTCAAAACCGGTGTCTAGTATAATATCAGAGTTTTTCGCCCAGTGTCGGCGTAGTTTGATTCCAAAAAAGCTGAAACTTGCCATGCTAAAATCTCAGGCGATTAGCTTTCGAATGGTGTATGTCTTGTCAATTCACTCCTTCATCACTAATTCACCTTTTTTTAAAACCGGTGTCTAGTATAATATCAGAGTTTTTGGCCTCGGGCGGGCGTAATTTGATTCCAAAAAAGCTGAAACTTGCCATGCTAAAATCTCAGGCGACTAGCTTTTGAATGGTGTATGTCTTGTCAATTCACTCCTTCATCACTAATTCACCTTTTTTTAAAACCGGTGTCGAGTATAATATCAGAGTTTTTCGCCCAGTGTCGGCGTAGTTTGATTCCAAAAAAGCTGAAACTTGCCATGCTAAAATCTTAGGAGGTTACCTTTCGAAACGTGTATGTCATGTCAATTCACTCCTTCATCACTAATTCACCTTTTTTTAAAACCGGTGTCTAGTATAATATCAGAGTTTTTGGCCTCGGGCGGGCGTAATTTGATTCCAAAAAAGCTGAAACTTGCCATGGTAAAATCTTAGGAGGTTACCTTTCGAATGGTGTATGTCATGTCAATTCACTCCTTCATCACTAATTCACTTTTTTTCAAACCGGTGTCGAGTATAATATCAGAGTTTTTCGCCCAGTGTCGGCGTAGTTTGATTCCAAAAAAGCTGAAACTTGCCATGCTAAAATCTTAGGAGGTTACCTTTCGAAATGGTGTATGTCATGTCAATTCACTCCTTCATCACTAATTCACCTTTTTTTCAAACCGGTGTCGAGTATAATATCAGAGTTTTTCGCCCAGTGTCGGCGTAGTTTGATTCCAAAAAAGCTGAAACTTGCCATGCTAAAATCTTAGGAGGTTACCTTTCGAATGGTGTATGTCATGTCAATTCACTCCTTCATCACTAATTCACCTTTTTTCAAAACCGGTGTCTAGTATAATATCAGAGTTTTTCGCCCAGTGTCGGCGTAGTTTGATTCCAAAAAAGCTGAAACTTGCCATGCTAAAATCTCAGGCGATTAGCTTTCGAATGGTGTATGTCTTGTCAATTCACTCCTTCATCACTAATTCACCTTTTTTCAAAACCGGTGTCTAGTATAATATCAGAGTTTTTCGCCCAGTGTCGGCGTAGTTTGATTCCAAAAAAGCTGAAACTTGCCATGCTAAAATCTCAGGCGATTAGCTTTCGAATGGTGTATGTCTTGTCAATTCACTCCTTCATCACTAATTCACCTTTTTTCAAAACCGGTGTCTAGTATAATATCAGAGTTTTTCGCCCAGTGTCGGCGTAGTTTGATTCCAAAAAAGCTGAAACTTGCCATGCTAAAATCTCAGGCGATTAGCTTTCGAATGGTGTATGTCTTGTCAATTCACTCCTTCATCACTAATTCACCTTTTTTTAAAACCGGTGTCTAGTATAATATCAGAGTTTTTGGCCTCGGGCGGGCGTAATTTGATTCCAAAAAAGCTGAAACTTGCCATGCTAAAATCTCAGGCGACTAGCTTTTGAATGGTGTGTGTCTTGTCAATTCACTCCTTCATCACTAATTCACCTTTTTTTAAAACCGGTGTCGAGTATAATATCAGAGTTTTTCGCCCAGTGTCGGCGTAGTTTGATTCCAAAAAAGCTGAAACTTGCCATGCTAAAATCTTAGGAGGTTACCTTTCGAAACGTGTATGTCATGTCAATTCACTCCTTCATCACTAATTCACCTTTTTTTAAAACCGGTGTCTAGTATAATATCAGAGTTTTTGGCCTCGGGCGGGCGTAATTTGATTCCAAAAAAGCTGAAACTTGCCATGGTAAAATCTTAGGAGGTTACCTTTCGAATGGTGTATGTCATGTCAATTCACTCCTTCATCACTAATTCACTTTTTTTCAAACCGGTGTCGAGTATAATATCAGAGTTTTTCGCCCAGTGTCGGCGTAGTTTGATTCCAAAAAAGCTGAAACTTGCCATGCTAAAATCTTAGGAGGTTACCTTTCGAAACGTGTATGTCATGTCAATTCACTCCTTCATCACTAATTCACCTTTTTTTAAAACTGGTGTCTAGTATAATATCAGAGTTTTTGGCCTCGGGCGGGCGTAATTTGATTCCAAAAAAGCTGAAACTTGCCATGGTAAAATCTTAGGGGGTTACCTTTCGAATGGTGTATGTCATGTCAATTCACTCCTTCATCACTAATTCACTTTTTTTCAAACCGGTGTCGAGTATAATATCAGAGTTTTTCGCCCAGTGTCGGCGTAGTTTGATTCCAAAAAAGCTGAAACTTGCCATGCTAAAATCTTAGGAGGTTACCTTTCGAAACGTGTATGTCATGTCAATTCACTCCTTCATCACTAATTCACTTTTTTTTCAAACCGGTGTCTAGTATAATATCAGAGTTTTTCGCCCAGTGTCGGCGTAGTTTGATCCCAAAAAAGCTGAAACTTGCCATGCTAAAATCTTAGGAGGTTACCTTTCGAATGGTGTATGTCATGTCAATTCACTCCTTCATCACTAATTCACTTTTTTTCAAACCGGTGTCTAGTATAATATCAGAGTTTATCGCCCAGTGTCGGCGTAGTTTGATTCCAAAAAAGCTGAAACTTGCCATGCTAAAATCTCAGGCGGTTAGCTTTTGAATGGTGTATGTCTTGTCAATTCACTCCTTCATCACTAATTCACTTTTTTTCAAAACCGGTGTCTAGTATAATATCAGAGTTTTTCGCCCAGTGTCGGCGTAGTTTGATCCCAAAAAAGCTGAAACTTGCCATGGTAAAATCTTAGGGGGTTACCTTTCGAATGGTGTATGTCATGTCAATTCACTCCTTCATCACTAATTCACTTTTTTTTCAAACCGGTGTCGAGTATAATATCAGAGTTTTTCGCCCAGTGTCGGCGTAGTTTGATTCCAAAAAAGCTGAAACTTGCCATGCTAAAATCTTAGGAGGTTACCTTTCGAAACGTGTATGTCATGTCAATTCACTCCTTCATCACTAATTCACTTTTTTTTCAAACCGGTGTCTAGTATAATATCAGAGTTTTTCGCCCAGTGTCGGCGTAGTTTGATCCCAAAAAAGCTGAAACTTGCCATGCTAAAATCTTAGGAGGTTACCTTTCGAATGGTGTATGTCATGTCAATTCACTCCTTCATCACTAATTCACTTTTTTTCAAACCGGTGTCGAGTATAATATCAGAGTTTTTCGCCCAGTGTCGGGCGTAGTTTGATTCCAAAAAAGCTGAAACTTGCCATGCTAAAATCTTAGGAGGTTACCTTTCGAAACGTGTATGTCATGTCAATTCACTCCTTCATCACTAATTCACCTTTTTTTAAAACCGGTGTCTAGTATAATATCAGAGTTTTTGGCCTCGGGCGGGCGTAATTTGATTCCAAAAAAGCTGAAACTTGCCATGGTAAAATCTTAGGAGGTTACCTTTCGAATGGTGTATGTCATGTCAATTCACTCCTTCATCACTAATTCACTTTTTTTCAAACCGGTGTCGAGTATAATATCAGAGTTTTTCGCCCAGTGTCGGCGTAGTTTGATTCCAAAAAAGCTGAAACTTGCCATGCTAAAATCTTAGGAGGTTACCTTTCGAAACGTGTATGTCATGTCAATTCACTCCTTCATCACTAATTCACCTTTTTTTAAAACCGGTGTCTAGTATAATATCAGAGTTTTTGGCCTCGGGCGGGCGTAATTTGATTCCAAAAAAGCTGAAACTTGCCATGGTAAAATCTTAGGGGGTTACCTTTCGAATGGTGTATGTCATGTCAATTCACTCCTTCATCACTAATTCACTTTTTTTTCAAACCGGTGTCGAGTATAATATCAGAGTTTTTCGCCCAGTGTCGGCGTAGTTTGATTCCAAAAAAGCTGAAACTTGCCATGCTAAAATCTTAGGAGGTTACCTTTCGAAACGTGTATGTCATGTCAATTCACTCCTTCATCACTAATTCACTTTTTTTCAAAACCGGTGTCTAGTATAATATCAGAGTTTTTCGCCTCAGTGTCGGGCGTAATTTGATTCCAAAAAAGCTGAAACTTGCCATGCTAAAATCTCAGGCGGTTAGCTTTCGAATGGTGTATGTCTTGTCAATTCACTCCTTCATCACTAATTCACTTTTTTTCAAACCGGTGTCGAGTATAATATCAGAGTTTTTCGCCCAGTGTCGGCGTAGTTTGATTCCAAAAAAGCTGAAACTTGCCATGCTAAAATCTTAGGAGGTTACCTTTCGAAACGTGTATGTCATGTCAATTCACTCCTTCATCACTAATTCACTTTTTTTAAAACCGGTGTCTAGTATAATATCAGAGTTTTTCGCCCAGTGTCGGCGTAGTTTGATCCCAAAAAAGCTGAAACTTGCCATGCTAAAATCTTAGGAGGTTACCTTTCGAATGGTGTATGTCATGTCAATTCACTCCTTCATCACTAATTCACTTTTTTTCAAACCGGTGTCTAGTATAATATCAGAGTTTTTCGCCCAGTGTCGGCGTAGTTTGATTCCAAAAAAGCTGAAACTTGCCATGCTAAAATCTCAGGCGGTTAGCTTTCGAATGGTGTATGTCTTGTCAATTCACTCCTTCATCACTAATTCACTTTTTTTCAAAACCGGTGTCTAGTATAATATCAGAGTTTTTCGCCCAGTGTCGGCGTAGTTTGATTCCAAAAAAGCTGAAACTTGCCATGCTAAAATCTTAGGCGGTTACCTTTCGAATGGTGTATGTCTTGTCAATTCACTCCTTCATCACTAATTCACCTTTTTTTAAAACCGGTGTCTAGTATAATATCAGAGTTTTTGGCCTCGGGCGGGCGTAATTTGATTCCAAAAAAGCTGAAACTTGCCATGCTAAAATCTCAGGCGACTAGCTTTTGAATGGTGTGTGTCTTGTCAATTCACTCCTTCATCACTAATTCACCTTTTTTTAAAACCGGTGTCGAGTATAATATCAGAGTTTTTCGCCCAGTGTCGGCGTAGTTTGATTCCAAAAAAGCTGAAACTTGCCATGCTAAAATCTTAGGAGGTTACCTTTCGAAACGTGTATGTCATGTCAATTCACTCCTTCATCACTAATTCACCTTTTTTAAAACCGGTGTCTAGTATAATATCAGAGTTTTTGGCCTCGGGCGGGCGTAATTTGATTCCAAAAAAGCTGAAACTTGCCATGGTAAAATCTTAGGAGGTTACCTTTCGAATGGTGTATGTCATGTCAATTCACTCCTTCATCACTAATTCACTTTTTTTCAAACCGGTGTCGAGTATAATATCAGAGTTTTTCGCCCAGTGTCGGCGTAGTTTGATTCCAAAAAAGCTGAAACTTGCCATGCTAAAATCTTAGGAGGTTACCTTTCGAAACGTGTATGTCATGTCAATTCACTCCTTCATCACTAATTCACCTTTTTTTAAAACTGGTGTCTAGTATAATATCAGAGTTTTTGGCCTCGGGCGGGCGTAATTTGATTCCAAAAAAGCTGAAACTTGCCATGGTAAAATCTTAGGGGGTTACCTTTCGAATGGTGTATGTCATGTCAATTCACTCCTTCATCACTAATTCACTTTTTTTCAAACCGGTGTCGAGTATAATATCAGAGTTTTTCGCCCAGTGTCGGCGTAGTTTGATTCCAAAAAAGCTGAAACTTGCCATGCTAAAATCTTAGGAGGTTACCTTTCGAAACGTGTATGTCATGTCAATTCACTCCTTCATCACTAATTCACTTTTTTTTCAAACCGGTGTCTAGTATAATATCAGAGTTTTTCGCCCAGTGTCGGCGTAGTTTGATCCCAAAAAAGCTGAAACTTGCCATGCTAAAATCTTAGGAGGTTACCTTTCGAATGGTGTATGTCATGTCAATTCACTCCTTCATCACTAATTCACTTTTTTTTCAAACCGGTGTCTAGTATAATATCAGAGTTTTTCGCCCAGTGTCGGCGTAGTTTGATTCCAAAAAAGCTGAAACTTGCCATGCTAAAATCTCAGGCGGTTAGCTTTCGAATGGTGTATGTCTTGTCAATTCACTCCTTCATCACTAATTCACTTTTTTTCAAAACCGGTGTCTAGTATAATATCAGAGTTTTTCGCCCAGTGTCGGCGTAGTTTGATTCCAAAAAAGCTGAAACTTGCCATGCTAAAATCTTAGGCGGTTACCTTTCGAATGGTGTATGTCATGTCAATTCACTCCTTCATCACTAATTCACTTTTTTTCAAACCGGTGTCTAGTATAATATCAGAGTTTTTCGCCCAGTGTCGGCGTAGTTTGATTCCAAAAAAGCTGAAACTTGCCATGCTAAAATCTTAGGAGGTTACCTTTCGAATGGTGTATGTCATGTCAATTCACTCCTTCATCACTAATTCACTTTTTTTTCAAACCGGTGTCTAGTATAATATCAGAGTTTTTCGCCCAGTGTCGGCGTAATTTGATTCCAAAAAAGCTGAAACTTGCCATGCTAAAATCTCAGGCGATTAGCTTTCGAATGGTGTATGTCTTGTCAATTCACTCCTTCATCACTAATTCACTTTTTTTAAAACCGGTGTCGAGTATAATATCAGAGTTTTTCGCCCAGTGTCGGCGTAGTTTGATTCCAAAAAAGCTGAAACTTGCCATGCTAAAATCTTAGGAGGTTACCTTTCGAAACGTGTATGTCATGTCAATTCACTCCTTCATCACTAATTCACCTTTTTTTAAAACCGGTGTCTAGTATAATATCAGAGTTTTTGGCCTCGGGCGGGCGTAATTTGATTCCAAAAAAGCTGAAACTTGCCATGGTAAAATCTTAGGAGGTTACCTTTCGAATGGTGTATGTCATGTCAATTCACTCCTTCATCACTAATTCACTTTTTTTCAAACCGGTGTCGAGTATAATATCAGAGTTTTTCGCCCAGTGTCGGCGTAGTTTGATTCCAAAAAAGCTGAAACTTGCCATGCTAAAATCTTAGGAGGTTACCTTTCGAAACGTGTATGTCATGTCAATTCACTCCTTCATCACTAATTCACCTTTTTTTAAAACTGGTGTCTAGTATAATATCAGAGTTTTTGGCCTCGGGCGGGCGTAATTTGATTCCAAAAAAGCTGAAACTTGCCATGGTAAAATCTTAGGGGTTACCTTTCGAATGGTGTATGTCATGTCAATTCACTCCTTCATCACTAATTCACTTTTTTTCAAACCGGTGTCGAGTATAATATCAGAGTTTTTCGCCCAGTGTCGGCGTAGTTTGATTCCAAAAAAGCTGAAACTTGCCATGCTAAAATCTTAGGAGGTTACCTTTCGAAACGTGTATGTCATGTCAATTCACTCCTTCATCACTAATTCACTTTTTTTCAAACCGGTGTCTAGTATAATATCAGAGTTTTTCGCCCAGTGTCGGCGTAGTTTGATTCCAAAAAAGCTGAAACTTGCCATGCTAAAATCTTAGGAGGTTACCTTTCGAATGGTGTATGTCATGTCAATTCACTCCTTCATCACTAATTCACTTTTTTTCAAACCGGTGTCTAGTATAATATCAGAGTTTTTCGCCCAGTGTCGGCGTAGTTTGATTCCAAAAAAGCTGAAACTTGCCATGCTAAAATCTCAGGCGGTTAGCTTTCGAATGGTGTATGTCTTGTCAATTCACTCCTTCATCACTAATTCACTTTTTTTAAAACCGGTGTCTAGTATAATATCAGAGTTTTTCGCCCAGTGTCGGCGTAATTTGATTCCAAAAAAGCTGAAACTTGCCATGGTAAAATCTTAGGGGGTTACCTTTCGAATGGTGTATGTCATGTCAATTCACTCCTTCATCACTAATTCACTTTTTTTCAAACCGGTGTCGAGTATAATATCAGAGTTTTTCGCCCAGTGTCGGCGTAGTTTGATTCCAAAAAAGCTGAAACTTGCCATGCTAAAATCTTAGGAGGTTACCTTTCGAAACGTGTATGTCATGTCAATTCACTCCTTCATCACTAATTCACTTTTTTTCAAACCGGTGTCTAGTATAATATCAGAGTTTTTCGCCCAGTGTCGGCGTAGTTTGATCCCAAAAAAGCTGAAACTTGCCATGCTAAAATCTTAGGAGGTTACCTTTCGAATGGTGTATGTCATGTCAATTCACTCCTTCATCACTAATTCACTTTTTTTCAAACCGGTGTCGAGTATAATATCAGAGTTTTTCGCCCAGTGTCGGCGTAATTTGATTCCAAAAAAGCTGAAACTTGCCATGCTAAAATCTTAGGAGGTTACCTTTCGAAACGTGTATGTCATGTCAATTCACTCCTTCATCACTAATTCACTTTTTTTTAAAACCGGTGTCTAGTATAATATCAGAGTTTTTCGCCCAGTGTCGGCGTAATTTGATTCCAAAAAAGCTGAAACTTGCCATGCTAAAATCTCAGGCGATTAGCTTTCGAATGGTGTATGTCTTGTCAATTCACTCCTTCATCACTAATTCACCTTTTTTTAAAACCGGTGTCTAGTATAATATCAGAGTTTTTGGCCTCGGTGTCGGGCGTAATTTGATTCCAAAAAAGCTGAAACTTGCCATGCTAAAATCTCAGGCGATTAGCTTTTGAATGGTGTATGTCTTGTCAATTCACTCCTTCATCACTAATTCACCTTTTTTTAAAACCGGTGTCTAGTATAATATCAGAGTTTTTCGCCCAGTGTCGGCGTAGTTTGATTCCAAAAAAGCTGAAACTTGCCATGCTAAAATCTTAGGCGATTAGCTTTCGAAATGGTGTATGTCTTGTCAATTCACTCCTTCATCACTAATTCACCTTTTTTTAAAACCGGTGTCTAGTATAATATCAGAGTTTTTGGCCTCGGTGTCGGGCGTAATTTGATTCCAAAAAAGCTGAAACTTGCCATGCTAAAATCTCAGGCGATTAGCTTTCGAATGGTGTATGTCATGTCAATTCACTCCTTCATCACTAATTCACTTTTTTTCAAACCGGTGTCGAGTATAATATCAGAGTTTTTCGCCCAGTGTCGGCGTAGTTTGATTCCAAAAAAGCTGAAACTTGCCATGCTAAAATCTTAGGAGGTTACCTTTCGAAACGTGTATGTCATGTCAATTCACTCCTTCATCACTAATTCACCTTTTTTTAAAACCGGTGTCTAGT